>CAAKHD010013687.1:352255-378795 GCA_901007705.1 Fistularia tabacaria | reverse complement strand
CATATTATATATATATATATATATATATATATATATATATATATATATATATATATATATATGGTTCACATTAGCCTTTGTTTATAAACAAGTGTTTATACATATATAAATTGTTGCTTCAATTTCTTATCCTTTCATATAAAAAAAGGTCAGTTTGTATGTTGGGGAAGCCATATCTCTTCGAAATTAGCAATTTCTCACTGATTTGAGTGCCTTAACCGGCAGGAATTGATGACCACTTATCATCACATCATATTATAAGAACTGGAATTTCTGAAATTTAGAACAATTCTTTTCAAGGAATTTGAGCATGATAAACGAGTTGCCTGTTGGAGCGTGAACGGAAAAGTTTAATTTCAAATCTACTGATAGTTTTTTTTTTTTTTTTGCCTAAATTCATACACGCAATTCAAAAATGAATTAGAAAATAACCCAAGACTTGAAAGATCGACATACTTGCTCCTGTTCTTGTATGTCAAAGTGTGTGTCTGATTAGTTCTTACAGACTCACCGTGGAGACGTCTCAATCCCGTCACAGGTTTGGTCAGTAGAGGACGCTGTGGTTTCATTTTCCAAATATGTTGCCTCTGCATAGTCCTGATGACTCTTGGATTCTTTCTAGAACACCTGAAAGGTTCCCAGAGTCTGATTTTTTTATAACATGCAACATGACTACTGTGTGGATGTCATGGTCACTTTTAAGACCTTACAATTGAAGTGCATTCATTCATGTGATTGTTTTCTTTTTTGTTAATTTAGAAATAGACATTGAATTTGTCCATTTATTATATTCTTTTGTTATTGTACTTATTTGATTTATTTTAAGGACATCAATGACTTGAATGGCATTGTAATGGAATAAATTAAATTGTTCCATCTCTCCCAAGATTCATGACATCTGTGTGGATTGGGAAGGAAGATATTCTCACTTTATTTTTAATGTGTTTCACTGTGTTAAAATTTCATTCATTCATGCATTATAAAAGTTTGGAATTTTAAGTTACTCACTAACTTTGATACAAGAAAGATTTCATTTCAGGAGATAACTTACAGCTAAAACGGTATACAGTGGCAGTACATACAGCAGTACTGTAGATTTCACCCTGCAACGTCTTATCTTGGTAATATCATATCATGATCATAATTTAAAAACAAGATAGTCAATTGGGGATTTATTAATTTATTTAAATCACTCGGGAAAAAAAAAATCACCTTAAAATGAATACATTCCTTCTGTTCAAACATAACGAATCATGTCAATCAAATATACTTACACTGATAATAATAATAATAATTACAAGCGCAGTCATACCTACAATAATTACCATAATAAATAAAACTACCAATGTTAAACATCCACCACACAACATCAGGGGGGACTGGAGGGTATGGCTTATCAATGGGGGATGGCTTATTTCAAACCAAATGTCAAGTAAATGAAGCGGTTACATCCAGGAGGCCAAATTCAAGTCATCAATCCCACTAACTAACTCAATTGTGACACAGTAAATCAATTGTGCAGAATAATAGCTGCCAAGAAATAGTATAAGTTTCATCCCAAAATGTCATACATCCATGTCTGAAACAGAAATATGTCGCATGATATTCAACATCTTTTCTCTTTTTTTTTCAAATGTACAACATATCCATTAGGTCCTGCATGAGGTGCAGCAAAGCAACAGTTATTCTCCTGTTTGAGAACAACTTTTCATATTAACTCTGGAAACATAAAACACTTTTTTGATAGTTACTTTCATATTACACTTTACTAAGTTGTATTACAGAGGAACATTTTTCTCCTTTCTAATTTGAATGATAAACAAAACCCTTGTTTCACTCTCTCACAAAGCAAGGGCTGTAAATTCTATTAATACAAGTAAGATGAGGGCCAGGAGCCTGACAAAGATAAAAGCCTTGACCATTTGATGTGCTTATTCACCTGTATTTAGGGATTACACTCACTTGGCAATTGGTTTCGATATTTTTATGTGTTGGTATTTGAACTCACTTTTGTGTTCCTCTTAACACCTGAGTCTGATGAATAGTAGGAACACCATCAATGTCACTGTAGTTAAATCATAAAGGAATCATTTATGAATGTAATGGCACTTAAATAGAACATTATAGAGGAACAACCTTAGAAATGGCCCTGTAATGCCAAAAAGATATATCATATAGCAATTAAACAAGCATCGAAAAATTAAGCCTCACTCCACACCTTATGAGAAACACAATAGTAATGTTTACCTGTCTGGTGTGTCATGTTAACAGTATTCATCTGTCGAGGTGGTATAAAGCAAAACAAGTTTTTGTAACTGCAACACAGAGGATAGATGAGGATGATTTTTTTTCCAGAGGTAGCACACTGTACCACTGCAGCTAAGACAGAGAAATAGTTCAACTCTTCAAGAATACATGGGCATATTATATATTTCATGTTTTTTCTTTTTTGTTTTTTTACAAAACAGTTGTCATTTTATGGATTGCAACTTCTTTTAAAATGCAAACAGGAGTGTAGTTTTAAAACACTGTATTGCAATACAGGCCAAATGAAATAAAGAAATTAAAAAAAAAAAAGTCTGATTTTAAAACGATCCCTTAAAACTGCGATCCAGTTGTGTTGCAAGTGTCACTTATATTTTGGATACACAGCATTGGCCTGATATGGAAATTTTACGTCAAACAGAAAATGTGCTTCCCGGGAACATATTCCCAGCTAATCCCACGACCACAGTCCCACTGCAGTCTGGATTGCAGCATTAGGAGTTGATAATAATTGTCAATTTACCACAAGTTCATGCCTGAAGGCGTACCCTTGATTTAAATACATTTTACATATAAGAATAGATATGAACTCACTTGTCAATTCATTAGGAAGATAGAACCAATGCAACAGGATACAACAGCCCTGCAAGACACCCTTATTTATGGTGAAACTGTTCTATATATAAAGGCGTCTTAGAGTTGTGGTTTATTTCACAGCCATTCATTGTTGGATTAGTTTTATCGCATTAGTTTTATCGCTGGATACTCGATAAGTTGGCAAGTGAGTTTACATTAACTTTATACATTTCTTGTAACAAACATATAACTTTGTATAAGATATCTATCTTGAAAGAAACTGTCTTTTTAAAGGCAAGAGGTTAAGATAAATTATATCAACCATTATTTATATATATATATATATATATATATATATATATGTAAATTATTCTGATTAACATACAGATTAACCAACACATCGCTTATTATTTCATCACCTAACTACAAAAAAAGGACATTTAATATACAAAGTTTACACCTCTTGTATTGGCATTGTTATTTGTGGCTCTGTGGTGCAGTCACATCCCAAGCGCACATAAATATAAATATATACGTACATATATAGATATGTACACACACATATACGTGTATATATATATACATATACGTGTGTGTGTATATATATATATATATATATACATATATGTGTGTGTGTGTGTATATATATATATATGTATGTATATACGTGTGTATATATATGTATATACGTGTGTGTGTGTGTGTGTATATATATATATATATATATATATATATATTTATCCCTGGTTGAAAGCTCCTTATAGTTCTGCTGTTCTTGCCATATTTGTGTTTCCCCACGATCTGCTACTGTCAAGTCGCAGAATCGAAACTGAATGTCACCCTCTTCCGAAAGAGCCGAAATGTCAGCAGGTGGAAAAAAGAAAAAGACGCCTTCCGATGAGTAAACCGTGTTCGGTTTCGTCTTGTAAGAATATGATAAATATTTTAGCGCCTAACCCTCCCATTTCCAAAGCACATGCAGGACTGTTGCACATTGATCCCTCAGAGAAATTAAACACATTGACCTGACATTAAACAGGTCAAACAGGTTCACTATCCGCTATGACATGGTTTGTCATTTATTTTTTTGGAATTGTGATTATTAAAGGTATACATGGAGCACTTTTTTGAGCAAATGTACTATAAGATAAAAAACATTTCTAAATAAAGCTAAATAATAAAGTGCTGGACTTTTTTGAATAATTTGTGTCTAGCGCTAGAGTGATATCATCCCAGCTGTGACAATCCTGAATGCATTCGCCAGCACTCATTACAAAGATGAGCTCCTCTCCTGTTCCTGCAGTCAGAAAAGCCCTGCGATCTACATGAAAGACAAACATTTCTGAAAATGTCATCATAACGACAAGCACTTCTCTTTTTTTTTTTTTATCTAGGGCCCTTAATGCATTGTGTTCGAGCTCCAGCCGCTATTTTATCCTGCCATTATTGAACTTCCATAAAGACGGGGGGACTCAATTCAGAAGGGTTTTTAAAAAAAATAATAGGCAAATTGAAAGGAGGAGACATTGAGATCTTTACAATTTAAACAGCACTTTCTTTCTTTTTTGCAGCGCCTTCGTTATTTTTCCTAGTGTATTTTGAAGTTCATGCCATTTATAGCATCAAATTCCTGTTTTCAAAAGCAGTTGAACCAAATGTGTCCCGTATCCCATCTCCTTCCCCCCAGATTTTCCCTAAAGTCACGTTTTTAATCTTATCATTGTTTATGAGAGAATTTTGTCTTCTCATTATCAATACAGTTAATGTTCCTAAGCGAAAAAAATACATATAATCGAAGATCATTTTCATTTCTACTACAAATGAGGTTTAGTTGCTTTCAGAATTGGATACCTGGCAAATGAAAATTCTGGTAATTTTCAGCCTGTTGACCAGAATAAAACCTATGAGAAACCTAAAGTTTTTTTAATTAAATAATAATAACGATTAAAGTAACTGGAATGGCTGTGCTATAATGGATATAATGGAATATAATATCATAACTGCATCTGCCCTTTGTAGGTGACAAAGTCAAAGTCAAATAGTATCTTAGTGCTTTATAGAAAAAAAAAAAACACATTAAAAAAAAAAAAAAACATTTTGTCCACAGCCATGTGGGTGAGTACTGATCTTCAGCAGTGCAGTCGGACACGAGATCTTTTTCTCGCTCGTTTGGATTAAATAAGAAAGTCAGATTCATCGACGCCACCGTCTGGCTCATATTTCAATGTGTGCAGAAGATCATCTGTACAAATCGGTCGTCGCATTGAATTGATTGTCAGCTCCAGGTTCGGACAGAGTTCGAAAATGTGCAAAGTGTTTTGTTTCAAGAATGTTGTGACAAGAAGCCTTCGGTTGTCCTGCTGAAATAGCCCGCAGCACTTGTGGTTTTATATTTCTAAGAGGTTGTGTATCAGTCTTCTTACACTTGAATGACCATCACGGACTCTGGTCGCCGGCGAACTGGCAGTCAGGATCCTGGGTGGCCACCATAGCCCTGGCTGATAGACTGAAGGGAGGAGAAATTAATTAAACTTAAATATTCTGATGTACAACTTCATGAGAGCACGTACTTAAAGCAGCTACCACAATATGCTGCTGCCTTTTTGTTGCCAAGACACAGACAAAAAGATTGATACAAATCACATGACTGCACGTTGAATGTAAAGCTACTGTCAGCAGCCAGCCAGCTAAGCTATCCGAAGACAGGAGGAAACTCCCGGGCCTCTGTACATTCAAGAACATAGAGTGGTGGACTGTGAATTTCACAGTTGACAAGCAGAGTCAAGGATAAACTGCTCGTAGGATAACACTTTCTAGAACAAGGGTTTTAATTCAATCAACGGATGGGGGAAAAGCCAAGAGTGCGATTTCCCAAACTAACAGTTACACGAAGGGCACCCCCCCCCCAATATGACAACTAATGATGCAGGTTCGTGTAACACAACGTCAATAATATTGTACAACTATTCACATGATGGAGTTCTCAAACCCAGAACCATGGGGAGAATCCCAAAGGTCCTTATAGCCGCAAGGGATTATGGGTTTCTGGCGGCCAGTCTTCCCAACCCCACCCTATGATATGATAAGGATAATTTGGTACAAAAAAGGGATGTAAATTTATGGTGGGGGGCTTATTTTGGCTCCGTTAAATTATTATATTTCATCAATTTTGCAAAAAGAGCAAGTTCTGTTTGGAAGTTTCACTTTTAGCTAGTTTCTGGTTCAAGCTACCAATTCACTGTGAAGACATGAGACATAGAGCTGAACCACAATATGTCTGTCCTAAGAAAACAAGTGTATGTTTTTTTTATTATACCCAATATGTTACTTTCTTTCTTTACCATTTAGTTTCTGGCATCGGGAGACGACAGTTCCCGAAACAAGAAATCCGAGGTCTATCCCACTCTGAGGGAAATAGCATTTCGCCGCACTAAATCGTTTAGAATAGCACATCAAGCACGTCAACATTCAATATCATGAATGAGCAGTAGCTGCGATGATAAATGGAGCCAAAAGGACGTCTTGCAGACTAATCCCGCTTTGCCAGCTTGAGATGAATTTACTCGTATCTAAATTTGGATGCAGACTTTGGGCACATACTCTCGTCAAAGACACACACACACACACACACACACACACACACACACACACACACACGCTCGTATTTATTTGAACATCTGTAAAAACACTTGACAGTATCTCAGCGGACATGCTGGACAAACATTTCAGTATACTCGAAAGGCCGTTCTGTCCATTTGCTCATCACAATGAGAGCTGAGAGAAAGTGGTGGTGAATTTCGAGGACGGAAAAGAGAATTTGGAACAACACACTGCGCAGACAGCCTCACAATCCAGCCCACATGGTGCTCTGGAAGCTGAGCCCTGAAGAACTGTGACGCTGCTGGTGAATCACATTTCCTTTTCACCAGTGAATGCACCCCATCATATAAAATTATATAGATATCTATGAATAAGAAGCTCCATTCAGCCCTGTGTTTGTAGCATTAGGATCGCTTTTCCATTCACCCTTCACGTGCAGAAAAATGGTGGGATGTTAACACAAATGTACTTGGGGAGGATGGGAACAGGTGAGGTGTGCGACAGCTGCAGAGGTCTCCCCTGCACTGGCTTTGGCAAATGCTCTGAATGCGAGATAAGGATGATGCAAGCTGTTTTAGGACATGACTGTTTTAGCAAATAGGGATGATAAAAGATGTAGACTCAGGCACAAACCTGGTCTGTGAGGATTCGAGGCTTAATATCAGGAATGGCACCCCCTCTCAGCTCATCTTCCACAGCCATGAGTCTGACAACAGGGAAATAGAAACAAACATACCGCTTGACAAAAAGAGAATTAGGAAGTTGATGGTTTGTTTTGTTTTGTTTTTTTTTCAAATTTCACGGTACGATTATGTGGCCATATGATGATATTAAGGTCTTTGACATGCATCTGTGTTCCAGCAGCGATCCTCAGAGCTCTACGGAGATGTGGCTGAACTGACCTGAGAACAGTTCAGGTTCATCTGTTTGGGTACGGACATTGTGAAATGAGTGTGAGCAGCGTTGTTAATCTGGTGTGTGTCCGATAGAGAAAATGTTCAGTTCGGCAAGAGGAACCTGCTTTAGAGAACAATGTGCTGCACCAGCAGTTTCGTTCAGTAGGACTCCATTTTTATTTTATTTTTTTGTACTTTTAACTAATAATCCCATTTCCTTTATGCATTGGTGGCTTATCATCCGAATGTAAGATTTTTATAGAACTGAGATTTTATTTTACGTGAGACAACCCTGCAGATATTTCTGTATTACTTTTGAAAATTGCATTTTTGAGCAGAGCGCACATCTTCTTTTTGATTCACATAAAATCCAATATCACCGCCATACCTGCGTATTAAATCTGAGGCCCACACCAGGTCAAGGCAAAGTTGAGCTTAGCATAAAGACTGTGGGCAAAGGTAGGCACCTTGCTCCATGCTATTTATATTATTCATTAAATTCAAAGACAATATTAAGAAACAAATTGTTCTTTTAATCCTGGTTTCAAGTCAACCAACAACCACAACATTGATGATGATGATGAATTTTATGTTTTATAAGTGGCAAAAGAAAATAATAAATAAAGGAAAACCAAAAGTAGTAGACAGTGTAAATAATTATTTTAAGAATAATGAAATGATTACACATTTTGCCTAAAAAGCAAACAAATCAGAAATCCTGGTTTTCTTCAGCAGGTAAACATAACCCAAAAAGAAGTGCAGTGCTTTTGTTTTCATTGCGAGCAGAAAAGACACTGGCTGACAAATGCAGGTAGCAGCAAACCCCATCCATCAGAGGTGTCCCTTATACAGTCTAAAATATTGGGTAATGCAGTTCCTCTCCATGACACAGTGAATAAAACATGTTATTCCCTTAAAACAGAGGCTGGTAGTATACTTTTGGCCTGTACAGGATCATAATAGCATAATATCATGGCTTAACCGAAATCCATGTTGGAATATTGTGATTTTAAAGCCCATAATGAAAACGCTGGTTCGGGGAAATGAATGGGATTTTCACTTCCAGTTCCACTATCAAATGCTATTTAATGCAAAGGCATGACTATAAAATCTCCTGACTGTCAGAAAAGAAAAAACCAAAAACACAAGTTTACCCAAGATTTGAAACCATTCTCGAATGTCAAATACACACTGTTAATGGACTGTCCAAGTTTACTATGTAAATCAACTACTTAACTGAATTTTATGAACGCCTCAAGGTTTCGTGAAATTTTTTTGACTACCTTGATGAACATGGAAGAGTCTGTAAGTATGATGTGCTGTTCCATGTCGTATTTTTGTGCTAGTTTATCAGTTTGTTTGTTTTTCAAGCTGCAGTCCATGAATTTGAGCTTGTTTCCAGCCAAAGAAACAGAGCATATGCTGCATGAATGAAAAAATGAAATTCATCTACTTGTTGCCACTTGCAGATCAATGCAACCGGCAAAAATAACAGGTGTCTCTGAATATGCGAATGATTTTTATGATTCCCTGCATACCGTCATTCACTGGCATGGTCATACTCCTATATTAATATCTGATAAAAAAAAAAAGGAATTAGGCAGCAACTTCTTTTTTTTTTATCTTTTATGTGTCTGATGCCTTTCAGCTCAACTTTCACGGCATCTTTCCTACCTGCTCCCATTCCGCGTGAACATTAATCACCTGCTGATGATGCCTTTGATTTGAGAATCCTTTTCCATTTGCTGTTGCTTTAGGCGGCGCTCGCTGTCTTCCAGGCGGCACTGGTACTGCTGCAGGATCTTGTTTGTCTGCTGCTCCTGCGACAGAAGCCTCTGCTCGTATTCTTCAAGCTTGCGGTGAGACATCTTCAGTCTCTCCTTCAAGGAGTGTATTTCTTCTTCGTACTCCCTCACCTGAAAGACACAGCTTTTGGACTTATCTCTGAATTATGAACGAGTTTATGAGCTCATAGAGGATATTTACTGTGAGCTGAAAAGGGAATGAACACTCACATGAAATCATAGTGGGACTGTGCAAGCAACAAAGAATAATACATGTAAGTGCTTTGGATTAGCTTCTGCACAAGTATACTTACATACTTCAAATCCAAAACTGTAGCTTTATTTATCAAACACCAATCCATTTACCTGCTTCAATATTAGAAATGAGACTCTCCAACAGATTTTCCGATTTTACTCTTGAATTAAATCACAAATAACATTCTTTAGTTCACTGATAGATTTTACTCAAATTATATTTGCATGAGCATAAATTGCTGTTCATCCCAATGGCAGTCCCTTAGCAGTGTGTGTGTGTGCGCGTGTGCGTACGTACGCGTGTGTTTGACGATTCACGGGAGACCTGCGGTTTGTTTACCGAGTGCATTTGTGCAGCAAATGTCATGTATCTCTCCTAGGATAGTGTCACCTACCTTTTGACTGTTTTTAACATTGTTATTCTTACGCATCATTGTTATTGTTTGGCATCAGTTTGTAGGGCTTCTATCCATATCATATCTACTCACATGCTGTTCAAGGGTTAGAGAGCTACTTTTGACAAGAAATATATAAAAACAGTTTCCTCCGTCCTGTTTCCCACTGTTACAACGGCTACTGCCACCTGCCGTTATGGAGATGGGGTTCCATTCACGCAGAAGACTAAACACACAGACAGTCCACATCTGTTTCAATAAAATACAGGGAGCGGTGTACGATTATGAGAGACGGTAAAAAATAGATGTGCTGACCCTCTCTAGTCGTGATTCATCCATGCTCTTGGAGTACTCCTTCAGCTGGCCCTCACGGTCCGGCCGCAGGCTCTCAATGTCAGCTGAGAGGTGAGGCATGTTGGACACCCAGGCCACCGTCCGTTCGTTGAGCGCTGGGGTGGTCAGGGTGGACTGAGATCCCTGAGATAACACGTGACAACGAATTCAAATTACCGTGTTAGGAATGGGACTACACAGGAAGATTCCACTGTATTCATGAAGAAAAAGAGAAAATTGAAACTTGCTGGAGGAATCCTGATTACCTTGGACTTATTTTGGACCCAGTCATTCAAAACAAACACGGCTTACATACATATACACAGATACATTTAGACGAACTTCAGCACATCTTTGCCGAACATCGAAGCTCAGACATTAGACCAACCTGTTTATTGACAACTGGCTTGAGCAGGTGCTGCTGCGGAGGCTGCAACTGTGACTGCTGAGGCTTCTTTGTGTTTTTTGTCGGCGTGTCCGTTGACTCCTCAGCGGCTGCCGGTGGCCCCTGGCTCTCTTTGGCCGAGCTGGTCTGGTACGGGAGCCCGGGAGCTGGACTGTCAGTCACAGTCAGCTGCGTCTCCTGCTGCTGCTGCTGCTGCTGCTGCTGCTGCTGGGCCTGGTGTTGCTGCTGCTGCTGCTGTTGTTGTTGTTGTTGTTGTGCTGCCTGCTGACTTTGGCGTTGCTTTGGCTGACTGCCGCTGAAGTTTGTGTCACTTGAGTCCAGGAGCAGGTTCCTGCTTTGCGGTCGGGCCTTTGGGGGGGTGGCGGTGGCGGGAGTGTTCATTGACCGCTGTGATTTGAGGTGCCCGGGCGGGGCCATGGAGCTCTGGCGGACAGGATGGACTGTGGTGGGAGGCGTGGCCAAGGAGGCAGGTGTGCCTGTCCCAGTGGTGGTCTGAGAAGTGACTCCCATCAGATGCTGCTGCTGGAGTGACTCCTGAGAGGAGAGAGGAATTAGACGGACAATGAAGAAGAAATTAATTTTAGTACTCGACTTTGGCTCCCTCCAATGGTGGACTCTGGTAGTAAGAGTGCAAAATCCGGGTTTATAGATGATTGATGGTTGTATAAAAATGAATTGATTATTATTTAATTAAACAGTGTCTTGCCAGCACCATCTGTGTGAAGAAAAAAAAAGGCAGGAGGCTTGTTTGTTCCACTGAAGCCCACGCAGCACGACTGAAATAGCTTAAGACAGTATCACTAAACGCTTCCATTTGTCACAGGCGGAATGTAGTAAACTCACCGGTAACAGATCTGCAGCGAGAAAAGGCCATCATGTCACAGCCAAATACAACAATCTCACTCAAATCTAGCTGCACAACCCAAGATTAAACAAAAGATTTAAGATTTTGATTTAATAAAAGACTCTCTGAAGAAAGTTTGGTTTAGGCTGCGTTCAGATCCTTTTACCAAAATACAATGATCTGACCTTCAAAATCAATTCAAAATAATGATGGGCCATCACCTTCTCTGGCAGGTGCTTTTTAAGTTGATTTTCATATTTAAACATTAGAATGTATTCATACAAATCTTTGTACTTTTGTAGTTTCTTGAAAAAAACAAGTTTAATTCCCCTTTCAACAGTAAAACACAAGGACAAATGAAATTGACAAAAGAATTTATAAAAATTTACTTTGCAAAAAAGTAACTGGAAAAACAAGAATTTTAGCAGAAAGCGGTTCCCATGGAAGTATCACAGGGCCCAGATGCTTGTACAAGCTCCTGTCTTCAGAAGATGCTTTCTAAGGCCTAATCTGAAAACAAGGATTCCATCACACTTATGATCTCTTTTATAGTTTCGTTTGTAACCTGAAATATTTGAAATGAGCATCCCTTTAACACGGCATCTACATAAAACGTACATATTTTCTGTCATACCTGCACCTGCAGCGAGAGCTGGTGCCACACAAAGTCGTTGTTCTGGTTCTGACGCGTGAAGTCGTCGCTGTAGCTGTGCGAATGGACGATGCTGGGCTGCACCAGGCTGCTCTGCGACCGCAGCGCCGACAAGTCCTCGCTGCGGGAGAACGCGCTGTTGCCAAAGGAAGGCGCATAGTCATGGTGTCCGTTCTCAGGCTCCGGGGCCAGGAGGAGAGGAGGGGGCGGAACCTGGGACTGAGACTGAGCAGGGGAGTTCTGGGCGGCCAGATGGAAAAGAGGATTCTGGAAAGACAAGGGGAAGTGCATGGCGGCTGCTGCCTGCTGCTGCTGTTGAGAAATGGATTCGGTGGGTCCCCCGATGTGGCCCATCTGGCTCAGCCTCAAACCGGAGCCCGCCGAGCCCGACATGTGCCCCCCCATACGAAGGGGACCGCCGAGGTTCCCGAAGCTGTGCCCAAGGCCGGCGATGGAGGCTTGGGAGGAGGCCAGCATGTCACCCACGGAGTTCAGGTTGGAAATGCTGTTCATGCGAGAGTCTTGAAGGTCCATCATTGACACACTTTTATTCACACTGTGAACCTGAGGGAAGAATAACAGAACATTTCTAGCTGTGTATTAGGAGCTATAATTATCCTTGATTTAAATTCCCTTAAGCAAATCTTACTTCAGTCTCATCAAATAAAAAAAGAGGATTAAAAGCAGCTGCCAACCTTTTTACGTGATCTGATTTTTAACAATGAGGCGCCTCCAAAATAATTCTTCTTTAAAATCTGAATCCAGTCCCAAATTTCATAAGTGATTCAATCAGGTGCTTAAAACGAGTCAGGGAGAAAGCATAAGATCACATCATGATCCATCTTCCAGCCAGGATTCCAGTTTCTGTGGTTTGCCTTTTCATTTTGAATTCCTTCATTACTGATTGTTTATTTTGTGCCAATTTTAGACAATTTGGCTGACTTTAATTTTTCTGTAGCAAAGATCATCCAGATTGTGAGATAATGCAAATTGCGAGTAATCAGAAAATGGTTTAATGCACTTTCCAACTGAATTAATAGGGAAATAAAGTTAAAAATGAAAAAAATACTTCAGAGACCATGACATTCTAAAACAATAGTATAACAAGAAATGTGGTTTTACTTTAAGTCCAAAACATTTTAGAGAAGGTCTTAGTCCTCTTATTAGTTAAAAATGAAAAGAAATGAATGAATTTAGCATGCCTTTTTGTTTTTGTTTTTGTTTTTATTTCATCGTACCTTTGGATCAGGCTCAGTGATGTCAGAGCTGCTGGTGCAGTACGCGGGGCTGGAGCGGGCCAGCGGCGGGCGGGTGACGTAGAATACCTCCCTTGATGAGCGCAGATCTCGTTCTGCGTGACGCCTCATGTTCATGTTGGATGAAAGAGATTCTACGGCTGATACTCCGGTCGTAGGCGACGGCAGTCGAGAGATATCTATAGAGCTGACGACACGCAGTAAAATGGGGTGTTGAGGGTTGTAGTTGAAGAAACAATGTTTAAAGTTTTGATCCTCAGGTTCTGTCGAAAACATGACGGTTTTCAAAAAAACACATATTCCATTTCATCACAATGAACCAAGTGCGTGACACCAGGCTGTCAGTCATCTCCACAGACAGGCAGGTTTGAGCTCTATTCTTTTATATTTGTCCTCAGCCCTAATTGCTCAACCAAGACTGCATGTTCTATTCCCAGCAGGTAAATGTTTAGCCAATTGGACAAATTTATAAGGCTAAATACAAAATGGCTGCCATAGGGTCCCCTGATATTGCTGCTGTTATTTCTCTTATGTAAAGACCTTTCATTTAATCTGTTAGGCTGTAATGAGAGCAGCTGTCTCTCGATAATAGCGGCGCTGAAAGGAAATGAGACAGCGAGGAAAGAGGTTCAGGGACCAGAGTCTAAGAACAGATGGTACTTGCAATTACTAATTGATAAAATACTTAAAACCTCCAAAAGGTGCATTAAAGTAGCATTATGGGCTCTCTGTAAATCAATGTTGGGCTCTGAGCAGCTGCATTCACATCTACAGCGTCATATCTATCTTTTGTGAGCTCTGTTTAGTACACCATTGCAAAATGTCCATTTAAAGTCGATCCCAAAAAGGCCTTTGTGAGGAGAAAAAGCAAGTTCAAAACAATAACATGCATGGACCTTACCGACCAATTGGCCCGTAACTGTAGACAAGCACAGTCAGAAAGGTACAGAATTGAAGGGAGGTCTGTGGGGGGGGGGGGTCATTTAAAAAAAAAAAAAGACATTGAAAAGAAAACTGCACCACCTATACAGCTACCTACATGAAACTTAGTTGGCTGCATCAATGCAGATTTGAGACAGTAGCATTTAATGGAAGGAGCAGGAAAATATATATATCTATATTAATATTGTAACATCAACAATGTAAACCTGCACGCAGCAGACTATTAACTCAGATTAAGACCAAAACAATTTGAATTACATTGTAGACTGATTTGCTGTGTCCCATTATGATGTTAATAAACACAGTCTGAAGTTCTATAAGCTCAAAAGGCGTCTTTTGATTATTGTAAAACTATAAATATGTAAATGAAGGAAATATTTATCATATTAAAGTCCCGCCCATATATTTTGTGTCATGAGCGAGGGACAAATTAGTTTACAAGTAGGTTATTGCTTTTTGTGTCTGAAGGAAAGCACAACGACTGTCTTAACACCTTGATACAGGAGCTTCAACAAAACCGACAGGACTACCTGGAACGTGGACATGCATGACAATATCGGCAAGCAGAGGAGATGATTGCAGGCTGCAGTCGTTTTAGACGCCTCGTTACACTTAAGTGTGAACAAATGGATGGGCGGTTTTAATCAATGGTGACACACAAACAAGAATCTCAGTTCCTGTTTTCTTGCTCCGTCCATGATGGCGGTAGCACACAACATTTGTCAGCTTTTCGAACGGGCATGGTCTCGTGTTACTGACAACCATCTTTACGCGAAAAAATTAATGAATGAAGCCACGGTTCATGTGATCTTTGAATGTATCCTCATGTGATTGTGAGGTGAAGGTGATTCTAATTTTTACTTTAAATCATAAGTTAAAAGGCGATGCAGAAAAAAGCCCAACCGGTGGTTAAACACCCTCTTTTTGTTTAAGAATTGGTTACAAGCCTTTCTTTTTAAGAAACCTAGTCATCAAATATAAAAAAATTAATAAAATAATAATAACAAATAAAAAATAATAATTAATATAGGCTTACACTGCTGAGGGACATCCCATACTGCACTTCTCTCATTCCTCCAACTCTTCCTATCCTGTCTGCTTGTGTCCCGTCATCGATTTAGGACAGCAACCTCATATCTTCTCTTGAGTTCTTGGGCTCTCTGGTCTCACCTGTTCCCTGGGGTTGTGGCTTGATCTACTGCAGCGGTCCTTCCAAGCTCCCAACATTGCTATTTCTTTTATGAGTATCAATGCTATTATTGTATCATGCCAACTGTTAGTATGTAATTGTTAGCGCTATCTGGCTAAATTAGGTCATTTGTGCCTTTTCCCTACCAAACCTCCGACCACCCCATTCTTGCTTTCTGTCTCTCTGTCCTTGTCACTCACTCTCTCTCTTTCTGCCCCAACCGGTCAAGGCAGAAGGCCGCCCACATTGAGCTCGGATCTGTCCAAGGTTTCTGTAAAGGGCAGTTTTTTTTCCTCGCCACTCTCGCCAAGTGATTGCTCATTGGGGAATGTTGGGTTTCCTTAAATCCTCAAATCGAGAGTGTTATCCAAACCTGCTCTGCATGGAAAGCGTCGTCAGATAATTGACTTGTGATTTGGCAGCAAAGAAATAAAATCTGACTTGACAACTCTAACGGATTTCCATTCCACCATGACACAGCAAGGGGTACTTCGGGAACCTTTTAGATTGGACCGGATTTCTGACCAATCTCACGCTACTGAGAGTCAATTCTATTTTCAAATGTACGATAATTTGCTTTGACTATGTTAGTGTGCAAGATCCAATCAACACAATTCTAATCTCACCTATTAAGTGAAGGAAACAGAAACATGAAGAAAGATACCTGTTCAAGTCGCGCATCATAAGGCTTTGAAAGTCGGAGGACATGAGACGGTTAAAGGACGGCCGAGAGAAGAGTCTGTCCTTCGGTCGATCCGGCTGGTGATTTGTGGGCATGTGGAGCTGCGGGTTCCTCAGGGCAACGCTGATGTCGTTCAGCAGACGTGGTAGGGGTCCCAGCTTGAGAATGGCATCCTGCAGCATAACGAATATAAGCTCCCTTTGTACACAAAGGAATGCCATTTTCATTTTAAGCACGCAGATCAAAGTGAAAGCTAATTTGACTGCTTTACTTGTGAAGAGACAGTGATACTTCACGGGGTTTAAACAGAATATAATCATTCTGCCTACATGTTTTACCTTTGCTTAGAGTTCCACCCACATTTTTGTAGTCCAATTTTATGGATTATTCTGATTTACCTTCATGAAACTGAGTTGAAATGGCTTTACGAAGCCTGTACAGGTTGTAGTAGATCTAGGGACATCACAAAATAAATGTGAAATTCAATTTTTTTACTACACTTTTGGTGGTGCACTATGTTCTCCGAAGATAAACATCTGTTTATAATTGTGCAATTTTTGATGTACTTTTAGTTTCTTGATGGCCTAGTTTGTGGCCCACTGCTGGTCAGGATATCAGGGATGTCTGTTCAATTGAACTACGAATATCTTAATCCAATAAAACTTGCACAAATAAACATATCATCATGGTCAACCTACCAGTGTAGAGAAGGAGCGCAGCATATTCAGTACCTTTAAAACAATGTAACAACAGGCTTATTGAGGCGGTCTACCTTGCTCAGCTGCCCCATGACTTCCCACAGTAGGCTGTGAAGCATGGAGAGCTCTCTGCCGAGGTCAATGTAGCCCTCGAACCCCCCGGCATTTCCCCCCGTGTCCATGTTGGAAATTTCATACAGGAACTGCTGCATGGACCCCCACTCCATCTCCAGGAACTCGTTCATGAAGTACATGTATTCTTCCTTCGGTCCAAACCTATAGTGTTTTAAGATAAATACAAAGCAGGAGCTCATTAGGGCCCAGAGAACAATGGGAACATGCTGTATTCTGTGACAGTGGATGGTTAAGTTGTGCGGCAGCCAAGATTTTAATCAAAACAAACAGAATTTCAGCGCACACAACATCAGCAATGGGTCTGCTCTGAGGGAAAGGAACTTCTGACATGGGACAACACGCTCCATTCTCTTGCCTTCTCATTTTCTTAGTACCATTAAGTTTCACATCTTCCAATATATGCAGGGTCATTTTGATATTTAAGTATGCTGACTGTGTCTTTATTGCATTTTTGATATTCATGATGCTGAAGTCTGACCCAGTGCCATAATAGTGTCATCATACCTGTGGTTAGAACCCTATATCAGGTTTAAGCCACCCAAGTATTCCAGGATCTTGTTCTTTTTTCCACAACAGTGGAGTGATGGATGACCATGAAAGGAATCTATGTCATAAAAATCACATTTGCATTTTTGTATCTGTGCACCAGACACTAGCTGACAGCTAGCTTCACACACTCTTGACATGATTGCCTTGGTGGGAATCATCTCATGGACAGTGTTTTTTCTGGCTGGAGGTACTGAAGAATGAAGCGACGACAACAAGGATGCACACAAAGCGGCACCGCTGAAACTTGTTCTGTCTGACCTCAGACTGACCAGTTAGGAGCCCGGCTGAGTAATTGGTACCATCATGAGCCAATGGAGATGAGCAGGAAGGACTTCCTCCTTTCTCAAAGATTACATCACATCGCTGAATATTCAATTTGGACAGAGGATTTCAGCCGTTTTCAATATTCTTCCTCTAGACTGTGCTGAGGAGAGCAGAGCCTCCTTTAAGAAAAAGTGCAAAGCTGTCCAGCCACCGGAGATCGAGGAAAAGCTAAGTTCGTCAGAACTGGCGGGAGATTTGGAAACGACAGCAGAATGCCTCTTGATCTTGGGCCCGTTTTCTTCAAATACAGCAAACTTTACCTGCATTTCTTTGCCATAATATTCTTATTATTTATTGTTTTGTTTTTTCGTCTACCTGTCTGGGTTTACTATGGACATCAACATAGGAACTTCATTGCTTTCATTTACAATGGGTAATGTTTATTTTTATATATATACTATATGTGTATGTATATACATATCTATCTATATATATATATATATATATATATATATATATATATATATATATACACATACTGATATATATATGTATATATATACACAGGACAACTGTTTACTAAACATAATATATTGACTTCTTTAAGAGGGACATTCAACAATTGTATATTTTTCAATATAATGTTGCTTAAAAACGCCATTTAGACTGATGTGGTGTCAAGATGTTGTGACGGTACCAATTAAGGCGGGACTTGACCAACTGTATAGTTAACATGAATTAGTGCCACAAATGTGAAAATAAGACAAATTCGTAACAACAGCTGAAAATTCTGCAGGGCAGCCGGACTTAGTTGATGGAAATACAAGAAATTCCATGAGGGGACTCACTTGCTGAAGCTGGCCAGGTTCTGCATCACCTTGGCGATGAGTGTGAGTGTTCGTGAGGTGCGCTCAGCGGGGTACTCCTGCATGAGGTTGAACAGTGAGGGGGACATGATGGCAGGGCACATGAAGCGGAGGAAGAGGGAGGAGCTGATGAGGCTGTCGGCTAGATCCTCTCTACCACGCTCTGCACATCTCGCTCTCCACGACGCGAAAACTTCCTTCAGCTCTCGGGGAAATATACTGAAAGACAAAAGTGTAATAAGAGAAATTAAAAGCATATAAAAGAACATTCATAGTTTGTTTGTCTAAGTTACTTTAGTCGCTCTTGAGATTCTGAGAATTTCCAAATGCATTTTAGCAATGATTTCTTGGGCTGATTCATATCAAACTCCAGGTAATTTATTCTTTATTTTCAGCAGATTTTTTTTTTTTAATGATTACACTTTCAATGGAAAACAAACACAACATTGCTCAAGAAAATATATGTAAAAGCATCCAATTAAAAAATAATTAAATAAAATGAGATAAATTAGATACATTTATTATAGTATTGTCAAACATCTCAAATATAATATAAGAGCTCAAGCTGTTCAGAAACAAAAAACAGGGATTTATTTCACGGTGTGATATTCAGGATGTGCAGGTGGGACGACAACTGACCAGAGGGAATTGATAATCTTGCAGAGTAAAAGCTCGCAGCACATGCGAAGGTTGGCTTGATGGTCAGCCAGGACTGATGGCGGGACGCGCATGGGGTCCACCTCACAGTTCTCCTCTGACTCATATAAGGCTCGAATGAAGTCACCTGCACAGGGGGAGACACCGCATTTCATGATTCCTAAAAAATGCGCACAACGTTCAGCCTCATCTCTGAATGACTGCACGGACAACGGAGGATATATGGAGGTGCATTGTGCTTCTCTTTTAATTACTTACCATCTGCTGTGTTGTTCTTGAAATGATCAAAATTAATATTCCGACCAATCAAAAACACAATGACACTTTGAATTATTGCCTTGAGGTCTCGGCTTAGCAGTCTATCAATATCTATGGCCTCCCGTATATCTTTTTCACGCAGTGCTAATTGAAAAGGAGTTGGAATAAAAAAGCGTCGTTGAGCTTTGGTTTTGATGAAGGGGAAATGATGAATGGGCAAAATTCATTAATTCGATTGCTATACCGCTTATTATGCACTCATGGTTGCAGGGTTGCTGGAGCCTATCCAAGATGCCATTGGGCAAGAGGAAGGGTTCACCCTGGACTGGGTCGTAAGTCAATCAGAGGGCCAGATTTAGAGGCAGACATCCATTCACCCTCTCATTCTCATCCGGGCAATTTGGGGTCTCCAATTAACCTATCACATGTTTTTGGTCTCGACCACTAGGCCACCGCCAAAAGGAATATCTGTAAAGAAAATCTTTAAATAGAATCACCAGCGATGGTGCATGTTGATATTCTGTTGTCTTTACCATTCATATCTAATCATATCCATCCTCTGCACTGGGTGGGAAATCTCTAAATCATATGACCGCTCCCTCCACAGGGTGATGCTGTCACAGTGACAGATCGCATCAATGCACCCGCAAAAGAATTAGAACCTCTTTCCCGCCCCTGGTGTTGCCAAGGAGAGCCACGTGTGTCATTAATAATGACACACACATACACAATGGAAAAAATACATGCCTCATACTGAGAAATATTAATACAAAAAGTCAACAGCAGTGCTGGAGACTCAGGCTGTAGCCATTTCAAAAGCTGGGGACTGACTGCTGAGGATGGGAGCAAAACTTTCGGAAAGGGAAAAACGGTCATGATGCACCTCAAGTATAATGTAAACCAATTCATGTTACATCATAGATAAAAAAAATTGAAGGGAAAAGGAAAAATATGACGGAAAATGTAATCATAAATCATGTTAGAACAACGTCAGCTGTCTAAATTTTCAGTACTTTTCATGTGGTCAAAGCCAGACTGATGGTGCATCCGCGTGTGGTTGGTGTTGGAGAATAACAAAGTCACTGTTGTGGCTAGAGCTTGACATGACCAATCAAATCAGCTCCACAGAACCTGAATCTGAGCTGCAGACTGTTGTTTGGGATAATTAGTTGGCTCTATACCTTATGGAAATTAAGACTTTTCATTTTTTCACTCATTTAACAGCAGCAGATTTTTTTCGAGCAGCCTGGCCTCAAAATATATCACATCACTCCTCTAAAACCTGTTATAGCGCATAATGACATATACTTTTTCTGTAAAAGGTTGTCAGTTGCAGTGCTAAACCGCAAATCTAAGCCGCTTAAAGGACAGAGATATGCTTCGAAAGGCCGCCCGATGAAAACCACAACACCAACATTGCCGGGTCACCCACTCAAAACAGACCGGGAGGCGTCTATGTGAGCATCTGTTCAGCCACGAATCGCCACTATCTCTGCCCTGATCATCCAATCATGCTCAGGTCTGAGTGGCGAACTCCACCAATGTTGTTTTAGGCAATAATAGGGTGAGATCAGGCTTAATAACCTGAGCTGTTTTTGGATGGTTGCATTCACTTAGCTTTGTTTGTTGTGAATGTGACCAGGATGAACTGCTTCTGCAGGACAACGTGCCCTCCCTCCATCCATCACCATCCATTCATCCATCAATCCACTGGATCGGCCTGATGCATGCACTTGAGCAATGCTCAACACCAAAATAGCAGTGTTTTAGAAAAAAATTACCTCTTTGGAACTGAAAGACATTGAGGCGCAATTTATTCTAAAAATAGACACCCAAAGTAGCTCAACCATGGTGGGTCATTGAGGCCACAGCTTCAGTTCTGGCTCAAAGTGGAAAGTTGCTGAGCCACTACATTGGCCAAGCGGTGAAAGCAAAGCCAGGAAAAAAAAATCTTATTCCACAGCAGCATATCAGAAGTTGATAAATCTTTGGCCTTCAGATTCAGGAAAGAAATCACAAACAACACCTGTCTCACCTATAGCCTCCTTGAGGTATCTGTGACCTATCAGCTTGAGGTACTCTTCCACGGCCTTGGTGGCGAGGGTGTTCTCCCGGAAGATCAGGTGCTCACGGTCCATGAATCGATCCACCTCGCACATGGCCATGTCAGAAAGGAACTCCTGAAAGGAGTCGATCCAGTTCAGCTACTGATACAAACAAGAGCTAAATGCAATTGTAAATGGAAATATTTAAAATGCATATCATAGATGTGATTGAAATAAAATAAAATGCACTTTTGACCTTTGTTTTCCCTGTGCTTTGAAGGATGTGCACCAGAGCAAAAGCCACCTCCTCTTTGCTTTTGACACTCAGCAGCGGCTCCAGGACAGCGCACAGTGTTCGGTAGTTGTTGGTAATATATTCAGCGAACTCCTTATACAGCTCCATCGGGAGGATGTTCATCGTCTGGTAGCGAGACTTGACGCGAAGTGAGGCATTTATGACTTTGGCACTTCCGACACCGCCGCTTTTGGCTAAAACGCTGGACTGTATCACCGGGTACCACTGCTCCACAAACTGCCGGCCCGTGATGCTGGAGATGGGGATGCTGACAAGGCCAAGGTAGGTGCTTTTCTCCTTGACAAACAACAGAGACGAGTACGAGGCACTGTTTTTCAAGTTAAAGTCACAGCTCAACTCTTTACAACCGAGACCCGAGCTGAAACTAACTTAGTGACTCACGAGTTAGAAACTGAGGTTCTGGAGACCTAGAATGTCTGATACATTTTCTTTTGCAAATATAATGTCAAAAAGACATGAAAAAACTCATAGCTGGTAAAACTGTAAACGCTTCATAAAAATTGCCTGAGTTTGTTAATTAGTCTGAACCATGTGACCCTAAACCAGGGGTCAGCAACCTTTACCACTCAAAGAGACATTTGGACCCGTTTCCCCACAGTAAAGAAGGCAGTGGGAGCCACACAACCCTTTTGACATTTAAAAAGAATTAACACAGCATATAATGGCTTTTTTTTCCTTGATGCTATCACAAAATATGTGTTGCATTTTTTTTTTTAATTCAATGAACAACTGCAAAGAAAACGAAATTACATTTCTGCATTCAACGAATTTGGAACTCTGAAAAAAAGATGTTGGGTTGACGGTTACTTTCAGGCAAAATACTCAATGTATATTTGAGTCCCTCTTGTATTTATGAAAAAAAAAGCCAGATTTAAAATATCCACCGGCAGCAAACGGAAAATGCCGTCCTCTCTTTGTGTGCGGTCATCCTTTTACTGGGACGTGCAGTCGCTTATTAAAAGTGACAAAAATATTTTAACACGTATTATTTACATGTTACAAGATCGCCATAGTCTTCAAATTTGCAACTACGTTTTAAAAATTAACAAACTACAGTAAAATAAACAATTAAATATTCGTTAATTATTTTCAAAAGTCACAGGGAGGGATCAAAGAGCCGCGGGTTGCAGACGCCTCCCCTCAACCATGCCTAAACCAAATACCTTCCTTCACAAACAACCAGTACCAGCTTTTCGTATGTTTTTGAATTGATAAACAAAGAGAGCATAGCTATTTATTTACCTTGCGTCTTTTTTTGTCGGTTTCCTTGTAGAGGTGCAAACGAAGGCTACGGATGGTAGGCAAATTGTTAAACTCGAAATGCTCGCCCCAGAAGACGGTGTCTGTCCGGGGTTTGCTGGTGGTTCGGGCGTACAGCATGTCATCCAGACACAGTTCGCAGTAATAGCGTTTCTTAGCAGGGAGGTCGCGAGCTTCAATGATCCACAACTTGAGCACATTGTCCACCCGTCTGCTGTTATCCTGAGGGAGCAAAGGGAAGCTTGATTCATGGATTAGAACAGGTGGAGGTCTCGGACACACAGACACACACACACACACACACACAAACACACACATACAAATTGTAATGTTGCACAGAGACTTTGGGCCAGGACTAGTTCTAGCGCCTTGCTTGAAGAAAGATTTGGACGCAGAAACTCTTTGCCATGAGGCGGCACTGGCTCTGAGTCATCTTTGGGCAAACTTTTTCAGTGAAACCACCATTAAACCTTTCCGTATTAAATGGCTGCGTTTAGTTTAAGGGAAAGTTGAGACATAAGGGATCTGTTGTCCCTACCTTGTTGGGTTTGACAGCCCTTTGCAGATTTTCAATCCACTTGTCTCTCTCCGACGCCGAGCGGCAGGCAAAACATTTTGTCCCTGAATTGGTGGTCACCTGGATAAATGAACAAAGTCAGCAGGTACGAGCTTCCTTCGCACGGCTCTCAGCATGTAAATCGATAAATGTCTCAACTGCAGTACAAACAATAAGCTAACAAAACTGTTCAATTCACGCAATTCAAAGGTTGAAACCATTATTTTAAATATGCACTACTTTTCTTCTAACTATCTTATTTTGTATAAAATGATTGACTGGTGTCTTCAGCATTCTCTTCAACCGGTAAAAAAAGAAATACCTGTTTGTCTTGTGAAATCTTTTTTTTTTTTTTCTTTTAATGAAATGCAGTGATAAGAATCGCAAGGTAGGCTAAAAAAGATAAAGGGGAATAAAAAGGTTAGAAATGTTTCACACACCTCAAAACAGTACTCCTGGCCTAAAATACTAGAATGAACTGGTTTGATTATGGCATCTTCATCCAAAACTAAGTCCAAAGCTTCTGCAGCACTGCTCGGGGAGAGGAGGGACTCGTGGGAGTGGGATTCTTTGAAACTCTGCATCAAGCGTGTCCTGGTGAGAGAAGAAAGAGATATAGAAGATATATTTACCTTTGTAATCCGGACATTATTAACGTTGATCGATGGTGAAGATTCTTTTTTTCAAAATGAGTCACTTGTGCTCAGGGATGCGCATCCAACACACCTGCAATCGACATTTTATTCCTTAAAGATCAAATCCTGGTATAATGAGCTTTGAGGGAAAGAAACCCATTTCCCCATGACTTATTCAGCAGCTTTACTTTTTTCAAAAAAATGGCACACAGTGTTTTCATCTGGAAGAAAATTTTTAATTACCAATAGCGACATGTAGACATGTGAGGAAAACACTGTCACCGTTTGCTAGAGTAACATGGATGTTCAAGAAATATCCTCTAGAGAACATCAGCAGTGTGAAGGGGGGAGAACAGAGGAGATGGAATTGGAGGCTACAATATGAAAGAAGAGTCTGTCAGCGGCGTTGGGCCAATTGAAGAAGGAAATGTGTCGGTGGAAACATGTTATCGCAGAGTTGAGGGAAATAGAGGCCGACCAAATTGAATTCGTTGTCAGTGTAATCTGTTTGTGTGTGAGCATCAGTGAGTGGGTGCCAGTAAAGGTACATCTTTTTTGTCCCTCCGCTGTGGTGCCCTGTCACTATAAAGATTTGGTATCTGAGTCAGGATTAAATTGATTAAAAAAAAAAAATGTTCTTTAAGATTCACTGCCGAGGCTGGTTCAAAGATAGTCTTGGAGGACGGGCATAATCACTTTTCCTTGGAAAGTCAGATTGAACTGTAATGTCTGAATGGGAAGCTGCTGCCAAGACATCAGTACTCGGGATCCTGAGAAATGAAAACATGGTTTGACATGAGGTAAAAATACCTCTTCCTCAACTGGGACAACTTTAATGGCTCTCATTTATCTCAACACGGCGACCAACCAACAGCTTCTGTTTAACTGCTTACGGCTAGCGTTTCAATGAGAAAGGAATTAGCATTGGTTAATGTTCTTGATTCTTTTTCCTCGCTTTTCTCCGCCTCCTGAATAAATACACTCTCCCTCTTATTCGGGGAGAATTCACTGCAAACCTTGAGCACTTTAAGGTGTTTGATTTCCCGTCAGTTCAAGTTGCGCCGTGCAGGATTTGGAGGAGGAATGAAATGTGGAACGCTTCGCGTATCACATGTCAACAGTCCATGAAAAAGATGCATGATGTTCCTTCACTTTCACGGTACGCTACTTTTTTGGATGCCGCATGGAACCAAATTGCATTTCTCGGTATTTGTCCAACACCAACTTTAAGTTTTATGTCAGCACTCTCATCTCAAACAACTGAGATTATGCTTTGAAAACATGAGGTGAAAAAAATTGGAATTAATCCAGAAAATGTGAGCCAAGGATGAGGAGCTGGGAGGCTCAAGCTTGCTTAAAATAACATTTATCTGAAGAGGAGGAGGAAAATGAAATGAACAGAGGGTAGAAGTTGATGCAGCAGCTTTGAAGGAGCACCTGGTGATTATGTAGGTCACGAGGAGCACTGATTTCGAGCCAGATATCATGTCAGAAAGAGTTGCAGCGAATCGTCTAGTACCAGCGAGAGTGTCATCACAGAACACGGCACATGAAAAAAAAAAAAAAAAAGGCTTTGGTAAACCGACTTGGCAGCAAAGGCAGAGCAGCTGCGATGAAAATCGAAAGTGAGAAGTTGGATGCTGAAGAGGTTTATGGCAAAGTCAACTTAACATTACTGGGTGAATTAAGAGTGTGTGGGCAGGACTCCACGCAGGCTGTGAAGGCAGCTGTCAGGCAGTGGTGGGAGCCAGTGAACACGAAACGACTGAGGAGGGAACTCTGACAGACCCACCCGCCCCACCGTCCCCGGGTGGTCCCCGGCTACAGCACCACTAAATAGTAACAGTAAATGACGGATTTGTTCATTTGACCCAGGCGTTAGATGTCGCAACCGTTAACACTAAGATACATGCCTTGCTAAAGAACGCAGCTCTGTGTTGAAAAAAAAACACACCCGCTTCAAAAACCTCTACAATCCTGTACACCTCTAGTGGCTGAAGGAAAATCCCCTGCAAGGATAGCATTTTTCACCCTCTGCCTCTACATCTTTACATTTCCCCACATGTGCGTCGTGACTGAATTTTGCCACTGCAGCATAAAAATCTTGATCATAATGGAAGTCGGACTCCTCCGGGGGGGGCGGGGGGGGGGGGGGGGGGATGACCCCCCCCCGGAACCCCCGGGATGAATTTTGGGGGATTCCGGGGGGAGCCCCCCGGGTGATGG
>CAAKHD010013687.1:333482-346682 GCA_901007705.1 Fistularia tabacaria | reverse complement strand
AAAAAAAGGAAGGAAGGAGAGGGGAAGGGGAGAGCGGGGGGGGGGGGGGGGGGGGGGGGGGGGGGGGGGGCTAAAAACAAAACTTGTGTTAAAAAATTGGAGGGACACTAGATTGAATTTAGAGAAGATAATGAAATGTGGGGAGAAGAACAAAAGAAAATGGGCCTTACAATAAAGAAATTGCAAAAAAAAAAAAAAGTACCCTTCATGTGTATTATTATGAATTATTATTATTATTATCAAAAGCATCACTGGAGCTGCAGAAGCTCAGCGTGTCCCCGTCACACAGTCGGAAGTTCAGATATCACTCAGGTTTCTGCAAGAGGGGAATATAATTCTTTTGCCCACCTTCTAAAAGTTAATGTAAATGCAGATGTGAACTGCTCAATCTGTCCGTAAATAATGTTTGGTTTTTTTTGTTTTTTTTTTCTCCCTCTCAACTGCAACTGGAAATATTCAATGTCTTGTTCAGCCGCAACAGAAGCTGGTAAATGAATGATGGTGTTTTAATTGGGAAAAAAATAAGGAAGTGTTCATTGATTGCCCCCCGTTGCATTCTTCAGAATAACAGGAGCATTTTCCTCAATCCATTTCAACACTTTCAGGCTTAATAAATGGCAACATGTAAGTTGATTTAACCTATTTGCATTTTCTCCTCCCTGGACTTTGCAAAACCGGCACATAAATGCCCTATAAGGCATTTTACTCAAAGTATAATGGATGAAACAGGCGTGTTGCTTTGATGATTTAACAAAGAATGTTCTCAGACTCACAGTCATTAGGTCAGCTTGCACATTCGCT
Source organism: Fistularia tabacaria (assembly GCA_901007705.1). NCBI lineage: Eukaryota > Metazoa > Chordata > Actinopteri > Syngnathiformes > Fistulariidae > Fistularia > Fistularia tabacaria. The sequence goes on along the minus strand of CAAKHD010013687.1, from coordinate 345,881 downwards.
TGCAGGCAATACAAAATGTACACATTATTACCAAATAAAGGACATGTAGCATTAAATGGCATCATCTTGTTTCAGGTTGATCGTCGATTTATTGAATGTTTAGCCCCCTAGGGACCGGTTTGACGTTCCCCTCAACCCCTCTCTTGCTTTTGATATCAAGAAGCGAGATGGTGGCAGCTGAAATGAGAGTGTATCACATTTGCTCCCTCGCCTTGTTAAAACTGCCAACAACTGATGTTCATGTGCGTCCTCTGTTTCTGTTTGATGAGCTTCTCCAGCCTTTCTTTTAATTACCCATTAATAAAGTGCCCCCCCCTGCAAAACCAGCTCCGAGATACACTGTCTTGCTACCATTTTCTTGCTCCCAAAGCCTGCAAAATAGGCTACTCTCCAGGTTCTATTCTGAATCCCAGCTAATTGTTTGGTATCCATGGAAACAACTCCAAGGGCTTCTACTTGAACTGTTGAAGATATTGGCACACAACTGCACACTGAAGATGATGAAAAAATGCTGGCTACACAACAGTGTTTCTGGTAACACGCTGCCCACGGGGAGGCATGTGCCTGAACCGGAGGAATATTTCTCGTGTGTGTGTGTGTGTGTGTGTGTGTGTGTTTGCGTGTGTCATGCGGGGCGGAACCTCAACGCTCTTCTCGCAGGCACAGATTGATCGACCTGGTCGTAGAAGATTTGGCCTATCCATTTCAGCAGCCAGTAAAACAGTCACCTGTAACACGCTGCACTCAAAAGTAAACGTGACATATTGGAGCACATGGATGTGTTTACACGGGCTATTCTGAATGTAAATTGCTGTCAGGACGGAGAGTGTGGGTGGCAACTGCCTCGAGCTAACTGTGATACAGAGGGAGAGGAGCAGAAAGAAAGAGGAAGACTGTGAGGGGGAGGTGGAGAAACATATTCAACCTTTATAAGACATGTCGCTATTAATACACATTTGGAAAATTTGGATTTTTTTTTAATTGCGGAGGGGGAAAAAATCCTAACCCCCTTTCATTTGATGATTTTCTTTTTTATGATTTAAGAATGTGTCATGTGACAGGAGCTGGAAATAAACATTGCACATCACACCGTGAGGCATGGAGATTTTACATTTGGGAGCTGAGAGAGCTGTTACATCAAGAAGAATAACCCTCCTCCCTCGCCACAATGCAATCTACCGCCTGGTTAGCCGGCTCGCAGATGCACTTCATCAAAACTAAAGTCTCCAGATAGGATACCGAAATGTTTTCGCACATATCACCGGAGTTGCGCCAAACTTAGTTCACAGTTTGACCAACTCATCTTTTAGGTCACTGCTGTGAATGAGATACAGAAAAGAGCCCCAGTTGCCTCAGGGGGAATACCGCTGGGCAGAAACACCGCCATGTTGGTGTAAAAGGTGGCATAATTGTTCATCGAGTTCAGATTTTTCATAAAAATTTAGGTCACATTTGTACTGACTACCTGTATTAATAACACAGCCTTGCAATGAGTCCTCATTTTTAGACACTGGAATAATAAGATAAACTTTAATGTATTAGATATCACTAGATTCATTCTATAAAGTAAGATTCGAACTGCCATGAAGGATGCAGTGAAAGATAATTGATATGTATAAATATAGGACACTTTTAAGAGGCAACACCAGTTAAGTGACGAACGTTTCTTCACGGGTGAGCGGTCTTGAATAAGAGTCGGGAAAGGAAACCGAACCCATGTGACAGCACCTGCGGTGTTGTTACAATGTTACACCACGTCACCCAAATACATTTATAATGACGAGCGATGCTTCACTCTTAATGAGACTCTGCAGTGTTTATGCACCTAAATGAGATGCTCTTCTACAGCTGCCATAATCAATTTACTCCGCGCCATTATGATTACATCTCCCGACTCAACGTGCATGTGGGGGGGATGGTCAGAGCTTTGTGATGCTGATTATTTTTTCTTTTTTTTTTTTTCTTTTTCAAAGCGGCTGTTCACAACAAAGATAAAGCGCCGATCAGTTTGCCCAGGAGTGTCCGTGTCTCACTGACAGATGACACACTCTTTATATGTCTAATCCGGAGCATCTGGTGACCCACAGGGAGGCCTGCTGAGACGCATGTCCCTCTCACATCATATGGAAGTTAGATGGTCGTATGTGGACTAGTAAATATGATACATGTTAACAACGACTGGCATTTCGAGATACTGTAAAGGTGCAGTTAGCCGACATATTTCTTACTTATTGCAGTTTTTTTTAAACACGAAAGCAAACTGTCAAATATTAGACTGCAGCTGAATTTCAGTTAAAAGACATGCATTTGATTTTACAAATGAAATAATATCGAATTCCTTTTAAAACATACAATTGGTAAATAATAGCTGAACTCTGGCTGGGATACTTCATCCTTTGTCCTGATATGGATTTCCTTGGGCTATTCTTAGAAGAGCTGAGTGGGAGTTGTAGTCCTAGCCTTCAGCAGCCTTAGAATGCTTGTGCCATTTAATATACCATCCCTTGAAAACTTTGATACGATACTCGCCGAGACAAGAATACTGTGGCTGAAATTCTTTATCCATAAATGATAACCTGTGCGATGATCATGCTGATGCAAAGACTATCTGCGAACTGAAAACGAAAAAAGAACTTTGCTGTTGTAAATACTTTACTTTAAATCATTAACATATATAGATTTAAACAGCAAAACACATCTGTTTAAAGCAGCCCTTTCTATCTGATGCCAACTGTTATTTATTTACGCTTTTACACTTATTGTTTCTTTTAATCATGCATTTTGTGTATATGTATATGTCTGTACGGTGTCCTTAATGTCCATAATTATTCTTATCATTATTAGACATTCGGTGGTTTCTAAGACTGGTCACTGTGGTGAAATCAAACACCTGGATTCCTGAGATATTAAATCCATCTGAGCAGGTATTCCTCACACCCCGGGACTCCTATGAAACAGACAGTGCATCAGTCAAAGTCCCGGAGCACGTCAACATGCCGCTACCTCTGAAGCAGTAGACAAGCTGTCTATCGGGCTGAAAGCTCGGGTCGGCCCGGCCTTGTTGATTTGATGTTTGAGGACTAAATCACGTGACGACACAGGGAGCTGCCGAGGAGCTTCTGTGCGTTGGTTCGTTTAAAAGTCTGGCTACACTTTGGTTGTTAATTTACATACTTTTTTTTTTTTATGTTTCATTTTGGTTCATTTTTGGTTCAGCTGGTGACATCAGTCAGTTCAGTTAGAGGATTTTGTTTGTTTTTTTTTATAACTGGGGTGTCAGGAAATCCAGACACAACAAAGAGCTATGCGAGGAGATTATTACATTTTAGTTGAATGCTTCAATGTTAAAGGATGCACCGGTGAATCGGACAATATGGCAAATACATTGGGTCAAAGGTGGCTGATGCAGCAATAATGGCTGCGCAAGTCTCACAGTTGCTGGGAAAAATCCACAGACAGTGAAAATGTGTTTACCAAGAGGTCGTTTCATTAAGAGTGAGCTGCCCAGACAATCGGCCAGCGTGACTGTCAGCAGCGAAACCTCCCCACATCAACATCTTTGCTTTCTGACATGCTGTCAGCTCTGCCACGGGGCAGTTTGAAATGTGTTTTGGTGTGAGGGCTGATTTGCAAAACCCAGAGGGACATACACTGCTGGCTGAGAATCTCAACGGAGGTGGATGACGATGGATACCGGGTGCTTTTGAATGCAAGGGTGAAAAAATGGCTTTAAAAAAAGATTATTCAATACAACTGAACAGCTGTGTTTAAATGTGGCAGGATATACGACACAGTTAAAGAGCAAATATCCCCTAGCGTTGTGAATCAGGCTGCAAGAGATACACCACCGTGGTATATAAGGCTGAAGAAGTATAAAGAAGTACAAATACATCCTGTATTTCGCCAGAAGTTGATGAGCACGCCATAACATACCTTCAGTTCACTTTAAGGTGAGCTAAAACAGTGCACATTGGCACTGACCGAGGGGCTCACAATTTGACGAAAGTTAGGAATATCAAAATAAACTAGAAAACAATAAAATCAACATATTTGCCTCAGAAAACCTTGCGTCTTCGTTCCGCTCGCAAAACCGTCACAAAAAGTAGTTTGATTGGTAAGACTTTGAACATGAGTTAGTGTCAAATTTCCTCAGCTGTCACCAAGGTGTTTGTGTTACCGGCGTAACCAGCGTACAGCACTTTAAGGGTTTTGGCATTATACTGCACTCCAAATGTCGGAATTTAGTAGGAATGCAAGTAATCTGATTTCCGATGGGGTCCATCAGTCATAAAACAAACTAGAAGCATTGGTTGATGACGCTGTGTACGCTGTAAAGCTACATGGAATTATTGGAAATGTCTGTATGACACCTCTGTTATCCTTTAACACCTAGCCATTTGCAATGAATGTCATGTGACTGAGGCAGACATTGCTTTGGTATACAAGTGAAATGAAAAGAAGAGAATATAGGTACCTTTTGGAATACAGGTAAAGCTTTTTCCAACATTTACTTTACCATTAACGGATCTTTTTAGCTCAACCTTTACAAGCCTGTATCATTTCAACAGAGGTGATTTGGCAGTTTCACCAGATTAGCTACCAACCCAAATCTGTGACCGAAGGGTTGGAACACAATTCGCCAAGTGAATCGAGAACTTTACCCTCAGCTCACGCCAAAGAAGTCAGTGCCTCTTACATGGACCTGAGTCGAATACCCGAAGTCTCTGGCAATCTGCTGCCCCCTCCTGATGTGGTGTAGGAATTTTGAAGCGCCGGCCTTTTCACGTCCGATTAGACGAGGGGGCCTTTTCTTTCTGTCATGTTTTGTCATGTTTGATGACACTGACTGATATCGTCGCAGTGAAACAGCATGTGGTGGCATTAACTGGAGTGGGTTAACATAACTCGATTACATCAGGCCGCGACCTACTGCGCCTTATAGCCGGTACCGTATAGAAGATGAAATCATGGGGTGGTGTAGCGTTTTCATCTCTGCTCAAATCATCAGCTAATAAAATTGGTTTGTTGGTTATCAAATTTAAAAAAGTTACCTTATACTCTCAGAGGCTCATCACAGAGGAGTTTATTTTGATCTTGAAATATCTCAGTAGATTATGTTGTTGCTGTAATTACCGCCTAGCAAAGGCCGCAACCATTCAAAGAAATATTGAATTGCCAAACAAGTGCATGGTTACAGCATTTATATTTATCTATATATAATAGCATCTGTCTTGGGTGGGAAAAGCAGTGCAACCTTGAATAACTTGGATTTCTTTGGATAGGAACGTTCTTGGGATAATTGCATATCAAAACATAATGTTTTCTTTTAACATTTTAATTCTGCATATTTTATCTTTAGCATGCTCAAAGCAGCTTAATTATGTTTTCTACTGCATTTTAAATATGCAGTTTATATGCAGTAGGAAAAAGAAGATGATTGTCTCAAATGTTAATTACTGAGTAATGGCAGGATATAAGCCAGATGTGTAGGATATGCAAATTGGCTGGAAAAAAAACTAAAAAAAAAACATAAAGTGACATCTCTGACTATGTTTGGAGGGACTAGAGGTATTTTTAGAAACAGTACTGTAATCACGTACACAGATGCAAATGCAAAGAGGAGGGTCAGGATTAAAGCGCAGTGGCAGGTGGAGGGCTTCGGAGAGCAGGGGCAATGATGGCAAGGGGGGGGGGGAGTGACACGAAGGAGTCTGTGAAGGAAAGCTGAAGAAGAAGGTGAAGAAAAACAGGAAATAAAGTGATTTCCAACAGAGACCCTACACTCTGCCCTATATTCCACAAAGGCAAGGGAGGGGGCGCACATTTCTAAAAGATAATTGCACTCTAAAGTGGAGGAGCCGTGTGAAGAGCGAGATCATAAACAAACTGAAGTTGCTGTGTATCACATGTGTTTCTCCAGCATCCTCGTCTCTCTCTGGCCATCCCCTGCGCCTGTGTGCGCTAGCCAGAGGGAGTGTGGCCCGGTTACCATAGGAACATGCTTACAGCTTCGGCACTGCTCTCCATCAAACTACCTTCATTTGGACTATTGCACTGAGAAATGCGGTGGCTGTAAATGGGCAAACCCAAATTAAAGACTGATAAAAGAATATTTTTCAAGCTCAAGAAGCAAATTGGTACGATTTTGAGGAAACCTCACTCGCATGATAAGGACGTGTCAAAACGTGGAGATTTTTGCAGCGTGGCCCCTCTTAGTTGTTTCTCCACCTTGGTTGTACTAACTAACGGAAAATGAATTCTCCTCTTTCCCCCATTGGGAGAGTAAATGGCTCCTTTCATCGGGGAAAGCAAAGAGAACATAAGGGGGAGGAAGACTAGGGACGCATCAAAGCAGCGGGAAAAGGCTAACGGTGCTATCAAACCTACAAGATGTCACAAAGAAAAAATAAATAAATAAATTCTGGGAGTGTGACAAAGCAGGGCTCAAAGGGTGAGTGATGCTCGGTGGAGGATTGAGTGGGAAGAATCCTCAATATATCGAGACACTTTTGTAAAACGCCGTGCTACGGACATTGACTGGAAAGCCAAGGCGAGGCTGAAGTGCCTGTTCCACTTGTCATTAACCACTGAAAGTTGCGTCGATGGATTTCAGAGTCGGAAGGGAGGGGTAGGGCCGAGGAACATATAAAAAACATAACAAAACATGAAACAGAGAAAAATCTTACTGGAACACAACAGACTAGAAAGAAAGGCACGGCTGACAGCAGATTCAAACCAGCGCGTGGCCAGACTGACTCACTTGGGGTTAAAACTCCGGGTCCACCACAGCAAACTTCCACTTGACCAACCAACCCAAACTGACCCTGATGCGGCAGCCACGTCTTTGAGGGTGTGTCCATGCAGCTATGTGGCACAGACACAAGTCAAGATTCCATCTTCTCTTCCTTTGTCACAGTCACTTACAATTCATAAGACGGCACAACAGAAATATCAGCATTTTATGGTAAAGTGCACGTTAATCACAAGTTAGGGCGAAGCATAAGGAAAAAACTTTACTTTGTATTGCATACATCAAGTAGTGAAATATGCTAGTCACAGAAGGGAGGGACAAGATATGAGCTTGTACTGAATATCATCCAGAAATAATAATATTTCATTTTCAGATTTGAGAAAATAATCATCCAGACCACCATTGTCCTCAGTAAATTCACTGAGTTGGTTTCCCATTGAAAGTGCAAATTAAAGTCTGAAGTGAAAAATGTCCTCAAATGTGGCAGGAAAAAAAAGACTTATTAGAATTTTGTGAAAAAATGAAAATTAAAAAAAAACAAAATAAAACTGTATGAAATGGAACAAACAGCGTATAGTTGCCTTGTGACTGACTGAGAGAGTATTCACTCAAAGAACAGACACTTTTTAAATAACCAAATAATAAGATTATTATATTCAAAAGATCTGATGATCAGTGCAATGAAATGCAAAGTGAGATTCATTATTTTCCTCATCTTGCTGAAACAGCCATAATCCAATCTTTGTATCTAACATGTGATTGTCTATAGACAAGACCACCCCCATATTTCCTTCAACCCTAATCACAGATTTAATTCTTTTGCATTGAAGCCAATTATCATCCACAGGGGTGAGAATTCTGTCTCGGCAGTGACATAAAACAAATTACTAGTTTGGAAAGCAAAGTGATGCTAGAGACTAGGTCCATTAAAGACTGACTATCGCATATTCCCATAACGAATAATCCCATTATCTAAAAATTCAAAAAATTAAGCAGAGAAATACAGTAAAACATGGACAGCACTGATGTGGAATTATAAGCATCACATCTTATCAAACCTGCCCTTTGTAACCTTGTGGCTAAATGTCAGGCTGGTGCTGCTCAACCCCAAGCTGTTATTATGATTAATTAATAAGCATTCCGACAGAAATCTGCAACGGGATTCTTTCCGTCTGGAATGAAGGGATGCAACAAAAGGTTCTGCAGGACGTTGAGCGCATTTTTCTCAGCAAATTGGGATGTCAGGAAAGTATGGGTTCAACATCTTATGCATCCGATTGTTTTCTGAGGGCATGCCTGATTACAGAACCCCACATTCTTAATACTTGATGTATTAAAAATAGCCGGGGTGGCACAGAGCCACAGCGATTAGCACTTATGCCTTGCAGCAAGAGGGTCCCGGGTTTGATTCCAAATGGAGGCCTTTCTGTGTGGAGTTTGCATGTTCTCCCCGTGTCTGGGTGGATTTTCTTTGGGTTCTCCAGTCTCCTCCCACACTCCAAAAACATGCAGGAGGTTCATTGGAGACCCTAAATTGCAAATGACACGGTGAATGGTGTATGTTTCGATAGGACCGGTGAATGAGAGAGTGAATGGTTTTATACTCTTTTGGATACACGAATGACAGAGTGAATAGTTGAATGTTTCTATATGACGTATGAATGAGAGACTGAATGGTTGAGTGTCTCTACATGATATCTGACTGAGAGGGTGAATGGTTCATATTCTATAGGATGGGAAAGAATCATAAATTGAAATTTTGATAATGATAAAGAACTGATAGGTTATTGTATCGTCATTTATATTTGTGTTATTTTGTCTGTTACTCTTTATATTGATTGATTGGTAGCCATGAAGCACTCTGCTCCTCTTGATGATATAAACCTGGTTCACCTGTTGACTGTGAGGAAACAGGAGAGAGTAGGTCGCTGAACTTCTGATGACCCCAAGTTATAACCTCTGATCACTGTTATTTACTCTGATATGACATTCTGCACGTCATCTTGAGTTTGTTTATCTTTTCTGCAATAAATCTACAGAACAGACATCTTCAAGCTCAGCAAGTGTATTGTACAAGTCATTCAATTCGCAAGACCTATCTCAGCCTCTCAGCAACTTGACACTTCCTTCCGTCGCTGCAGGATGTGGAATGACAGAGTGAATGGTTGTATGTCTCCATATGACGTGTTAATGAGAGGGTGAATGGTTTTATATACTCTAGGAACTTTGAATGACAGAGTGAATGGTGGTGTGTCTCTCTGTATGATCGTCTGTCGACTGGTCCAGAGTGAACCCCAGTGACAGCTGGGATAGGCTATCAAGGAGGGACACCACCCGCCCCGGAGTGTAGGATAAGCTGTAACGGATATAAATGAATGAATGAATGAATGAATGAATGAATGAATGAATGAATGAAAATAGCTGGTGGTAAAAGGCTGCAATACATGAGGATTACTTTGGGGCTTGATATGAGTGGGTATGTATCGCTGTGGAAAAAGATCAGAGGAGAAGTTTTGCATGACAGAGATAGGACTCTTCTCATCAGACTGTTAGGGGAGAAGACAGGCTGGAAAAACCTCCAGAAGGGTAATAATGTCCTTATTTCTCAGTGCAGTTGCTCCAAAAATAAAGGTTTAAAACTCAAAGCAGTGGACAAGAAAGAGAGCAGGACAGGGGCTCAGTGAAAGGGTTCCATACATATTTGTGTGCTTGGTTATTTATTTATTTTCATGTGTGTGTGTGTGTGTGTGTGTGTGTGTGTGTGTGTCTGTGTGTGTGTGTGTGTGTTTGGGGGGGTTTCGATGAAGTTGTCTTCTCTCCTTGGCAGCCAGAGAGAGAGACAGCACCTTCCTCCACAGCTCCAGGCTGACGAGGAGAACAATCACAAACCAAAACTTGGTGCGGGAGTGAAAATCAGCTCTTTGCCGGCTGTCAGGATCCGCAGCTGCGGTTAAACGGAGAGGAGTCCAGATTTTCAGGCATTCATAAGGATCCAAATTAAAACACCAATGAAACGTTTCCATGGGGACATGTGCAAATTTATATCTTAGACATTTAATACGGAGGAGGAAGAAAAAAATCATTTTGAAGGGGCAATGAGTCAGACTTATCTGTTTCCGTAAAGAGTGCAGCCTCAGACATTTCATTATCAGATTCTCTATGCAATAACATTAGCTACATCTGTTCTTGGCAGCTGAGATAAGGGAAAAATACCCCCCAAAAAAAGCTATTCTTGTTGTTTCATCTATTTGTCAAAAAAAAACACTTGAATTAAATTCAAGTTTAACAGAAATATTATTTTATAGTTCGCCGCTGTTTGTTTCTCTCACCTATTTTTGTATCAAAAAGGGAAATTTCTCATAAGACTGGCCCCACAGAGCTCACGCAAAATAAAATGCACTTTTTGTTGCGATGTAAAGATGCAGCCGTTGCATCCAAAACACCCACCTCCTGCAAAGCATGACAAAAATTTTCCTGGACTTTTAGAGGACGGTGTTTTTTGGTTTTGGGGTAGGGCAGTCGACAACATTTCATGCAGAAATTTGCATTAAAAATGCAGCGGTATGATATTCTTTGCATAAAGGGTGGAAAAAAAGAGCATGCAGCAGCTTCTGCAAGGAGTAAAGATATTAAGATTAATTTAAGCTTCATTAGGTTCTTACTTAATGGCCAGTGGGGGGGGCAGAAAGTGGAGTTTGTTTATGAAAGTCAATGTGACAATTACTCTGCTTTTACGTCATAACATTTAATAATGTCCTTCTTGAGTGCAGCACGATGTTAAATTTGCAGCTTTATTTGATGCAAATGATAGACCTGGTTGCATTTCGAGGTGTGGCACCTTGTGACTAACAAGTTGCTACGACAACCATGCAGAATTTGCACATAGTGGCTCGCATCTTCCCGTCCAAATATGGTCGCAAGAGAAGTTACAATCTTAATACGCAAAACTGCGATGTTGCATAATTTCATTGGGGTTGTTCTTTTGTGCAGGGGAAACAAATTATGCTTCAGGAGAATTAAATTCAATTGCTCGTATTGTTTTTTGGACAAATCCTGAGACGAGAATAGTAAACAAATATATTTGAGTTGTAACAATGAATCAGTTAGTGGTTAAACATCTTAATAATCAGTCAGCTCAAATCATATTTCAAGTGACTAAAAGTCTCCATTCCAGAGTTTATTCTGGGTAATCTCTCTCTACGAGAAGACATTATGGGATTTTTTAAAACAAATTTTCTAACATTTTCTAACATTCTATGGACCCATCCGGTGATATAGTCACCTAAGAAAATGATCCCCAGATAAATGGATCTTGAAAACAATCATCCCTGGCAGCTCGAAGCGTGTTCAATATTTAACCAGGAAAGTAGCCTCTCTGTGAATTTAGAAAAATATTTGGAAACATTTCCAGTCCCATCTTCCTGTTCAACCGTCAGCACAGAACCTGGATCGACCTCTCGGGTCAGGACGCCTGGTGCTCCTGACTCGCTGCAGGCCGAGATTCACACTGTAAGCTGAGCTGACAGCTTTGAACCGCCACCAACACCACCATCTCACTGTGAAGGGTGGTGTTACTATGACACCTGTCCTCACCTATGCGAGGTGGATTCACTCACCCTAAAGAGCGGGACTTCCTGGTGAAGAAATCTTGACAGTTGTGTCACATCTACAGCTGGAGAGCGACTCGGGTCTCACGTGGGCACTTGATCTGAGACTTAGGTTCCAGGGTTACTCGCTCCCGGGGGTCACAGGTAGAGTCAGTTTGTGCACACCTGAGGATACGAGGCTCGCCGTGTCGTCCCCCCCTTTAAAAGCTAGTATTGTTTCACTCATGAGTCCAGTGTGTTGTGGTTGGAGGGGGGAGTGGGGTCCTCCTGCTCCTGGCCAGCAGGTTTCTCCTTACACACCCCTGGTCAGGTGTGGAGGATGAGGAGGGTGAGATGTGGTCCTGAAAAACCTTCAGCTCAGTCCATCACTGGAGCCACAGCTTTCCTGTCAGCGGCGGCTCTGCAACTCCCCTCTTCATCACCTCCCCCTCTTCCTCCCCTGCGCCCCCGACTCTGTCCAGGAACTGAGATGCGATGATCCCGCCGTAGTTTCGGTGCAAATAGTTCCGGACGGCTTTGGACATCTTCAGCGTTTGCACGGCGCAAACGTGACTCGTCCCGCCGCTCGTCGCTCTCTGATCCCAGAACGACACGAACTCCTGTCGGGGTCGCACTGCCCACGGCCACGCAGGTCAACCTTTTGGCAGGGCGGTCTGTTTTGTTTTTTGCTTTTGTTTTTTTAACCGCCTGGAAGTGGTTAATGATCAAACACGGCAACTACTGCACCTTCATCCAAACCACAGATGGGAGGATGGTTGTGGTGATGATGGTGATGCAGGAGGCTCCTGCAGGCAGAGCCAACTCTGCTGCACAAGGTGCGCGCTAGAAGCCCACGGGCGTCACAATCCACATCCCGGGGTTCTTCTGGAGCCGTGTGAGGACACCTGCTCATCGTCCCCCTCCCACGCACGGTGGAAAGCGCTTGTAGTTCAACAACCCCCCCCCCCCCCTTTGCAGAAAAAAAAAAAAAAAAAAAAAAAACCACGGCCCCCCAACCCCCAAAAGGGAAAGCGGCGGGGGGAGAGGGGGGGGGGGGCCGGG
>CAAKHD010013687.1:320411-332216 GCA_901007705.1 Fistularia tabacaria | reverse complement strand
TATATTTATATACTTCAATCCATGCATAGAGGAACTGCCACATTTTGCACACGTGTGTGTGTGTGTGTGTGTGTGTGTGTGTGTGTGTGTGTGTGTGTGTGTGTGTGTGTGTGTGTGTGTGTGTGTGTGTGTGTGCGTGTGTGCGGTGGGGGGCACAAAAAACAAGTCTGCAAAGATTTCATTTCAACATAACATCAAAACTGGCTATGGTATCTGGTCCACCCATAGCTGACTTTGGAAAACAGGAAATGGGATTACCTCCATAACCACCTCTTTTCCTGCACTGAAATATATCCCCCTAAGATTTGAGTCTGATTTACATGTAGCACCAAGGCCACCGTTCAAACAAGCCACAGGCAGTTAGACCATCTTACTGATGTACTACCAGGACTGTGAATACATTATTTCTTTGCGTAATTATTTCTCCTGCCTGTTCTCACTGAGTGATCCAAATCAAAGCAGCAGATATGTTCGGGCTTTTGAGGTCCTCAAACAAGGGATGAGGCATTTCCTGAAGACACAGAAAAACATGTGCAATCAAAAGTAAAACAGTTAGTCTGAAATGAATTAATAATTCAGATACACAAGACTATTGTGAGACCAACTGGTTGATTTTTTTTTAAATTACTCCAATCATTCATTCATCCATTCTTTATCTACACCACTTATCTCTGCACTCGGGGTGGCGGGTGGGAGCCTATCCCAGCTGTCACTGGGCAAGTGGCAGGGTTCACCCTGGACCAGCCAACAGTCCATCTCTAGGCCACTTATAGAGACAAACAACCATTCACTCTCTCATTTACCCCTCTGGACAATTTGGGGTCTCCAGTGAACCTACTGCATGTTTTTTGACTGTGGAGGGAAACTGGAGAACACGACGCAATCCCATGAAGACACGGAAAGAAGCATGCAGACTCCACACGGAAAGGCTCCCAGTCAGAATCAAACCAGGGACCTTAAATTACTCCAGTGTTTACCTTATTTCATGGGACAAACTCAGAATACATACAGTAATATGTACTAAACAGTCTCCATCACCTGGTTGAATGTTCCTTGTCTGCTCAGAGCTTGTGAATAACAAACTAAATGGTAGTTTGTAAAACAGACTTTCATTTCAAATTAGTTATTCAAACCAAAAACTAAAACAATCCGAGAGCATCAATTTAGGGTTTTTTTTTTTCTTATACTTGAAAGAAATGTTACTGCAGGATAACATTTGGATCTTTTCTGCTGCATGCAGGTTACTGGGGTTTCTGCACCTGCTGGCAAGAAACCCAAAAGGAAAACAGGGAACATTTGCGATTTGAGATAAATGAAGCAGGTGTTTCTTGCAAAGTTGTCTGAAAATTGTAGAGTGGAAATCCCTACTCTGTGGGTTTCCAGGCTGAGGTGTGGCAGAGGCACAGTCACAACGCTTGAGAGAGAAGATACTGTACTTCTGCTGAGCCAGACTGCAGAGAGCACATTTAATTTGGCTTCATAATAAAAAAAAATTCAACAATCAGGGGGAAGACAACAAAGAGCATTTCCAGATTTGAGTTTTTCTGTCAGACACCATTTTTTCAACCCAGTCAACGTACATCTTTTCCATTGTTTCATCAGAGCAGGGTTCGGAGTCTGCCAGTGAATCATTCGGTTTTTAAAATAGTCCTGGATTCTTTTGACTCTGTATAGGTGTAAGTATAGGTGTGTGAATGTGGAGGCAACACTAATTGTTCTTGTTCAAAGGGTTATTCATTCTGATATCTGTCACGTAAGCATGTTACATAAATTGTATTGCTTAATGTGATCCTACAGTATGGATTGCCAACGTTATGTAAATGCATGGTAGAGATGGAGGAATCCGGTTGGATGGTTATTGTCTACTGTCTATGTCAGTAACATGTGAGTAATGGCAAGTACTGCATCAAAAAAAACATATCACAATGGTATTCTCTTTCAAGATGATAATTATTGAAGTCTCTATGAAAAAATAATGATCCTTTTTAAGAATCATTCAATTATAAACCAGAAAACCAGATGACCCAAATTTTTGTCTTTTCTCTGTTTGTTTGTTTTTAATTGTGTTCCTTCACACACCAAACATTGTGGCAGGCTACGGGATACACTTCAGATGGAAAAAAAATCACTGTTTAAAAATTCTGAGATGTGATTTAAATGACAAGATGGTCGCTCAGTGTTTAGCACTTTCGCCTCACAGCACGAAGGTCCCAGGTTCAATTCCAGCCATTGGGTCTGTCTGTGTTGCGTCTAAGTGGATTTTCCTCCAAAAACATTCAATGGGAGAGTGAATGGATGTGTGTGGCTGTTTATGTGGTCCTGTAATTGACTTAGCAGCCAGTCCAGGATGAACGCCACCTCTTGCCCAAAGACAGCTGAGGTAGGCTGCGGCGTGAAGGATAAGTGGGATGGATAATAAAGGATATAAATCACATTATACTTGATTTTTAAGTGTCATGAAAGAATTTATTTGCAGACTAAAACTATTTTTCTCTCCAGGTTTCATTTTCTTTCAATAAATATATTGTTTTATCAAGTAGTTGCATCAGGTTTAAGACAGGTGAAGTGAACAAAAGCAGAGGAAACAGATAGACCCGATTAAAACATTCGCAAACATGATGGTGATGTCAGAGCAGGGACAGGGGGACCGCCACGGCTGCCACTCTCACCCCTCACTCCATCATTCACTTACACTTTCACACACACGCAATGCGAACACATCTCCATGGAAACTGATAAAAGAATAGCTGGTCTGCAAAAAGCCAAGACTGGCGAAACACATGCCAGACCTTGAATGATCAGCGAGGAAGTGAAAAAAAATTTTAGATGACAAACCTCCGTTGAGGCCGATGGATGTATCTGTAATAAGCTTTTATCAAGATCTGCTCATTATCTGGCACCTTCTTAGACACTATTATGCAGTAAATATGACATTTTCACTATAAAAGGTCCAGGTTATGTTTCCTGGGAAACAATGAAAATGTCAAATCTCTCCAAATATCAAAGACTGATGATCTGTTTTATGATTCTGATCGGCACCCAAAGGCAGAGTGTTCTCTCTTGACCCCCAAGTTTCAGAAAACTGTGTATATGATATGTGATTTAGTAAAACGGGGGGAACTGATGCCTGATCAAAAGGGGGTCCCGTCAAAGTGAAGGAGGGAAATGTTAAATCGGCATCAATCCTGATGTCTGATGTTTTTCCTAATTTTCTGTGAACTATCTTTAATGTCAGAAAAGACATATCTCGACTACACTTAAAATCCTCACCATAAATACATACATGTATATATATATGTATGCACATATATAATGCAGACTATTCCCTTTCTTTCAGAACTCCCCCCCCCCCATCGATCCATTCGTGGTAATGTCTGTGTACCGATGTAAACTCAGCCACCACAGAACATTCCTTAAGATAAACCGAGAAAGGTGAGTGTATTACCTGCTTTTCCACCACAGCCACGGTCGAAATAATGCACATTTCAGCTCTAGATGAGAAGCAGCACTTTGGTACCCAGGAGGCTCGGCAGTCGGCAGGTAGGAATCATCTCCCCCTCCCACACTGGAACCACAGCTTCTGTCGGTGCTGGTAATCGACGACTGTCATCAGGGATGTATGGACAAAAATAATCTTTTGCTTTTCTGGAGCTCCTGAGAATGATTAAACTGAAAAGAACAATCATCTGCTTCCAGGAGAGCCATATACTCTCAGAAATTATTGTGGCGGACTGACATGAAAATGTGATATAATCGTAATTTTCTTCACAAGTCTCTTTACAAATCCAACCTGACAACACTCTTAAGGCTTAAACACTTCAAACGCTTCCAAATGACACAAAGCAGTATAGCTTAAAACTGATTCAATCTGGGCTGATAATTAGCAACAGCGAGAATATCAGGTCCTTTCCGTTCATTTTTAACTACATTAACTACAAAATTATCTTGGACATAAAAACAACGGTGCGTAGCCTACCAAGCATGTGCAGTGGATATGCAATCTCATAAGCTACATTTCAACTTTCTTGAAGGCCACTAGGTCCTTTGCAGAGCCCGTTTCTCTAAAATTGCCAACTTGGCCTCAAACACAGATGTTTAACCAATTCATAATCCCGATGTGCTTAAATCAGAAGTGCTCAACATAAACATTGCTTCTGTGTTGACGTAGCTCTGTCAGACCTGTATATTTTAATACCTGTCATTGTCAAGTGCTAATCCCTTTAGAGCTGGTGCTAAAAACAACAACAACAAATAACCTAGTCAGCTATTGGCACATTGCCTGAAACCAGATTAGATTCTCCTAAATGCATTTAGCGAAGGATATTGGCTCAGCCTGGAATGCTGTTTCACCGCTTAACGCGTAAAAGAAAAAAAAGAAAACAAAGAAGTTGGAAAAGAGATGTTCCTGAAAGTAAACGACAAGAAATTATGTTATCAAAAATGTCATTTGAATGATTCTCTTCCATCCCATGCAAAAAAACAGGTTGAAGTTTTTAGCCCTAAAATACTTTGTAATTGCTCCTAAACATTTAAATTAAATCTTGACAATATTGCTTTTCCTTAAATCTAATTAAACGGCAGAAGAAGAGATTAAGTCCATCCAGTTTGCCTGGTATAATCCAAGTCTCTGCCAGCCACAACGTGTGAAGCCAATTTGAAAGGACATTTAGTTCCTGGTCCACTGGTTTTCAGAGCTTACAGACTCCCTGTTTGGGTGAACTACCTCAGAAAGACAAGCTGAAGTCTTAATGTCCAGACACTGGCTGCATTTCAGTTTCACCACTGCAACAGCCTTAAAACAAGTCATTTTGCACAGCACCAACCCAGAGGCCGCTCAGGTTCTCTGCTTTGCGTCTGTTGTCCCAAAGTGTGCTGAGGCGGGTTTCAGATTTGTGTTCAGAGCTGCTGGTACAACCCGCCTGAGGATGTTAGAGCAGCAGGAGATGCTGAATGTTTTAAATGGAGACCCGGTCGTCCCTGCAGCCGGAGAAATGTTCATTTCATTCTCTTGCTGTATGGAATGTATGTGCCTGGAACTGCTTGCCTGCCAACCTTCTTCAAAACCTTACAGATGTTTCAACTGTTAGCAAACCTGGATCTCTCTCAAAGTCTCTTTCTATTGCTGACTTTTCTGTGAAAGACAAATCATATTTCCAATTTAAGGCTTTCAATGGTAAATTGTCTCCACTAATAGAGTATTTTCACACCCTGCTATTTCAAAGCACTTAATACTAAATAGCATTTACACACACACACACACACACACACACACACACGCACACACACGCACACACACGCACACACACGCACACACATACTCCGTGGCAGAGCTGCCATACAAGACACTAAACAGGCCAACGTGGGGAGAAACTGGGGGATTCAGTGACTTACCCAGGGACACGTCACCATGCAAACTGGAGAAGCCAGGAATCTAACCACAAACTTTCCAACTGGAGGGACGCTCTTCCAACAAAGCCACAGTTGGCCAATCTCTTGATTTCATAACTTCAGTTCAATTTCACTTTGTTATCAAAAATGTTAAGACCTGCTCTTTTGTTGAAGCACATGGCAGGCGGAGCAGAATGTTGGATGACAAAAACATAAGGTTAAAGCATTAAAGAAAAGAGAAAATCCACAACAGTTTAAAGAGTTCATTGTTTTAGAGGTGGCTTGTTACTTGAAAAGTAACTAAAGTAAGTTCACACCATCATTTTCACCTCCTGTGGAAAACCTATTGGGTCCTTGATTATCTTTAATGCATGGATTGACTTTGAGGGGGATGATATTTTATGATTTCTCAGGTGTGTGTTTGTGTATGCTCCCGTCATATTATTTTATTTCCATTTAGCATTTATTTTATTTTATCTACTTTCTCTGATTCACTTTTTAATTATTCCTCTTTGTCAATTAATTACAACTTTAGGCATTTCATGACTTTTTTTCAAAGTATTTTCTCGTGATTAGAACTCTGAATATATTTTTTGTTTTTCTTCTATTTTTACAGCATTTTATCAGCAGCACATCAGCCAGCTTAACACATTTTGTACTCCTCTCCGATAGACGCATTGCAAATCGAATCTGATCAGCTGAGCCTTTGCGAATCCACAGAAATCATCACAAGGTGCTTTCAGCCAAAATTGAAAGAGCCTCCGACGATCACGGGATCAGCATTGGATAAAAGCCCCGGTCGAAGAGGCCGGTGTAGAACCAGGAGTAAAAATGAACACAAATGGCTGGAGTAAAATGAGGGATTCAAAGTTAAGGGATGTTGCAGTGAGCAGAACAGAGAGGGCGGGCAACAGAAGAGGGGAGAGGACAAGGATAGGAGTACAGCACAGTACACCACCTACACTCGTCTCCATGGCAACTACTACACTAGAATGAGTGATAATGCAGTTCCCTCTCTTCCTATTCTGAAAACTGTTCATTTGGTACCATATGTACAGAGCAGTATGTGGGAGACAAAGCTTCCAGTATTTTGTTACTGCAGAGTGCTTTCAAAGCAATCGACTATAAATAATGATAATACTAAATAGTTTGGCTGTATAAATGTGACATCCATCAGCCTTTTTTGACTCACACTGAATTTATCATCATCACGATCGCTCTGAAGGGTAACTTGTTATTTTTCAATGAAATGTGTTTTTTTGTCTTTGCCAAATAAACTGGCATTCCAGTTTAATTTCAGAGAACAAAATCTGAGGTTAAAAGAATTGTGAAAAGCATGATTAAATATAAGATATTCCAAATGAGGTTCTTCATCATCATATCTCCTTGTCTTTTTTATGTTCAAACAGGGCTGGAGACGTTAGTGCCGTGCAATGAAGCAGCTTAACTGGAAAGCATTACCTTTGAAATTGCACAAAGTCTGTGTAGCTGCTGGGAAACTGGAGTGATATTACAATCCTGTGTGTGCGTGTGTGTTTGCGCTTGTGTGTGTGTGTGTGTGTGTGTGTGTGTGTGTGCGTGTGTGCGCATGTGGGGTTGTGCGTGCATGCATGCATGCATGCATGTGTCCATTTGAGACTTTCTCTGGAGGAGCTAGATGGAAAAAAAATTTAGGACGTGATTAATGAACCTTAAGAAAAAAATAATAATTGTCTAATCTTAGTTAATCGCACTGTAAATCATTAAATTTACTTCAAAAAGGTGGTTAAGGAAATCTGACTTTTCATTTTACTAAGAGTTCAAGAATGGACAATTTTATGGAAATATTTAACAATTCCATTAATTAACTTTGCATTTTCACTAGCTGCAAGTACAATTTGTGTATAATCAATCAAATGAGTTCTTCAAACTTTGATTTGGTGGCTAAAACTATATAATTCCAACTACCATACATGTGAAATATTGCCCCACCACCCTCAGAAATACATATAGTTCATATAAATTGAATAATGCAAGAGAGTAAAGTGGTACATAAACTTGAAGACTTTCCCTTTGTTCATGAAAAGGACCTACATTTCTAGCTGGAACTATTTAATCTGATCTGATAAGGCACTATTACTATGCGTGAATTGAAAGAGTGTACTCTAAAGCAATTACGCAAAAGTGTGATGTGTCTTAAGTGCAGGTATAAGTGGGGTATCTCTGTAATATATCTTCATAACAGGACAGCTTTTCCCCAGTGGCAAAAAGACAGGACTTTGCGTTCACGATATAAGATGTTCGGCTTGTGTCATCACATTTAACTTAAAAGGGGGGAGAAAGAAAAAAAAAATTCCAGCGGAATGTATTTTTATCATTCATATTGTTCCATTTTTGAAAGAAATATACTTTTAAGATATCTTAAAACAATAAAACAGTCAAGTTAGTCTATATAAACCAGAGTAAGGCATCTACTGTATTTGATTGCATTTATGATCCTCCCCTCCTACCATATAGTCATCTTTTTAGTTTCTTTGATGATATAATCTTTTCAGCAGTTTCATATATTCTGAAAGTGATTTTTGCTGGTGGAATCAAGAAATCGACGAGACATGGTATTAACTTGAACAACCACAACGTGTACAGTCATTTGAAATGTTTCGAGAGGAAACCAGAACATCTATCATTTCTGATAAATGTCAGCTAAACATTCCCTGACCTTGACTTCAATTGCCTGTTACTCAACTATTAACAGTATAGTTACAATTGGGCCCTGCAGCAGTTATAGTCCAGACTCGGGAAGTATGTATTCAGCAATATTTACATAAAATTCGCTCTGCCTTAAATGTAGAATATATACTGGACTTTAAGAGCAAATATTTGTGCTGACATTCAAAAATTCACACACTGAATAAGAATCCTTAAGATATCTACATGCATATTAAAAACTACTGATATCTATAACATCTGGTATATTGTGGTAAATGATCTCAATTTACAGACCCATTTCACACCTTGCACTTCAAAGGACACTTCAGCACGCAGACATGAGGAGACAGGAATTGATCCACCAACATTCTGATTGGAGGGACACCCGCTCGACTAAAGCTGCCCTCTAACAACTGCAAAATGACGATTATGTTATAAAAGAAGTAATTATAGCAGAAGTTCTTATTAAAATAACCAACTGGAGTTCAATATATTATATATATTTTTTATTTCACTAATCTTTGTGTGTGCTGTGCATACTACTTTATGGTTGTCGATTAAATCTAGGTTGAAAATGAAATTCTTTATCTAATATCACAGTCCAGTGGATCGGCTGAACAACTAGCAACTGACCTACAGCAATCTCTACCGATCTCACATTCAATGGTCGCCGCAAGATGTTTCAATCAAAAGGTTGTCGCTGGATTTGATGTCGCTGGAATCATCACGACATACTTTCGACCAAATATCAACACCCACTGTCCGGCTGGTCCCCATCAGATCTTAATGTAACACACTGAAGGTTTTATACACTGCCAACATGCTTTTCAAAACACACATATCTAATCTGACTGCTATTTACCTACTATTCAATAACTGATTGTGTATCATTCCTGCACACAGGGTCACACAAGGGCTGGCGCCAATTACAGCTCTGATTGGGTGAGACGCAGGGTGTGACATGGACCAGCCACCTGCCAGGCACAGGGCAACATATATCTATATAACATTCACTTTCTCCTTCACATATACGGATAATTTATTCTTCTTTTTATGAAGTCTATTTCTGAACTGCAGGTGGAGGCCAGAGAACTTGAAAGGAACCCACACAAACACAGGGAGAACCCATACTTCACACAAAGAACCCACTGTACTAAAATGAGGCAGCAATTTTTACCCCTCATGTAATCTTGTTTATTTTCAGGTGTAATAGGAGACACTGTATGAATAGCTGCGTGGTAGAGAAAGGAGTCTTTCTCTATCGTGTACTTTATTCACTCACCTTTCCAGTTTCTCCATGTTCATCTGTTATCCAATCTGTTTAGATTGAAAATCGACAGCAGCAGGAATTAGAGCCACTTCGACTGACAAGCAAGGTTATGAGTGGAGCTATAAAAAGAAGCAGAATCATGTTCTATTAAATCTATCTCACCAGTCTGTATAAAGTTTTAAGCCGCATTCTGTTTGAGGAGTGTACAGGAGCAGAGCTAAAGCATCCAATATATAGGTTCTAGGCTGACTACATTTTTTCTTATTGCACCATCAAACAGCAGTGGCTGTCAGGTGAAGTAGATTAATATCTGGCTTCTATTATCTTATCATATCTAGCAAGGTTACAAAAGGCAGAGAACAAAGCTGTGATTGACTGTTCAGCGAGGAGCACCACCAGGCATCACCGGGAAAACAGAACAGCATGAGAAAATCTGCTTGAGTGCAGCATGATCCATTTGGCAGCGACGTCAAATCAGAATATTGGGAGCTTTCCTGTGAAGGTGAAAATTCCTGCATGAACCATCTGCCGAACTGACTTTGAGGCACACATTGCAGAAATCAAGGTCACCAATAGATGCTTGCGCCGTGACATTTATCGATTATGTTCCTGGCAGAAAGATGTAATAAAAATGTGAAAATCTCCACGTGAAAATAAGTCAATTTTCCCCAGTGGTGGAAATAATGTCACACGCCTCCTGCTGGCAATGAAATCTGTGGATACCAGCTTTGTACCCACAGGGCTTTTATGGGAGAAAGCCAGCTAAGATGCCAAGAGCTGCAGAACCCTATGAGGGGAGAAATTCTTCTTTATTGCTGGTGCGGTCGAAGGTGTCACGCAGGTTGAGCGGTTTTACAGTTGACGCTTTCACTGTTTTCATACACCAATAAATACAGAAAACCTAGTACAACAGGTAGTGTTCGGGCAATTGTGCTCTCTGTGACACCAGAACAATTTTCAGCTACTTTCCATGGACACAAAAAAACAAAACAGCTTCACATCCAGCTGAAAAATACACAAAAAACTCGTAAATTATCTCCTTTTAGATTAGATGTTCTATGGGAGAGAGAAAGGGAAAATGGATTTTCTCCACCATATCTTCAGAGATTCTGTATGTGAAAATATAAATCGTAATACTAAAATTTGTTCATTTAGGACCTTTAACACATTCCAAAGTGCGTGAGAACAGAATGGACTGTTCAGATCCATCAGCGCCCCTCCTCCAAGCAACAAACATTTGTTTTCTGGAGTTTTTGCTAGAAAAAAAAAAATAATTACATGACCACACTTGATTCCTGACTTTGCATTACCATCTTTTTTTTTTTACTAGAAAAAAATCTAATATTCTAATTATATGCCACGTTGTGACCTATAAACTTAAATGTTTCATGTCTGCTGAATATTTACAATGAATCTGAATTTGGCACAAAGTATTAAAAGAAATACGTACATTATCTTATCTTATCGCAAACACTGACAACGCCAACTTTGTGGAAAGCCAGTAAGATTTTAGAATCAAGGTTTGAAATGCTGAATTACATTAGCTAAAAGTCCCTTAATATTGACTGGAGATGTCTAATTAAACTCAGTTAGCAGATTAATACTGTGGTGTTACCTGTTGGAACGCTTTAATTTATTTTTAAAATGTTTCTAACTTAATTAACCTCAGATCACTTCACTGCATTGTACCAAACATACATTCATTCAAGGTGTGCCAGCAGTTAAGTTTAGGCCGCAGTTAAATCGTGCTAGCAGGCAACTCCTATTTGCTTGATGAAAAGCCTCAGCTAATATTTGCTGTTCATTAAAGCATTCAGCTAAATTTAGCAAATCCTTTGCTCAAGATATTACCAGCTTTGTGATTGCATGTTAGCATGCTAGTGCAGTTAGCTTATGCCCTTATCAAGAATTACTATTAGCTCTGCTGTGCATGCTGCTTGAGTTAGCTTTTACCAATGGGTTTCTAATTAAGTGTGCTCTGTGTTTGCGTACTACTATAGCCTGTCAGTGTTCGCTGAATTTGCATTATATTATTGCCATTTTAGACGAAGAGTAACAAACATTTTTGTTATCAGATATTACTTTAGCTGGGTCTTTAGAAACAGAAATCCTGGGCCAGTCTTTCATTTACCGAAGCGTATGAATGTGCACTTGGACAGTTGAGTTAATGCACACTGGAATAGGTTTGGTCAATGGTTTACCTCAGAACCAAAAAAAAAAAAAAAAAAAAAAAAAAAATTTTAAAAAAAAATTTAAAAAAAAAAATTAAAAAATAAAAAAAAATTTAAAAAAAAGGAAAAAAAATTAAAAAAAATAAAAAGAAAAAAAAAAAAAAAGAAAAAAAGGGCGGCCCCCGCGCAGGGGGGGTTAGTGGGTGGGTCGGAAGCGGCGGCGGGGCGGCGGCGGAGGCGGCGGGCGTGCGGCGGCAGTTGTCTCTTCTAATTTGGCACTCACTAAAT
>CAAKHD010013687.1:301989-320113 GCA_901007705.1 Fistularia tabacaria | reverse complement strand
TGGTAAAGGGTTTCTTTAAAACCAAAAAAAAAAAAAAAAAAAAAAAAAAAGTTTTAAAGACAGATTCAGGGGAGGCTTGAATTCTGGACATTAATTTCTCAAATGTGAGCAGAATAGCACTACCAGACCTCAGTTCCTTCAGTGTTATTTCACAATTTCTGCAACAATATTAAATCCTTTTTTTTCAAGACAGTGTCATTCCAATGTTTTCTCGGCTAAACTCAAGTTACTTCCTGACTTGTTGATGATGAAGTGGTGTAAAGGGAATTCCTGACACCCACACACATCTAATCTAGTTCATGTATCACATAGTAACCCTTTAACACTGTTGAAGGCATTATAATCATTATTATTAGAAAGCAGAATAGATGAAGTTAGGAAATCTGTACGCTGTCTTATGTTCATTTTTTGTGCCAGCTGTTTCAAAATCCGCACATAGCTGCTGAAGTATTTTCTATTTTGTCTTTTTTTAGGTAACATCTGGCAAATTTGTTTGTGATTACTTTGTGGCTCTTTTTTTCCTCAGGGTTTTTCATGATTTTACGGTGTTTCCTCACTCATTTCAATTACATTCTCCTCTAGATTAAGAATTTCTGTAGCGATTCTCACAAATTTGAAAAATTAAGAAAAAAAAGGGATGTGCATAATAGATTATAAAGGTTTTGTGCAACTTGTTGTCTGGTTTAAAAACAAGATTCTTTTCATTAATTACGTAAAAAATGCATTTATCTTTACAATTTATATAGTAATAGCAAATTTATATTTAATTTTAATTCCAAAATTCATCTAAAGGCCACCCAAGCTGTATCCTGAAACCCCCGCTGCAAACTAGACCTGATGGAAATGGCAAAATTTAGACAAGCTTTGAATATTTATTTTATTGAGAAATGTGAACCCCAGAAAAAAAAAGTCTTCCTCACAGTAAAATTGCTGTTGGTTAAAAAAAAGGTTTAACAGATTTCTGTCATTATTATTACTTATCCAGGTAACCTGAATTTATGATTCAAGGCTTTAATATATAAAGTTTTATACACAAGAGTAAGACTTGCAACTTATAGATTAGTATGCAACCTCTGTTATGGCTGTGTCAGCTCACCTGTTTTGCTGTTGGTAGTTCTATTGTAAAAAGTCAACAGTAACATTGATGGTCTTTTTCCTTCCTGTCCATCCCCTTTCTCCTGCAGCTTAAAGGATTTTTTTTAAAAAACACAAACTTCTCTCTGCCTTTCCAAGGAAAAACAATCATGTCGCAACAGTTTGCTTGACAACCATCTTCTGACGGGTGCCTTTGGGTGCAGAGGAGTCAATTCCTGTCGCTCCGCCAGATGTGTTAGGAAATCCATGTGCAGCCACATACTTACGGTACGCTTCTCGTATAATACGAAAGGCTCGTGTGTTTGCGTAAGGGATATCTGTAACAGGGTCTCGGTACAGAGCGGCCTTGTGGGTAACTGGACAAACCTCCTGAACAGGAATCTGTGGACCTGACTGCACACTTTGGGGAAACGCCGTCTCGAATGCTTCATCATCACTGAATGTGATGTAGGTACGAGAACACAAGCCTCCGGCAGGCTGCTGGGAAGGTGTGGTAGGATTGGCCGGAGCTGCCTGAGGAACATCCTGATCCAACCTGCAATAAAGTGAGAGCCAAAAAAAAGTTATCATTTCACATTTCACAACTATGGGAATGTCTTGTAAAAGCCTCAATTTTTCTCATTACAATTTCATGTTGTGAAATGGCAGAATCCAAGTTCAAGGCTAAAAGCTGTCAAATAAAATCAACTTCATTTGACAATCAGACAACTGTAAGTGTAATAAATACATCAGCATCGTGCACATCAGCAGTTCAGAGACGTGAGGGCTCAATCTGCTTATAGCTTTTGTGGAGGCAGAGAGGTCAGGGAGGAGACAATACACACCCCTCAACATCCACATTCTCTTCTTTTAGAGCTGAGAGGGAGACGAGGGGCATCAGAACAGAGTGGTACCGGATGGTCGGTCCTTCAAAACGTCGCTTCTTGTGGACTTGCTTCTTCTTATCTGCCTCCAGACGTTCATAGTTTTCTGCAGACAGAATATGGTCAGGATTTTGGACAACAAAACAGGTTTCTCAAATTTCCATGACGCCCTCTGTTGGGCTGGACCTTACTATACACCTAGGGCCTGAATGGAAAAATATGTTCAATTCAACAGCACTTTCAGGAATATATAGTATTAAATTAGTTGCAGTCAACATTCTTTTTCTAACCCTATTTATTTTTACTTGTACACTAAAAGGGAATTGTGTGCTTTTTTGTTGTTTGTTTTGACTTTAATAAATTCATCCATACATTTTTTTAAAATCATGGGTAAGTACTTCAGGAGTTCAGGGTAAGTGAATAAGTGCCCTTGCCCATTTACCAATTCCAATCATTATGTAAAAATCAACATCATGTTGTCTATAAGTCAGCGAGTTAATTTCACAGAACACTTAAAATTTTAAAAATTGTATTTAATTGTATTACAGCTCAGAGGTGCTGCTTCAGGTAAGTGATGTGTACCGAACATGTGATGTCCTTCATAAGAAATCTTGAGACATCGACATTGAAAAACCATTCTTCTGAATATCTGGGTATATATTCTTTCCCCTTATCAGTCATTCAACGATTTGGTTGAGTGTGTGAGTATTCTCATCGGAGGATTGAGGTATGTGTAGTTCTTTTTTAGATGTAGCCCCGGCAGCATGTGATACCTAGTGATCGAATGTTGACCTCAGCCGTAACCTTTGCCTCAGCCAGCAGTTCTTCTTGGGTTAGTGGCCGGTCACGGTGGGCACCTCGACGCCGCCGCGGGGCATCCTGCCGCTCCTGCAAGCGGAGATTGGTCTTGCGAGTGTGCTCACTTGTGGACTGTCGCACAGACTTCCGGGCTACAGAGAAACAGGCACAGGAAACAAAAATGATTTATCTTCATGTTACAATGCTGCTTTACAAAAATGTGTGGAGAAAAAAAAAAAGAATCAGGGGCGGGGGGATTATAAATGCTCTTACTCTCGCCAAAGTCTTGAAATTCCGGTGGAATTCTCCTCTTGAGCTCCACTTTGGTTTTCTCAGCCTTCTTTGTCTCCTCGGAAGGTCTTTTAGGTTTGGGCTTTGGCACCTTAATAGGTTCCTATAAATAAAAGAAAACAAGAGCAGTCAGTTTATTCTATGAAGACATTCTTAATGAATACTACAAATGCTTACTTTTCACCTAAATGCTGCTAAAAACTTCCACAGCCAAACATAACACTGTTGTGAAAAAGAGCTCTGTGCTCCCCATTGCTGTTAAGGACCAAATGAGGTAATGCTTTGTTTCGGTGCTTAGTGGATCTAATAAAAGGTGGGGTAGGTGAATGGGTTCATGTTTGTACAGATGTGAGATTGTTCAAAATATGACTCGTCAGATTAACTTGGTATGCAAGCAACTCGGTAATTGAAGAAGGAATTTGATTTTACTTCCTTGTTTATTCCAGACCATCTCACTTTTTTGCTTGGTCAAAACCTTAACAGAAGTTGGGGTGGGAATCATCAAATTTTATTAACGCAGAAATTATAATGAAAACAGACTTGCTCAAATTAAGATAAGATAAAACTTTGATCCCCATAGGGGAAATTCTTTTGTCACAGCAGCACAACAATCGCGGTGTCAATAAATATAAATATAAATATAAACATAAATATAAATATAAATAAAAGAGATAGTTAAAAGACAGCAAAATATATCTATTAAAAAAATAGACAGCAAAATGAACAAAAGCAAGGATAGAAATAGATGAGAATGAAAAAAACAAAAGAAAAAACAGCAAGGGTGAGAATAGACAACCAAAACGACATCAACAAGGGCAAGAATAGAAACAGAGTGACAACAACGATGACAAAAATAAACAGGATGCAAGTGGAGTGACACCAACAAGGAAATAAAAATAAAACAACGGAGTTAGGGCACAACTTGTGGATGAGTGAGGTAGTGGTAGCACAGATGCATCTCCGGCCAGTCACAGTTGTGTGCCGTCCAGACTGCTCTTATACAGTCTAATGGCCGTGGGCACAAAGGAGCATCTGAAGCTTTCGGTTTTGCACCAGGGTGGGATAAGCCATTGGCTGCATGAGCTGCCTATCAGCCACATCTCGTCGTGCAAGGGGTGGGAGGTATTGTACAGGATAGCTTCCAGTTTGTCATTCACCCTCCCTACTGCCACCGATTGCAGATTGTCCAGGTTCAGTCCCCCCACTGAACGGGCTTTCCTCACTAGAGGAAAGTTAAGCCTTTTGGCAAGCCAGCTGACCTCACCAGTTCTGGCACGGCCCTACCGGCATACTATAGCGAAGAAGAGTGCGCTGGCTACCATACACTGCTAGAAGGTCTTGAGGAGCCACTACAGACACCAAATGACCTCCATCTCTTCAGGAAGAACATCCAGCTCTCACCCTTCCAGAGGGCATCTGTATCGTGTGTCCGGTCCAGTTTATTGTTAATGTGGACCCAAAGGTACTTGTAGGAGTCCACAATCTCTTCCTCCTCACCCAGGATGGTGATTGGTATACGTAAATAATATAATAACTATGAGATGTGGTTCATATATTAAAATAGTGGCAAAATTGATCATAAATAACATTCCTCTTTGTGACATCGATGTGCTTTTGTCTGCAATTTACATTGCATGTAGGAAGAAGACTCCAACTTATTTCAACATAGAAACAGGAATTTATGTCTGATGGCTATTGAGATGACTCTACCTTGTAAGCTTTAGTGACAACTCGGCCTTTCCTCCGCGGAGCATCTTCTTCCTGGTCACTGTCAGGTTCATCACCCTCATCAATATCAAAATCACTGTCCACCTCGTCCTCTGTATCAGAATGTTCTCCATGATATTCATCATCTCCTGATTCCTAGAAATGAAAGCAAAGGATTTTGAGACAATATATACGTTTTTACTTGTAAAGAAAAGATAGCTCAGCAATAGCTCAACAGTGAAATGGATAGACGAGTAAAAAAAAAAAAAAAATCAGAAAGAGGGTAACAAGAACAGATTACCAAATGCACGATGTAAATAATAGAATATGAGCAGTAGGACAAATATTGACATTTTAGATATAATGCGATTGTAAAGTACACAAAATAAATCGAGAATGTAGGCAAGTTGGCCCCGAGGAAGAACCAGGACACGCTCTTACAGTATCCTGAAAACGTACGTGCAGTTTGATTAAGATGTATACCTCTATTCCAAATGAGTTATTCTTGTTAGGGTCATAATGACCATAATCATTCTTAATTATGAATAAGATACGAAAGAAATCACGAATCTTATCGATCGCGACTTTCCCTGATATGGCGAGAGCAGATGACCTGTGAATGAATGGTACCTTTGGATTTCATTACTTACGTCGTTGAAGCCTCCATAAGTTGTTTTGTAGAACTCATCCTCTTCTTCTGCATCCAACAACTTAGACATGCGGTTCCCCGCAGTCTTTCGAGGTTCGCGATGAACGGCCAAACTCATATTTGGAGCTTAAACAATGGCTATAGAATGGCTATAGAACTGATATGTAGAAACGGAAAGCTACACCAATCAACTGCTATTTATCGGTTACTCTGAAACTTACCCCTCTATAAATTGCTCAACCGGAATTGACATTTATTTGACGCAGCAAAATATTTTAAACATACACTTTAGCACTGTATTCTATCTTTACTGTAATATTTGCCATTTTTAGACAACAATACCTAGCTAGTAACTCGCCAGAGCGTCTCGATACTTCACTTCCGGGACACGTGTTGTACTTCCGGTGCAAAGCGAGGTTCAAAATAAGACTTGTTGCTGTGCAGGAATTAATGAAAGCGTCCTTTCCTCATGCCGCCTGCAGGACGGGATTGAATTGTCTCACTCTCTTAGAGCGTTCCTTAATATGGCACAGCATGAATCGGATGATATTCCTTGTGCGAATTGGGATCATCAAAAAGGATACTCTTTGACTTGCAATAAAGGATGTTAAGATCCATGATACACGGGAATTGTTTCATTGCTGGAGCCTGAAATCAGTTTAGGATTCCCTTCCATTCACAGACAATTGAGATAGCGATGAAAGCCTCAATAGTTATCGTGTACTTTATTATTTTTTACGATCACCAATTTAACATAACTTCAGAGATATTGGCAATTTAATAATTGTAGGCAAATAAAATTACGCTACTCTCAGTCCGACAAATTTCAAACACTTCAAATATAAAAATGAGACACGCAAAATAATTTTATTTTTAATTTCATCCATTGTGCCTTGTGAGAAATGAAAAAAAATATTTATATAAATTCAATGAAAAATGAGAATGTAATTAAATACAATCAAACATTAAAAGAAGAAAATGTCTTATCATATTACATAGACATGACAAGGTAGATACAAATATATTAACCTTAAGATAAGATCAAATGTCTTAATTTTACACATCGCAGTTTTCTAACATAGAACCTTGTTTCATAAAGTGTAAGCAACTTCCTTTGTTAAACAAAGTGATCATCAAAAAAGGGCTTGAGAGGGAAAGGAGTGTAACGTATTTCTCATTTCGTTATTCCTATGCGAACATCAACAGGACAATGATCAATGAATTCCATCATTCACATCCCTGCGCCCAGCATGCAGTGTGGTTATCAAAATACAGCACAGTTTGGCTGATTCACATGCATGCTTTGCCACAATGCACCTTGTTAGACATACATGAAGTATAAAGTTGGCCACTGATTTCTATCTAATAAAATATCACAAAAAATGACTAGTGACTGGCTGCAGCATGACTGTTTCGTCCTCTTTTACACAATGTACTCTCCTGTTAACTCACTGATCCATCCATCCATCCATCTTCTTCCGCTTATCCGTAATCGGGCCGCGGGGGCAGCAGCTGGAGCTGGGGGGACCCCAAGGCGCTCCAAGGCCAGCCTAGAGACAAAGTCTCTCCAGCATGTCCTGGGTCTTCCCTGTGGCCTCCTCCCAGATGGACATGCCCGGAATACCTCCCCCGGGAGGCGTCCAGGAGGCATCCTTACCAGATGCTCAAACCACTTCATCCGACTCCTCTCTATGCGGAGGAGCAGCGGCTCTACTCCGAGTTCCACCAGGATGGCCGAACTTCCCACCCTATCTTTAAGGGAGAGTCCCGGCTAACCAGCGGAGAAAAATAATTTTGGCCACTTGTATCCGCAATCTCGTTTGTACCCACAGCTCGTGACCATAGGTGGGGGTATGAACGTAGATCGACTGGTAAATTGAGGGCTTCGCCTTCCGGCCTAGTTCCGTCTTCACCTTCCGGCCCAGCTCACTCTTCATCACGACAGACCGGTACAGACTCCGCATCACTGCAGACGCTGCAGCAATCCGCTTGTCGATCTCCCGCTCCATCCTTCCCTCACTCGTGAACCTGACCCCAAGATACTTGAACTCCTCCACTTGGGGCAGGACCTCTTCCCCGACCCAGAGTGGGCACTCCCCCCATTTCCGGTCGATCTCCCGCTCCATCCTTCCCTCACTCGTGAACCTGACCCCGAGATACTTGAACTCCTCCACTTGGGGCAGGACCTCTTCCCCGACCCAGAGTGGGCACTCCCCCCATTTCCGGTCGAGCTCCATGGTCCCGGATTTGGAGGTGCTGATCCTCATCCCGGCCACTTCACACCCGGCTGCGAAGCGCTCCAGTGAGAGTTGGAGATCATGGCCTGACAGTGCCAACAGGACCACATCATCTGCAAAAAGCAGAGACTTGATGCCTTGGCTGCGCCTAGAAATTCTGTCCATAAAAGTTATGAACAGAATCGGTGACAAAGGGCAGCCCTGGCAGAGTCAAACTCTCACCGGAAACAGGTCTGACTTACAACCGGCAATGTGAACCAAGCTCCGACACCGGGCATACAGGGGCCAAACAGCCCATATAACAGGGGTCGGTACCCTATATTCCCGAAATACCCCCCACATGACTGCCCGCAGGACACGGTCGAATGCCTTCTCCAAATCCACAAAACACATGTAGATTGGTTGGGCAAACTCCCCACACACACTGACCGACTTTTATTAAGTAAAAACTTTTCAAACTCACAAAAAACAATGGTCAAATATACATTAATTTTTTTCAGGCAGAAATTATTAAATGGTAGTTTGAAATTTTGGCAGATGTACCAAAAAAAGAAAAACTTATATTAGTTTCATGGTGAACCTGCTGGTCTCCATAAAATTGCTTTTGCCTCCATTATTGCCGGACACAGCGCTTCGGGGTACATATGCGATTGTGGCTGTGTGTTTTATTTGTCCCTTGCTCTTGCTCCAGAGGAACATGAAAATGAAACATACACTCACAGAGCTGAGAAATGAAAGAGACCCAATAGACGCCGCAATCACCAACGTCTTTACATCAAACGGGGGCTCCTGGGGACTGTTTGTATCCGGAGAAGCAGATGGAAAGGCAAACCAACTTTTGAGACGAAAGGGGCTTCTGGATGTAGGTGATGATGATTGAAAGCCTCGGACACGGAGGCTGACAGGCAAGCTGTCATTTCCAGCTGCATTGGATGCCATACAGAGATAAGTGCCACTGTCTTGAGGCTGTGCGTAGCGGACCTCCAGTGAGCCATTACCAAGTGCACGTATTCTCCCAAAGGGCGATAATGGTCTCAGCTGTGGGTTAAACCAGGTGACAGATGGCACAGGGTCACCTTCGCTAATGCAGTAAAACACAACTGTGTGTCCCTGATCTACTCTCACTTGTTGAGGTTTTTGATTCAGAATACGAGGCGGCTGGCATGTGAGCAACCCCGGGAGCTCAGACTCAGAAAAATCTAGAATGCTCCAGCCCCTCAACTGGACAGAAGTGGAACACGTGGGTGGATATCCGCCAAAGTCCAAGTAGGTGCGCCTTCGCGCAACCCACAGCAAACGACAATCGCATGCAAGTGGGTTGTTGTCAAGTCCAACACTCTCTACCGTGTCCATCGAGTGAAAAACACCCATCTCAAGCGTGGTAAGACAATTCTTAGACACATTCAGCAATTTCAAACGTGCCAAACCCCTGAATGCCCCGAGCTCAATACGAAGCAATGACCCTCCGACTAGGTAGAACTCTTGGAGCCTCAGCAAGTTAACAAGCATGTTCCCATGAATGTAGGTGATTGGGTTAAAAGATAAGTCAAGGTGGATAAGATACACAAGGTGGTTTAAAGTGACGTAAGGAACAGCACTTAGGTTACAGTTTCTGATGGCAAGGGACGTAAGATTTAATCCGAAGAGACTGTTTCCTGATAGGGTCTCCAGCCAAGGGCAGTCGGATATGAAGAGCTCCTTTAAATGCCGCAGATGTTGGAAGGAGTAGCTTGGTAGTGTGCTGGGACCAACCCGGGGCAGATGAAGGCTTCTCAGCTCACTGAGCCGTGTGAACGCCTCTGTAGGGACAGCTGTGAGATTGCAGGCATCAAGGTGCAGCTCCTGCAGGCTGCTCAGGCCGCTAAACGCTTGATTAGAGATGAAAACAAAATCATTCTCTACTGCTTTTATCACCTGCAGGGCGGCTAAGTCACGAAAAGTGAAATCTAGGAAAACAAGGATCTGGTTTTCACTAATGTCGAGTAATTGAAGCTTTGTCAAACCAGCGAATGCTCCTTCCGGGATAATCTTGAGGTGATTGCGAGCAAGTTGCAGAGTTAGCAGGCTTTGCAAGCCGAGAAAAGCGTCGTCTTCAAGTATCACTAGACGGTTGTTGTTTAAATCCAGGTGCAAAAGCTGAACTACAGTTTTGAACTGCTCGTGCATCACAGTCCTTATCCTATTATGGCTTAGATTTAGTAGTTTGGCATTTTGTGGGAGATCATTGGGCACTGTCATAAGTTGGCCATAAGAGCAATTGACCTCAGACAGCACTTTGCTGCAGAGACAGGGGGGAGGGCACGGCAGGTGGGTCTCAGATGTTAAGGCCAGCCCGAATGCAAACAGGTAGAAAGCTCCCCAGCACAGGTTTTGATGAACCGCAACCCCCACAATCATCTGGTGGCCTGCCTGCAGGAGAGGAACAGCTGAGGAAAAAATATGAAAAGGTTAAAATAGTGGTGTAAAAGATAGTTTAATCCTATTAGAAATGGCAAAAAATGACACTATGTATTAACATAATTATCATAGATTAATGTATTTTTTGTAATCTTTCATTCTTATGATGCTATACATGTCTTGAAAGTGAAAAAGACTATTTTTTGGCAAATGTGCACTGATCTAATTAGCTTAATTACTCACCACTTAAATAACAAGAAGTAGCTTTTCATAACCAGATAGCAGCTGACTGGGAACCCTGAAGATTACCTTTAACAAACGCTGAAAAAAAACAACAGTGAAACAGAAGTCAGAATCATCTTTGTCAGAGAAACTACAGTTTAAACTTACAATGTTTCAGCGTTATCAGTACTGTGAGCAGAGGCAACAGTCTCATACATTTATTCCATCTCATTGACGGTAATTTTCAAAAACACTACTCTGATCCAGACTGTTATCCGATTTCCTTACACCTGAGCCCTCAGCCCTGCAAAGTCTTTGGGACACAGCTGTAGTACAGAAAAAGCTTTTATTAATCATAAGTCATCAGAGAACTAGCACCAATACCATTTCCTGCATAGAAAGAGAGAGAAAGTTTTACTTTGAGGCAGCAAGACACTCATTTTGGAATACTAACAGTTTCAAAAGGGGCAGTCAGAGGTTATATGAGTCAGGCAAACTTATGTGTGTGAGCGTTATATTCATCCAGACCTCTGAGTTCAACCAGCTCATTATTTTGTGTTCACACGCCTTGTGGGAATGCACAAGTTTTCTCAACATCTCAGACCTCGTTTGAAATGGTTTACCACATTTCCCATATACCACTGAGTAACATTTGCATTATGTAACAAAGAACAATCCCCTTCTTGATCAACATTAGCTCTATGGGCACAAAATCCTCAATAACAGTACTGTCACAATTGTTAAAAAATAAATATATATAATCATTGTCTGTCGGGTTAATCTCTCACAGTGTTCCTGTATTTGGGAGAAAAGGAATTAGCTCTCAGTGTATTCACTCAAACCCATCAATTTCATTTCACAGCTAATCTATTTCTTATTTTTTATTTATTCAAGAAACTATACAACTGGTTGTGTTTAAAACTTGCAATTTAAAGTATTAATCAATATAAAGTGGATCCTTTCATTTATATAATCAGTGTCAGTGCCATGCGACTGATAATGTCAGAGAAGGAAAATAACAGCATGAATGATAGTTGAGCACAATTTCCTGCTTCAGACTCAGGTTCAGGTGACACAAGGATCCAGTGCAGCAGGTACAAACTCAAACATTTAACTGTAGTACAGGGAGAAAAACAGCTTTACCTTGGAGGGGGTATTTTTTGGAAAAGCAAGTTTTAATGAGTGCTTTCTAAAGGCAGAAAAAGCAGGACAAGATCTAAAATCTGATTTTCTGTAAATCCAAACTGACAGTGAAGCAAAATAATCTTGATAACTGTTTGTGCAAAGTAGGACTCATTTAGTGGTTTGATGATATTAATGATGATAATGGGATCAATATGTTGAGTAGTAATGATTTCCCCCTTGAGCTATTCCAATCAACCACCATTGGTGACATGGGAAAAAAAAAAAAATAAATATATTATTGCACTAATATTGCCAAGAAAGTTCCAGTATCCGATTAAACTCTGCATGAATGCAAGTTGATGCAAATCACTATTTACATGATGGTGTATATTCTCATCATGTGAACATGCAAATAGGAATAGGGAGTTGATGGCAACATACAGATGAAAAAATGACTTGCCAAGTCTTGCTGTGTAAACCCCCGCGGAAGGATATACATACACACACACACACAAACTCATAAATGACACCAAAATGCGAAGCTAACCAAGTTTTTGCCAGCTTTAATCATGCTGAAAGATGCAATACTGGAATTCGTGTGAAAAGGACAGAAGACGGACAAGACTTCGATTGGTATTTTGTAATTAATCATGGCATTCCTCTTCGTCCTGCGGAAAGTAGTCATTTTATCCAAAATTTTTAATTTCAGCAAAACAGCTCTAATTCAAGTCAGATGAGACGAATGATTTTGTGACTTTTAAAAGCCTTGCTCTAATCACAACTCTAGCAAACTTGCCCAAGTGAGGCAGGAAGAAATCAGCCCCCTGTGATTCTCAGGAGATGTTGTTCAGAAGGTCGTTTTATCTTATCACCTCTGGATATTGAGTGGGGAAAACAGCACAGTCTGATTGCCGACATTTCCCCCGAGCAGAGGCTGATTTCTCCTGACATCCCCGGAGAAAGTACACGACAAGGAGTGAAAATAGTGTGCAGAGGTGAAGTCGCAGTCATTTTCTGTGGCTTGACAGTCTCGAGAGCTCACATACAATGGTAGTTATTACACCTAGCACAAGAAAACAATCATTCTGAAGGGGGAAATTAAAGAAATGAAATATTGCAACTCACCATCTCTTCATTCTTGAGGGTTAATCACAACATTCACTCCATTTTCACACTTTTGCAGGTAGGAAAATAGAAATGCACGTGTACACATGTCTCCCTAGCTGAGATTGTCTGGTTAAAGTGCAAGCAGGAGGGGTGTGAAAATGTCGCGCGGTGTTCTGTCTCTGCATCTCAAAAACACACAGCAAACAATGAGTTAGCGCAAAATACTCATAAAAGAACAAGAACACTTCATTCTAAGAGGTTCAACTTGGTGCAGCTCGCTTGTCCTGTTGCTTAGCTGTCCTCATGGCAACAACAACATGCGGGTGCTCTGCGCATGCTGGGGGGATTATATGCGCAGCTCGTGGACGCCATCCAATGCTGAATGACAGGAGGCAGACACAGGTCAGCCAAATGCAGAGATTTAGGAGCAACACCAGATGGGAATGAACTGAAGCAGTGACACTTGGAAATGAAGGCATGCTTTCTGTCTTTCCAGCCTGTCGGTGCCCAATTCAACCTGAGGAAATGTTCTGAGGACAGGACATAAAGATTATAGGCGGAGTAAGGGATGCACCGAGTGGTAAAAAAATAAATATTCTGGAATTACAGAAGACACTTTTCTGCTTTTAATATGAATCTGGAAAAATGCCTCGCAATAGAAAATTATACTTGCTTTTTTTCAAGGATTATGTGTGTTCAGATTTTTATCCTATTTACCAATTAAAACCAACATTCATTCATTCATTCATTATATATACCACTAATCCTGCGCTCAGGGTCCCGGGGGCTTCTGGAGCCCATCCGACCGATCACTTGGCAAGAGGCGGGGTTCACCCCGGACTGGTTGCCAGTTGATCACAGGGCCACATATAGAGACATACAATTAAAAACTCCCTCCAGCTAACCTCCTGCATGTTTTTGCACTGAAACTGGAGAACCCGGAGGAAACGCTGCTCACCAACTCTGGTGGATTTAGACCACACCGTCGACTTCATGTCTCAGGTCTGTTGCCCGGAGCAGATTCTGACCTTTAGACAGAAAAATGTTTTTGCCACCATGCAACATTTCCAGAAGATTTGGCCAACTGACTCATGTAGCTACATGGCTCAGTAGATTATGTTATCTGTGCAGAGAACACTTGCTTTGTATATCAAATATCTATTGCGAAGCATTCTGACTTGATTGGTCAACTCCAAAAGGAGGTTATGTCCTGCAGACGGCAGTGCGGGCATTTTGTGATCAAATGAAAGTTTACTCTTCGATGTAATTTAAATAGGTCAGATTATTTCTCCTTTTGTGTTTGTTCAATTAAATCTCAGGCGGATAAAAAAAAACTAAATATCTTCATTATCTAGAAAAAAGAATATATATTTCAATACTCTTTAAACCAGTTATCAATTATAAATTATGTTAAGCTTTTATTATAAAATGCAGACATATCACACAATTGCACCGCCACATTAAGTGCAATATCAGTCCAATTATCATTCATTAATTCATCCTGCGGGCATGAATTCAGATCCCCTCGATTGAAGTAGTTCGTTGTCTGAGTCAAATTTTCTGTCTCTCCTTTCAACTGCAGGATTTGTGTTGCATGTTGACACAATAGAAGTGTGATCACCACAGAAGAAGAGCCTTTGCTGATTTAGCAACTTGCCATCTGGTCCCTGAGGGAAGCTGCGTTCATCAGCGAATATGCGTCCAAGGCCGGATTCGGGAAAAGAAAAAAGGAAAATGAAAAAAAAAAAAAAAAAAATCAGTGCTGAAAGCCAATTAGATTCTGGGCCAAATCTAACATCCACATTGCATAACATCCTTCTGCTTTATTGTCGTTCCCCACGGTGCCAACAGCTGTGATGCACCCAGGGAAACGCTGAGTTTGGATCTCAGCACTGCGGAAAGCCACATACTCAGGGAGGAAAATCTTTTATGACGTCTTTTCATCTACTTGGTCAATTATTGGTAGAACATCAGTGTGACCGAGAACAGGTGAAACCTGGAGTATTTATCAATGTCAGAATTTAAACATTTTGAATGTTTTTTAATCTTCTCTTGTTATATTATCATTGTTTTTCTATTTTTCCCTTTGCATCGCTTGTTTTCTTAAAATTCAATTATGTGGATATACAAAGCCCATCAAGTAAAAATCTTTTATCTTGTGCCCTTCAAAAATTAATTTAATCAGAAATGTAATATTTCCCAAGAGTTCTACCCTAATCTGCTTGAAACTTCTTCATCAAAAATGGTTTTATATTTCTTTTTTATTTATTCGTCCGCTTTTTGGGGATGAAACTAATGTGATGCACAGTATAAAAAAAAAATCCGACACCCTGGAAAACAGCATTAGCTGGGATCTGGATTATGTTTGCTGTCTTCTCTTGGACCACAGGTTCCTGTCCTTTGTTATCATGTTTTGACAGCACAGTAATAGCAGGAAAAGTAGAATTTTAATCAAACGCATTTTTGTCAGATCATGGGTTATTAATCATTCCTAACACAACACCTGATGCTGCTCTGCTTGGGTTTGATATTGATCCTCAGATCCCACACAAATGAGTTCATTGTTGAGGCATTTGTTCCATGAAACTTTTGCTATCATCGTGTGTGATGATTTTGGACCCCTCTAACTGGCTGTAAATCAGATTCACATGACCAGACGGACAGACAGCCCGACAGCAGATCCGCAGGAAAACAAGACTAGGAGAGAGAAGAGCGCTTTTGGAGGAAAGCTATTATTTCCCTTTCAGCCTCTGTCCCGTACCAGGAAAAATAACTGCAGATTACGCAAAAAGAAGGTAAAAGCAAATTATTTCCTCTTGTTTTCAGTAATAAGTTCATCTGGTCTGTCTGACATTGTGAGTGGAGATACAAGAGTTCATATCATAAATATGCAGGGATTTGAAGGGAAAGATATTCAGATTACTAAGATTATTGTTTGGTTTCAACCCCCTTTTCATTATTTTTTAATATCCTGGTGGAGACACTGAATATTCTATCATGAGAACAGTAGTTCAAAGGATCAATAGATTATCAAAAAGTCTGACATGAATCAAATAATCAATCACTCGAGCAAATCTATCAATTCATGTATAAATATTTCTTGGGTTTTTTCCCTTTGGCAGGACAAACATGTTCACTGCATTGTTGTTGCTTGCGGCCGTCCTGCTCTGCAACTCTTCATCGTATGTCCTGAGTAAAGTGTGGGAGGAGTGGAAAATCAAACATGCCAAAGTTTATGATAATCAGGTAAGAGGGTGAAAACCACTCACACAAACCCACACACAAACCCACACACAAACAAACACACACACAGGCATGCGTTCAGTTTTTATGTTGGTTTGTGTTGCAGACGGAGATGGACTCCAGGAGGGTTGTGTGGGAAGAGAATGTCAAACTGGTATTGAGACACAACATGGAGGCCGCATCAGGAAAACACAACTTCACGCTCGGACTGAACCACCTGGCCGACATGGTAGGACTTCTCTCCGAGCGGACCTTAGTCCTTCCAGTCTTTCGAGAGATGATTCTGAAAGAGGCACTGCTACAACTACCCTGTTCACTTAATGGTGCTGATCATTAATCAATTGATTGACTGACTGATGATCAAGACCTGATTGAGTAACACTATTTCTTTAATGAAAAATTAATCATTCATGGAAATGGTCATTAGATGCAGCCCAGGGTTACCAGAGAAGATGTTGTTAACTGATTATTCATTGGAAATGGCAAATTATTTGATCCGGGAAAATAGAAAACATTAAAAAGCAATTAAACCTTATATTGATCTATCAAACGTAGGACTTCAGATACATGAGAAACCCTGTCCTGAAGCATTTATTAATTAAAAAAGAAAAACCAATTAATTAAAAGGTCTTTTGTGCTGCATCCTAGTCTTCTAAAGGCCACATGAAATACTTCAGAATGAATGAAAGGGTGGAAAAATGTGACTTCCCCGATGTCATCTGTTGAGCTAACCCTCTGACCCTTGATCGTGGTCACCAGTCGATAATAATACCACTACATTACTCTTATTTGGTCAGAAAACAACCTTACTAGACCCCTTTCCAAAAATGCGTGAAAGTTGTCAACAACACAAAGGCCTTAGTGCAACAAATTTTGTCAGTTCCATGCATAAACTACCTTCTCTACCATACTAATCATTTTGTCTTCTTCTTTTCCTTTCGGCTTTTCCCTTTCAGGGGTCGCCACAGCGAATCAACCTTCTCCATCTAACTCTATTCACTGTATCCTCATCTCTCACACCAACTACCTTCATATTCTCTCTCACTACGTCCATAAATCTTCTCTTCGGTCTTCGTCTAAGTCCCTATCTCTCCTCTGTACATGACCCAACCATCTCAGTCTGGCCTCTCTGACCTTTTCTCCAAAACATCTAACATGTGCTGTCCCCCTGATGGACACATTAATCATTTTGTAATATGAGGAAAATACTAAAGTGCTCTTATTGTTATTATACATGGGCAGACATTTTTCGATCAGGTAACGGTTTTGCATAGATTTAACATCATATTAACAGTGAGTGGGTGTAAAAGATAAGAGGAATATGTGTTGAATAGAATTTAGCCTTCAAAATATACCAGCATCGGAGTGAGGAGAGATGTATCGGGGCCAAAGATGTGTCTGAGCGACCTCTAGTGGACAAATACTGCACTGAATTCAATTCCTCCCAGTCACAAGTCTATGCTTGACATCATAACCGGGAAGTCTTGCACACTCAGTGACCTTTTACTGGTGCAAGACGCTTGCTGTCCAGCACAGTTAATCTATTAAGCCCGGACTCTGTGGGTTTAATTCAAACCCGAACCTATGGAGCAGCTCTAAATCACCATTTATATAAGGTGATTAATTTAATCCCCTATAGGCTGAGCTAATCTCAGCAGTAACGGCTGTTATATAAATTCAGCAGATCTATATTATGTTTGATTTCTTACTGTGCCGGATGTAAACAATGCAGAGGAAGATTACTGTGGATGACTTTTATTTTTGACAACATGCATCTCATTTGGTCCAAGTCTTTAGGCAAGCGTTCAAAGAAATACGGACTTGTGAAGAGAACAAATGACTTATAGATGCTGAAATAAATTAATTATCCAACAACGGTAGTGAAGCACTGAATGTTGAATTGATGTAAACAGAAAAGCCTGTTTTGTAGGCGATTAACAATTTGGCTTAACATGCAGACAAAGCAAGGCACACAAAAGACTTTAAGCCAGAGGGAAATGACTTAAATTTTGGATCATGTTTTGATCTGATTTTAGATTAGATTAAATTAGATTACTCAAGATTAGATTGGATAATTCAATGACCACAAAACCCAGGCTGGCGAAACTTGCTTTTACTACAGTGAATTAAATCAAATGGGTTCTAAAATAGAACAATGCAATGATATAACTCACCAAACAACAATCGTCCCCAAAGCCATGGTAACTTGTGTAAAAAAGCAGATTATTTCAAATATTTCATGTTGCCTTGGCCGCTGGAGAGCAGCTGCTTTAATTATTAGGTTGTGGGGGGGGGGGGGGGGGGGGGTTTGCCTTTTTCATTTCCCCGTCTCAAAAGGATTACTTTTTTTGCAATTGTTTTTTAAACGCTGGCTTTGCGGGCTGGGGGGT
>CAAKHD010013687.1:272565-301969 GCA_901007705.1 Fistularia tabacaria | reverse complement strand
GAGGGGGGTCCTTGCACTTTTCACTTCATCGTCTCAGACAGATTACATTTTTAGTCAATGGTTTTTAAACGCTGTGCTTGCAGGCTGTGGAGATTCACTGGGACAGTTTGGCTTTCCTGAGAGAAAACCTGAAGAAACTGTGAATTTCGCAAGGCTTTTATTGTTGCCTTGGCAATCAGATATAAGGGCTTTGGTTTCCTGGGACGACAGAGGGATAGTGATTTTGAACAAGCCATTCTTCTGTTTCTCTTGAGGAAAGAGTTTCTAAATTGGGAAGAAATGTGGAGGACTTCTGAATGTTTTTATGAAGGATTGCTGGCAAACAAAATAATAATAATTTTGCATGTCTGTCAGTCTCCCATAGTCACTCTGACCGATATTTCAATATGAAATTAAAAAAAAACTGAAGCAGGACTGTATGTACTTTATATTTATATTTACTCAAGTGCAATATATAATTGCTATATACCTCATCTCATCATGTTTATAAAAGCCTCTGTTTACCAGAGCATTACTGATTGTTCCAGTCGCACATCTCACTTTATTGTATTGCTATTTATTCATTGTTTATTTTCATATTGTTAAGCATATTGCTGCATTTTTCCATCTTCTTTTGTTTCTGTTTCCTACAGCATGGAGCGGCATTCCAGTTTTGTTGTGTTTCTGAAATGCAATGACAATAAAGCTATTCTGTGCTATTGAGCTGACTGATTTTTCAGAAAGAGTTCTGTGTTTGGAGTCAAAGCTCATGTCCAGAGTGGATGTGTCCACTGAGATGATTTGGCTCTTGGTGAATAGGGACTAGGACAGAGAGATGAGGATAAATAATCCCCCCAGTGGTGATTATAATCCTCTGGAGGTCTCCTTTACCCACAGGGTTATGTTTTTTCATTCCCAACGCATTTGGGATGTCCAGTAAAAGGTGCACCGCTTGGATCGGATGCCATAGTATTGTTATGCTTGTAGTTGCAATAAAGCATTGACTATGAAACACCATCTAACTGTGATATAGTGTCATGGATTTTACGGTCTAGGTTCAACATGGATTATTCTCTTTTAAAAATCAGTCAAAACTTTGAGAAGTTCATGGATGAATGAACAATGAATTCTTTTGGCTCTAAAATTTTTGATTTCTAACCATTAAAATTTCGTCTTAAAAAAGGTCAAATGAGTGATACTCTATCAAGTTTCTGCATTCATAAATATTTAAAAAACAAATATTGAACTTTTGCAGACAGAAGCGTGAACCTGCTCAGGAGATTTAATTATGTGGTGTATTCAGATTGTCACAATGTAAAAGAAAACAAAAAAAAAAAACATAATATAAAGACGTCATGCAATATT
The DNA here is from genome assembly GCA_901007705.1 of Fistularia tabacaria. Lineage (NCBI taxonomy): Eukaryota > Metazoa > Chordata > Actinopteri > Syngnathiformes > Fistulariidae > Fistularia > Fistularia tabacaria. The sequence continues at coordinate 300,625 of CAAKHD010013687.1, read as the reverse complement.
GTAAAGTATGAACGCCTGTTTATATTGAAATGGGATATTTGAAAATTGGAATATTAGAAAATTGGAATAGCTCTGCCTCAGCTTTGTTGAGGCTTTGAAGATTATAGTTTTCAGAAATCTGGAAAAGGCCCCTGTGTCTGACACACTCTTACTTGCACAGATGTTTGGTCAGATCTTCTGGGGCAAGAACAGCATCTACAGGTGCATTGCCATCCCTGGGCTATTGACCACATGACAAAAAGGGAAAAAAAAAAAACAATCAATGCATGCAAAAGTGCCAGAGGTAACATCCACGTAGACATATGTCGCTGATTTCCCAGGCACTTTCTACAGTAAACCAGCTCTGGTGGTAGACTTGATTTTACAAGCAACATCATCTGCAAAGCAGTCCTGTACAGATTCAGCTCTGGGGTCGTGATCTTGCTTGGAGTTATGAAACAAGGGGCAAATAGTTTAGCCATAACTGTAAGAAATTTGTCTTTTTACACCCAAAAATTTTCAGTAATTAGTGCTTTCAGCCTCACAGCACGAAGGACCCTAGTTCGATTCCAACAAGGGACCTTTCTGTGTGGAGTTTGCGTGTTCTCCGCATGTCTGTGTGTGTTTCCTATGGTTTCCTAGGCCTTTAATCGTAAAATTGACCCGAATGAGAGAGTGAATGGTTGTCTGCCTGTATATGTGGCCCTGCGATTGACTGGTGGCCAGTCCAGGCTGTACCCCTGCTCTTGCCCGATGACAACTGGGATAGACTCCAGCATCCCCCGGGACCCTGACTAGGATAAGCGACGGACGTTTCTTTTCAGTTGCTTATCAGTTTTCGCCCAACGTCAACTGTTATTCAGTTGATTGCATTCAAAACTGCTGTAAAATATCACGTGGAAACCAGAAAATAATTTAAATCAGCAAGATTTCACGGAAAGCTCATTTGCCTCCATGACTTTCGGTGATACTAAAAGGACGTGTCTGACAATGTGAGGTGAAGGCAACTAAAAATCTTGAGAACGCCCAGTTAAAGAAGCAATCTGCTTTCAAAATGGACTTCAAGCTCAGTGACAAGATGGTTTGATTGTTATGTCCCAATGATTTCTTCATTAACTTCCTAATTTCTCCTCAGACAGCCAAGGAAGTCAATTTGCGGCTGAATGGCTTGAAGGTGGATGTCCCAGATAATTTTATAAATATCACTTTTGAAGAATCAATGGTTTCATCTTTGCCTCGGAGTGTAGACTGGAGAGCCAAAGGCCTGGTCAGTCCCGTCCAGAACCAGGTGAGCTCTGCTATCAGGTTTTCCAAAGGAAGCAATGACTCTAGTCGGATTCATCGTTGGTTCTCTCACCAGGGGTTATGCGGGTCATGTTGGGCCTTCAGCGCTTTGGGGGCCCTTGAAGGCCAGATGAAGAAGCAAACAGGAACCCTGGTGCCGCTGAGCCCGCAGAACCTGGTGGACTGTAGTCTGGTTGATGGAAACCACGGCTGCCGAGGAGGATACATTTCCAAATCCTTCAGCTACGTCATACGAAATAAGGGCGTGGACTCAGAGAGTTTTTATCCGTACGAACGAAAGGTACGTCTTACTTTCTTCTCCACTTATAAAAGCCTCTTCCATATGAGAATAGAAGATCTGATTAGTGCTGAAGGGTGTGAAGTTTTAAAACATTAATATCAGATTCACAGAGAACTCATGCAGTGTGATTGTATGAAATATTAAAGTATTAAAATGTGCATATTCAACAGTTTCAAGGGAAACCTATCTGTCAATGTGATTTCCTCTGTCAGAATGGAAAATGCCGCTACTCTGTGAAGGGGAGGGCAGGCTCATGCACCTCGTTCCGGGTCCTTCCACACGGAAACGAACGAACTCTGCAGGTTGTCTTGGCAACAGTGGGACCAGTGGCTGTGGCCGTGAACGCCAGGCTGCCATCTTTCCACCTTTACAGAGGAGGTGAGGCCAAAGGCTCGTGATAATTCATGTTTTATGCATACCGTTGAGAGGGAGACATGAAATCCTGGCTTTTGTTCAGGGACACCTGAGACAATAATAGAACCGATTCCCCTGAGCTGGACGTTTTCTCACATTTTCTATGTCATGATATATAGAATATATTACAGAAGAAGATGAACCCACATATATATATATATATATATATATATATATATATATATATATATATATATATATATATAGAGAGAGAGAGAGAGAGAGAGAGAGAGAGAGAGAGAGAGAGAGAGAGAGAGAGATGAACCCATATATATATATATATATATATGGGTTCATCTTCTTCTGTGATTTATTCTGCTGGAATTTTCGACTTTGCTTGAGCTTCTTTCCACTGCAAATAACTGAAACTGAAACCTGGTGTATTTACTTATTTTCCTTACCAAAAATTGCTTATAATAATTCATGACTTTCTCAAAATCTTAGATAAAGATAAATTAGTTGTAAAACTACCTGGAAAGTAACCGCAACAAAGATCCAAAATCATTCAAGAGCCTTTCTAGTCGTGAGCACTGACAAAGGAGCAAATCCCTACCTGCATACTATTACAGTCAGGGCCTATTAGTATTATTTATTAATTTTTAAGGCAATAAGAAGAAGATCTCTTCCCAAAGGAAGCCTGAGAACAATATATGTTCGGATCAGCAAGAGGAACAAGGCAGCAAGTTGATAAATACTTTAAAACCTGGTTGAATGATCTCATCCATTTTAATGAAAAAAAACAGACTGGTGAGAAATAGCAAATATTCTTGCAAGGGAACTGAATGGCTTTGGCTTGACGGGCTCCTCTGCATGTTAAACAGCCAGTACTTGCTCGCAACTCTCTAAAAGTTGCATTTCTAAGCAAGCTGGTGTTTCAATTGCTTGTGTATCAAATATGAGTGTGATAGTTTTTAACATTTGTGATGCCTTCACAGTGTTTTAGTGTTTTAAACAATTCTAAAGTCACATCTTAATTGTTTTCACAGGATATTATCAAATGCATTTATGCAAAACTGAGTTAATACAGCCCATCATTGAATAAAAAGTTATTCTGCAGGCTACAGCCGTTTACACTTGATTTCCTTATTTTGAGGTCTATACAATGTGCCCGACTGCAACCCAAAGGCAATAAATCATGCGGTTCTGGTTGTGGGTTATGGAACAGACAGAGGAGAGGACTTCTGGCTGGTGAAGAACAGGTAAGTTTAATTTTGTTTTAGCAGGACTTCACCCATGAAAGAAATGTATGGCTGATGCTGATATTTATTTGTGATTCCAGCTGGGGGACTGCGTGGGGGGAGCAGGGCTTCATTCGAATCGCCAGGAACAAGAACAATCTGTGCGGAATCGCCAGCTTAGCCGTCTACCCGATCCTGTGATGCCAGTCACCTGACTCATCGGAATTTAAGTTATTCAATTTAATACCAAATATTGGATGTTCATTCTCATTGTATACTTTGCAGACACTTTTCTAAATGCTCCAATGCAATAACAAATACATGTCAATCAACTATATTGAGGGAATTTTAAAATGTACAACCTTTGGTCTCATCTCATTTAATATTACATCCTACCAAGCCGTCATCTCATCTTCAATATGACAAAATGATGAAAATGTTAATCCTGAAATGTTCACAAAACCTTGGGTTATGTCTGGACATTTGCTTTTTTTTACGCTTAGGGCACCGAAATGTTGCAATCCTGCATAAAGAAATAGATATTTGTTTCTTTTTAAAGCCATGAATGTCAGTTTCAGTGTGGTCTGATATGAGCCCGACATCCTGCTGTGCCAACTGATGTTACCAGCATCCTGTCCCCAACTGAAGGCCGCAGGGACACAAACAATGTTCTGAGGACTCATCCCGATCAAACAGCTATTCCTTTTGATGATTGTAATTCCTGTTTTTACAGTTGTCAATCCTTTGGATAATTTTATTGCATTATTAATTTAACCATGTCCCACAATATCACTATATTTTGAAAGGGCATATCGTTTAAAAATAACTATTGCCCCCCATTTTTCATCACTTCTTGCTTTGTACATTTATGTTTTTGTCATTCTTTAAATCAAAGGCCTGAATTACTTTAAATGTTTTCATGATTTCACCGCCTCAAGCATGCTAAAAGTGTTCTTTAACTACGTGAATATATGAATTTTATAATAAATACAGCTGCTGAGAAAAACACACACATATGTGCGTCTCAAATCTCAAATAAAAAAACACAATTTCATGAAAGCGGATATTCAGTATCAGTACATATTGTTTCTGTGAGAGCCTTGAAAATGTTAAAAGGGACAATAGATGTAAAGGTTTTTTCCAGTTTATAAATGAGTATAAAACAATCGGGTCATCTGTCACTATCAGACTGCACCCACATTTCAGTCTTTTGAACCTTGAAAAGTTTCAACTGTACCTCAAATGCCAAATTAAGTACATAGCTGGAAAGAGGCAATCAGTTTACCTCAATAATCAGAAGCTACTTGATGCAACAGGACCAGCTGGGTATCCGGACTCAAAACAGGAAGGGAACCAAACTGGCAGCTGCTTTTAATGTTCTGATTATTTGCAGGTGTGCCAGCTGTTTGTTTCCAATTAAAAACAAGTCAATCTCATGATCCAGTAGGTCTACATCACCCATATGATCAGGTGGGTTTTATGGTGTGAGTGTGCTCAAAATAATAAAATTTAGGTTCCCTAAGATAATAGATTTCTGACTTCCAATGCATCAAGAGACTTATCAATAATTGTTACATGCTGAGCCAAAAGTCTTGGGATGACTCCAAAAACCGCTGTCTCCTCTAAAGTGCTCTATCCACAGATCCAGCCATGTTTCGGAGCCTGCTGTTCACTCTCTTGTGTGGATTTGCAGCGGCCGAAACCAACCCAAATCTGAACGAGCACTGGAAACTATGGAAGAAAAAACACAATAAAGTGTATTCTCAAGAGGTAAAACCTGCCCATGCATTGAACACAAATCTTTGATTTACATCCTGCTCTGTGTTTTGAGTTGAGGTTAGCTAGAAATGTAAATCACTTCCATCTGGTACACAACCATAATGTATTTGGATTTAAAAAAAAAAAAAAATCATTGGTGTAATTTGCCTTTTACATGCACTTGATGTGTTTTAAAAAGTAGCTGAAATCTTGCAGCGACTATCTATTTAAAAAAAAAAAAACGTTAAAATATCAAAGTTCCCACCTGAAACTGTCTAAATAGACAATGTGTCCACTGAGCAATGGATGATTCAGTATTCTGTTTCTTCCAGATTGAGGAGTTTTTTCGGAGGCGGGTCTGGGAGGAGAATTTGGATATGATCAATGTCCACAACCTGGAAAGCTCTCTGGGCCTGCACTCCTATGAGTTGGCCATGAACCACCTGGGCGATCTGGTTAGAATCCCTGATGCAAAAATCCACTTTTTTTAATCCATTAGATTATTTCCCAGGGTGGAAAATTTTAAATACAGAGGAATGACCGGTAATGTTTAACTTGTAGACCACAGAGGAAATTAGCGGAACACTCACAGGTGCCATTGTTCCCGCTGACCTGGAGAGAATGCTTTCCAACGTCAGTTGGGACAAAAGCTTTCCACCACCGTCACTGGACTGGAGAGAAAAAGGCCTGGTAACTGAGGTCAAGATGCAGGTGAGAGGCTCCTAAATGTTGCCACGGCACTTGTTCCCCCCCCCCCCTTGGCTCTGTTTGATTGGGCTGACCATTTTCATAGGGTTCCTGTGGCTCTTGTTGGGCCTTCAGTGCTGTTGGCGCTCTGGAAGGGCAACTCAAGAAGTCAACAGGAGTCCTGACGTCCTTGAGTCCCCAAAACCTTGTTGACTGTTCCCTGAAATATGGAAATCGCGGCTGCAATGGAGGCTTCATGACTAATGCCTTTCAATATGTGATTAAAAACAGTGGCATAGATTCCGACGCATCCTACCCCTACATTGGAACGGTGGGCCAAGCTGTCAAAGTGTTAATCCCAGTTCAAGTGCAGTCTCATGGTTACCTAAAATCTTCAACCACTGTTTCAGGTTGGTCAGTGCAAGTACAGCCCTGACTTTTGTGCTGCTAAATGCTCCGGCTATGCTTTTGTGCCAGAGGGAGATGAATATTCTCTGAAGTATGCCCTAGCAGCAATTGGTCCAATTTCTGTGGCAATTGATGCTTCGAGGCCCAAATTTGTCTTCTATCGCCATGGTGAGTATCAGTTGCTCTGTAGACAACGTTAGTGCCTGAGTTTAACTGGCCTCTGCCATCCAACAGGTGTGTACAGGGATCACTCGTGCACTCATAATGTGAATCATGGCGTGCTGGCTGTGGGCTACGGAAGAGAGAGGGGACAAGATTACTGGCTGGTTAAAAACAGGTCAGTCATGTCTCAGTGGATTTTTGTTTGGTGTGGCTTGTCTCATGAAATGCTTCAATTGCAGTTGGGGCAAAAGCTATGGTGACGAAGGATACGTGAAGATGGCTCGGAACAGACACAACCAGTGTGGGATTGCTCTTTACGCGTGTTTCCCAATCATGTGATCATATGGACAAACAGCACTTTTGAATTTTATGGAATAAACTGGTTTTGTGATTTGAAATGACAACTCGCATGCAGCAGACCATTTTGAGTTACTCTTAGCATACAGGGTGGAAGCATTTACGCAATGAATCCACCTGGTTAACTCTTTTGGCCTGAGGTTATGAAACAGTCTTTGTGGAGTTGCTTTCTTTCTCCCATGAACTTCAAATAGCCACTTAAACCACAAGAAATCATCCAATCTAGAAGGGGCTGTAAACTTGCTTTTGAAAGCACCAGTCAGTCTTTAAGGCAAAATGCAGAGCAGGCACAAAAAAATTGAGGCGTCTTGACTTTCAGCCCACACAGATGTTTACCATGCTTTGGAGTCAGAAGTCAGTGTGGTTGTATTAACATTCTTGCACTATTATTCAAGACTGGATGTGAAACTTTTATACATTACAGTTCAACTTTTATTTTTGTACTGTGGTCTCTTGGATTTTGCGATGCGCGGATGCTTGGTTGGTGACTCGGCTTCTTCTGATAATTTAAAATGTAGATTTTTCAGTCTAAGATTAGACTAGCTGTGGGTGTCAGCTAGGATTGGCTTCGGCCACAACCCTGTTCTCAAGATAAACCTCATACATAATGGATGGCTGTTTATCAGAAGCTGAATAAACCCAACATCCAAGTTAACTAAATGCATGAGTTTTTCAGTTTAATGATTGAAGGATTTTTTTTTTTAACAGCAGTGCTTCTGTCAAACTGCTCTGGGGGATAGAATGAGTCTGAATACATGAATTAGAACATGTCATGGGAGATGTGAAATCATTCAAGTGTTTGGTTTTTTTAACATTTCATATCTCATTCTGTGCAACACAGTCCACGGTTTGTTTTTCTTTGTTTTATTTCCACCATTTTCTTCATAGAACTGGATTAATGGCACAAAAGTGCAAATTCCAGCATAATGAGCAACTCTCACATAAAATAATTACATCACCTTTTCAGCATCACTAAAATATTCTCAATATCCAGAAGTAATAAATACTGAAGTTACCAAGATTTTCAGTCTTAATTTACAAAACAGACAACACACAATAGATTTTGTCTTTTTGTTTTGTTTTTGTTCCACAAAGTCCATAATTGCACATACAAACATCTACAGTTTCTACACACAGTACATTGAATTCTGAAACTGAACTCACATTTAGAGTAGAGCTGTTCTTGTTTAATAAACAGGTCGGAGTCAAACTAAAAGGAAATATAAACCCCCTCAGTTGCACTACAGCGAGGGATTCTTGCAGCTCCTTATAGAATACGTTTTCTGGCACGGGCCACTTTTCTGTGGTAATCCGTCAGTCGTGTGCATTGAAGAGCTTACGCCATGAAAGTCTTCCATCCGTTTATCGGACTGCTTTATTTTGACTATATTCCGTGTCCACTGCCATAATACATAAAACTCAAACGCTTTTGTAGTTTTACATATATTTATATATTTATATTTAGAATTAAAACTCTACACATAGTGACATTTAATAGTCTTACACTGTGGACAGGAGCTTCAATTTGACAGAGGGTTCTCTTTGGATGATTTGGTCCTTTCGGAATTAAAAACAAAAATCCTGTTTCCTCAGAAATGGTAAGAACCACAGAGGGGATCGCCACCCCCCACCCCACAAAAACATACCCACGTGGACATACATGTCAAATTGGAGCGTTTAACATGATCACACACTTTTCAGCTCTACATATTGCCCTTTTCCGGCCGTATCTTGTACCTCTGTGACAAGATGACTTACACGATCACAAGCATCCTCCTCACCAGTTAAGGTATATATAAAAAATGAAAGGTTTTCCTGGGTCCAAGGTAAACGAGGAGCACAACTTACTTCCAGAACACATACTCAAGTTTCACCAATTTCACCCCACTTTGATTAAGAACAATCACTGCAAGCAACAAATCTATGTCATCATACAACAATGAAAACATCAGTTCTTGCTTTTAGACGGAACCAGCTGGCATACAGGACGCCCAAGAGGTCAGACTACACGATACGAACATGCATCACGATCATTTTAGTACAGAGGATTAAGGGTGCAGTCGTTTCTGTGAATTTTGGAAATGATCTTTCTCGACAGAGGAACCTGCCGCCGGTTGTCAATCACCTCTGTAAGCAGCTATCTTTGATGGGATTTTTTCTTTTTTTTTAATATATCATAGCCAGACTAGCATCAGCGAAAGAGCATCCGAGTCTGTCATGAAGAACAGCAAGACATTTCGACACTGCATATGTTGCATCAGGTGTTTGTTTTTTGTAAATATATTCCGTGGTCCCCAGTTGAGCTTTATTCATCGCAGGGATGGAAATACAGCAAGAGAAAATAGTAGAAAAATATGTGACAGACATTTTTTTTTTCAGCAAGACACACCATTTAGTCAGTGCATGCACAACGCACACACACACACACACACACACACACACACACACTCACTCACACACACGCCTCCACTGGGACTAACATCCATACAGCGTCCTGAATATGAACAAGACAGCTTCATTCACAAAACTTTGAATGACGACAGCAAAGAGATTTGATCCTCGATATGCAACTTGGGCTTCAACGCGTGGAAGGAATAGTTGGACATCTAAAGAAATACTCTCATTTTTTTTCTTTTCTCTGTAAGGTTGATGTCAGATGGGGAACAAAATGATGGGGTTGACCAAGTTTAGCTTGGATGCTATGCTAGAAGAATCAGCACACTGGGTCACTTCCCACAACATCTCTAAGGAATGAAAATTATTCCATGTCAGTATTTCACAAAATCGTGAAACTGTGTCAAAATATGTGCATGAGAGTATGTCTGGAGTCGATTGACTTCGTATTGAGGGAAGTAGACCACTGATAGCATACACTCCTATTTGTCATGCTAAGCTTGCTAACAGGAAGGCAGATTCGGTTCCTTCAGAGGAGTGGCCACTGGTTCGATGTCTGATCAGCACTAATGAATCCCGAGCAGGCAGCAACTTCTTCCCCACTGCTGGTAAGAAAGTTTCCCTTTAAGTCAAAACACTGTGTGACCTGCTGGTCCTGTCAATGCTAAACTCTCTGTATTAGCGGCGTCATTTGGAAAAATGTGTTTTATAAACCTCTCTTACCCTTAACAGTCCTGGAGCTAATTAGCTCCGAGCCGGGCCAAGCTTACGGCTAGTTAGCCTTTACCTTTTGCATAAGCATGGAGCGCTGTATTTACCTAATACGGCTTACTAACATGAACTGTTCTGGATAGGTGACAGGTGGGTTAAGTATGTTTATGAGCTGGCAGTATGGTCAAAAGAGACAAAGCATCCCATTTACTTGGAGACAGAGCAGAACATTTTCACTTTTTAAGAAAAAATTCCAGGCATCAATAGAAATGGGGAGTGGTCTTTTGCAAAGAAAAGTAATTAGAAGTAATTATGAGTAAGTATTAGAAGTAAAAATGTCTCCTTTTGCGATGCAAAGTTAGCTGTCAACCACATTAAGGATGATTTTAAATTGTTAAAGAGGAGAAAATATCCAGTGTTGTCAAACTACTACTTTAAGTCTAATACCAACTGTCATGCGCTCTTACAGACACACAAACACTGATATACCAAGGAGGTCAAGCAAACTTCAGAAACTCAGATAGTATCCATCTAAAGGCGCTGCTTTGAGTTGTTTTCTGTCTATTCAAGCCAAGAGGCTCGCAAACTGACAACGTCAGACTTGGTCGAAGCAAAACATCCTAACAATGTGCTTGCACACACACACACACACACACACGCACACACACAAAATTGGATGACATCACGGTTAACATAATTGATTGTCAGTCCACCTATTTATGAAGACCTCTGGAAAAATAAGACCGAAGGAGTGATATGTATAAATGAAAAACAAGTAGCATTCAATGTAGAACACGGTGTTAACCGGTTGAAATGTTTTAAAGCCATATCTTTAATTTGTGCTTTATGAGTACCATGACCTTTAAGGGGCAAAATTACATTACGTAATACATGAACTCTTAAAGGTAAATGTACACAAGTTTCTGAAACAGCAAAATTCAAAGTAATCCTGTGATTGTTTGTCTCTTTTTAAGGCTAATGCAGCAATGCATATGATGTGGCAATGATTTAAAATTTCTTATATGTTCGCTAAACTGGTGCAGTGTCATTTAAGCATTTCACGACACCTGAGTTACTGCATGATGGAAATCATTATCATCAAGCGTGATCGTAGTCTTAACTAGCCTTGAAATACCTACAGTCTGCTGTTGGGTCCCTAAAATCCCCAATTTCTGCCTACGGGTCTGTTTTTGATTGAACGAACCGACAAAGGTTTTGAGGAAAAAACAATTCTCTTCCTTGAAAGACACACACACGCAGTCACACACTTTCACACAAATAATCTAGACAATATATGCTTTCTTGACCAAAAACCATCTCGCAGAAGTTCCTGTGTACAAACATCATTGCTCTCCACGGCTGGATGGTGTAACTCCGGGGAAGGAGGAACATTGGTTGGGTCTTTTCAAACCAAACACTTGGGAACCAGATCAAACTATTCCCTTTTAAAACAGAGAATCCTGTGAAATGCATCTAATGTGTTTTGAGGCAATAAACAGAGGGCAACGCCACATTTAAGCCAAGACAATTAATCTCTGTCTCAGTGTAAATTTGGCTGGCCTAACTGGAATGTTTTGATTTTATTTGGTTGACGGTAGCCCATCTCTCTGGGTCTGGCTTCAGAAGGCAGTGATTAAAAGGTCATGGTAGATTTTTGGAGAAAAAAAAAAAGAAAAACCTAATGAAATCTTTTCAAATGGCTTGAACTGCTGAAAATTAAAAAAAAAAAAAAAACACTAATGTATCAAGGCCAAAGACAGACAAGAGAGAAATGTTTGGAGACTGAAAAGGTGTAAAATTTTTCTCAACAACTTTGCCTGACATATTGACTTTTCAGGATCATCTCCACATTCGACTGCTCTGTCTTTGCACAGTAATATAGATCTGTGGGTATTTTAACATCCAGCAACTGCACAATTAATTATTTTTTATACAATGGACCAGCTATACAACTGAAATAAACTTTAGATATATTTGTTTAATTTGTTGGTACATCTGTGTGCTCGTCTGTTAATTTTTGTAAAGGGTAAAGTCCATAATTCAAAGGATTCTACGCTTACAATGGGGATGGATGTCTGTTGTCTTGGCTTGTGACGGCAGCGCTGAAGCTCTCCAGGATGTGCTGAAGTTGTCATGCACACACTCCAGCTGTACTCCACTGCCCCCCGCTGGTCCTCTGCGTTACTGCAACACCTGGCCTCGCGTTTCGGGCAACTTCGTCGCAAGGAAACTTCCTGCAGCAAGTGCGCCTGCCGCAAACAGGATGGGCACGGCCTTGGTGATGCCGACAAATGACTGAAAGATGCTGATGCCCAGCACGGCTGCCAGCTTGCAGAGGGCATTCAGGAAGCCGAAGGCTGTGGTCCTGAGCAGAGAACGAGAGGGACAAGGTTTGTGAATTTTGAAAGCCGACACAAACCAAATTTTGTCATTAGTCATGTGTTAATGCTTTTTTAAACAATTTGATCATGCAGCTTTCTTTGACTCAATCTTCTAAACCACACGTTGAACTCAACGTGCCAGGTCAGGTCTTGCACATCATTTCATAAGTTCTCCCAGAGCCTTTGGATGATCTGATTTGCAGAAGGAGGAAGTGCGGTGTCCATAAACCACATGTCCCTAAAAGCACCCGCATTTTTGTTTTTTCTAAAATATGCTTTATCATTTTATACTTGAGTGTCTGCTGTGACAATTACTAAAATTCTGCTTCTGAAGCTTGTTAACAATAGGTTATTTCAAAAGCAATAATAATCGGTCATGGACAATGATAATTCAGTGCCTCTGCACTTGAAATGCAGAGGGTGGTAACAGTGGGTACACATGCTAACAAGGAGATGCTATTGTTTGATTTACTACTAGCCTGGAGGAACCGATACAGTGATGAGGCCTACCATTAAAACAAGGCTCTAAATTCATGTTATTCAGATTAACTTAACTGAATGCACCGAAGGGTTTAATCTTTTCGATGTATTTCTAAATATATAATAATTTGAAACTTGTATTACTAAAATCCAATTTTGGTCTTTCATTTTCTCTTCCAGGAGTGTCCAAACCTTCGTTTTGAGAACCTCTTTTGAAAACCTAATTCATGCCCAATTTTTAACTAAAATAGCTGATAAAATATTGAAGAATATTCCTGCTGTGATTAAGCAACATTTGTCAGACCGAAAAATCACATTTGAACCGTCTAAAATAATAACAAAAGAGAAACGAAAGAGATTTTCTATTTTCAACTCTTTGCATTGAAGGAGAAACTCGTGAAGCTGCTTCAGAACTGATGTGGAAACTCCATTCTTGTTGGATGGCGCAGCAGTGTCAAATGAACTGTTAAAGTTTTGTTGTGAGGGTCAGCATGCCTGCGGGCAATCAACAGCCACCACAAGATGTACGTATCCTTCAGTAAAGGCTAATAAAACCTAATGATCAACAAAATACGATGTTCAAATCCACAATGAATGCTCAAGATTGAAAAGTTGCTCTTGCCACTGGAAGAAAAGCTGGGAAAAATCAAGAGCGTGTGAAGGCAGGGGTTTATAGACTTATCAATATAATTTACTGATAATCAATACCACTCCGTCTCTCATTAAAGCAAGAGCAGATCGGACTATAATGCTAAATCTGTTTTCCATTAAATAAACAGGTTACTCAGATTTATTGTTTGGGCTTTAAAATCAATATTGATGCAGCAGAGCCCAAAGAGACGGAGACTGGCCTGAGTCACAGTCACTTGGACTGCAGCTGAGAATTGATCTGAGAAATAAAGACTTTGTCTGTTTTCTTTGTGTGGGTGAAATACTAAAGTAGCCACCTGGACTTTCCAGCTTACAATATATTGTGTGACTTTATTAACAGTGCCTCTTTATGACATTTGCAGTGAAGGAAAACCATCAACTCACGCAATTCAACACTTCTATATAGACCTGGTTGGAGTCCCGTCGTCAGGTCTGTTTTTCTAAACGCCAACATGACTGAAAGATTGATGATTTTCTCCGCACCGATGGTGCAGCATCAGGGAGACTCTCATGCCCCTTTCTTCGCTTTGCTTTCAAATTAAAACCTTACGGCTGGCAGAATAACATGTTAATAACAAGATCCAAGAAGGTTAAATTCTTGTAAACAGTGTAATTTCCAGCGCAAGAATTTACAGTCTCCAAGATGGCTTTTATTTGTAAGATTTAAATGTTTAAAGGAAAGAGTGTCTGAGTTACACTGCACTTACACATTTTGAAGCAGCCACTAATGGCTTTTTGAATGAGCTGATGTTTTTCAAGCACTGCGACACCCACATTACTGACTCAAACACACACACACACACACACACACAAACACACACACACACACACACACACACACACACACACGCACACACACGCACACACACACACACACAAACACACACACGCAGAAAGAAAGCCTCCCTCATAGTGTTGTTTTTGCATTACACAGACCAGATACTCAAGAGAAAAGGAGAAAAACAACTGCAGAAGGGAGACTTGAGTGACTTGGCTGAGATCTTTACTTTCTCAAGACAAAAATTGACTTGAACAAAATAACCTGAGTCACATGTCTGGCCTGGGGTCCTTGAGGAAATGAGATTTTCCACAAGACCTAAACAGCCTGGGTGGGTGAAGGTTTTACAAGTTCCAGAGGTGGGATCTCAAGTCACATGACCGGGCTTCGGTCAGACTCAAGTCACAAAGTCAGGACTTAACACTCAACTTGGCAAAACTGCAAATAATATGGCAACTTCATTTCACTCAAATAACATGAACTACTTTCACTACTTTATCCAAGCACTCTATACTGTGTTGGTGGATGTGTGTGTGTGTGTGTGTGTGTGTGTGTGTGTGTGTGTGTGTGGATATCTATCTATCTATCTATCTATCTATCTATATACATATGTATATACATACCTACATATATACATATGTAGGTATGTATGTATGTATGTATGTATGTATGTATGTATGTATGAATGTATAAATATGTATGTTTGTATGTATGTATATATACATATACATATACACAAAACGCCATAACAACATTAATAAAGCTCTTTTGATTTTTGTCATAAGGGTATAAAACCATAAAACCATTTGTAAAGCATAGACTGGCCCTTGTGACACTAGAAACTCTGAGTTTAAGTTTGGATTCAGATGTAAGGACACTGGATGATGATTTGGTCTCAGTTCTGACATTCTGGGATCTTTATCTGTTGTCTTGTGTGGGTTACCACGGTGACAAGCCCTGCTGAGAACTTCACCTGCTTTGTGTCACGTAGCATTACCTAAATCCGAAGTTTTCCTCACTAGTGGGCAAATCTGGCTCAGTGATAAAGGTTACTGCCATTCTCTCATCCCCAGAAAATAAACACACGCAGTGACTGCTCGCGGCCCCTTGTCATGTTACCGTTTATCCGATGGGTAGAGCTCCACAGTTATCACGTCGAGGGCATTCCATGAAGCAATGCTGATGCCACCAAAAAGGCACAGTAGGGCGATCATCCCCGACTCGCTGTTGCCAAACATCAGGAAGAAACAGCTGACACACGATATGACACTGGATCCGGCTGTTTGGAGACACAGAATTCGATTACACAAAATATCCTCAACAGCACAGTGAATTATGCGCAGTGATTCAATTTACCTACCCAGCATCCTTAAACGGCCAATTTTGTCCATTAATAGAGCTGAGACGATGTTGCCAGGCAACACTGCCAGTGTGCCGAGGAAGTTTACAAAGTATATCATGTAGGCATTATTGAAGTCATCGCTGAAGTCGAGCATGCAGCCCTCCTTGTTGTGCAGAAACGTGCTGTTTACCAGTTTACAGTTGACAAATCTGTATTTGAAGAGATCTGACAAGAGAGCCAAAGTAATTAAAAAGTCAGTGAATCGGAAGAACTGCAGTAATTTGATTAACCACATGCAGGTTGAGTGGTTAAGGTTGATTTTTTGGGAGTATTTAAAAAGGCACCAGAATGTTGATAATTCATTTTAAATTGCTATCAGATGTAACCATTTCCACTCAGCAATAAGGTTACAAACAGCAGTGAGTGAGTTTGGGACATTTCTGCCCTGGGTTCTGCCTCACAGGGATAACACGGCTGCATCTTGTTAAGGTTTTTTTAGATTTCTGTGTCGAGTAAAAGACTGCAAAAAATTTTTGTGACAGAAGAAACTTTTGATTGCCTGAATCACTGGAGCACATTGAAATGGGCAAAAGGAGCAAAATAAAGACTTTTTGGATGTATCCATGTGCCCTAGAAAAATGTAGACGATTACCTGGACTTTCTCCAAGTATAGTCCTGCTCTGAGGGCCAGGGGACATGCTGTCCGCTACTGGCTTGAAAACGGAAGACCGTTGAGGTTTGTTTGTGTTTTTTATGCCAGAGGTGCTACTGATTTTGATCTTGGTGCATTATTCATCATACTGCCCCGAAAGGGATCATGCAATATCTCCCTCCAGCGACGTGATGGTTGAAGTTGTGCAGAATGTGATTATCCTTACACGGCTTGGGTTTGGGAGTGACGCAGACAGTTGGTACATGCAACAGCCTTGTGCATTTAATCATGGTTTATAATGTTGTTGTTTTTTTAAATTATATGTCGAGGTCAGATTTGTCCTACTATCTCAAATGAACAATTACCTGAAAATCGACACAAAAAATACACACAAAAAAAAAACTGCTGAGGAATGAGCAGATAATGACCAATATGTCAGGGAAAAGACTTTTCATGAGAAGAGTTGGTCTGTGATTCATGAGATATGAACAACGACGCTGTTTCCAGTCTCTTGTGATTAAAGGCCTGTGAATCCCATACAAAAAAGACTTAGTGGAGTGCCCACACAAACATTGTAAAAAAATCCTCCTTTTCCAGTGACGTGGGGCGGGGGGGTGGGTGGGGGGGTGGGGGGGGAGGGGTCTTTGGGGGCCCAAATATTCATTTGGTTACATGGAGGACCACCAGGTTAGCAGCCTGGTGGCCCTCCATGTAACCAAATGAATATTTTAATTCAATACTTTTTAATGATCTGGGGGGGTAAAACACCCTTGTCCAGATTATTTACTCCAGTGAAGTGGAGTAAAGAGAGAGCTAAGAATTGAATCACACATTAATAGAAAAAGTAGACATTGCTTATGGGGGACAAACACTGAAGATGCATTATTCATTAGGTCTCTGGGAATGGAAGACATAGATATTTAGACAACACTTGTGCTATTTCCTTTTTTTTAAGCGGAGATCGTCATCATATATTTAAGGTGAACTATTACCGGAGAGGTCAGGAAGGGTTAGGCTGTGTCTAAACACAATGTTTGAAACACCCGCAGTCACATCAACATGATTGTATTTTCTGATGCAGGAGTTGAAACAGGTTCAACACCAATAACCAATAACAGTTGTATTGAATGGTGTTGGGCATGAAAGTGCTGAATGGTCATAAAACGCTGAAGCGCAAATGACATGCATATAAAAAAATGCGGTTGTGGGCTGGAGGGCCGGGTTGAGGCCGCCAGAATGAAAGCTGCTGAGACCGTTGCAGTGCCAGGGAAGTGTGTGGTGTTAAATCGCTTAGATCACGATTCAATAGATCAGAGATTCGCTACATTTCTCCGATGGTCACAAATTAAAACCATGCGTAGCACAGTTAGTACACCAGACGCCCTCTATGGATTGATCTAATTTAAGAATAAGTTTATAGAGATTAAACTATAATCTGCAGCCTTGTCTTGTCTTAGCAAGACTTTTGGTTTGGATTATCACGCAAACATTTCTGAATCTTTTTTTTTTCTACCGCAAAGCTCTTGTTCATGTTGAATGCTGTCATTGCGCCATTAGAGAGCCTGGTGGAGGCCTGGGTTTGTTTATGTTGCTACAGTAACAGATCTGCCAACAGCGTAACCCAGGGTTACTAACAACACATGTTTCTATGGTTGCGGTCTCACGGAAATCATGTTTGTCTAGATTCTTCTTTTTACTTTTATTATTTCAGGCACCAGTGAAATAATCCAAAAGTCATATTTTTTCACAATGTTTCATTCCCAGTAATGAGATGGGAAATTTCCAGCAATCATTGAGTTCGCTTTCAGCTTTTTAAAGAGATTTTCTTTCTTTCTTTATTTTTTGGCCCATTAGATTAATTCAAAGAGACATGCTTTTGTTTGGTAAATTATCTTGTTAACAACGAACCTAAGACCCAAGCTCAAAAAATAATAGCCTATGGAAATTGTTTGCCAGTCTCCATCAAAAGTCATCAAAAAAAAGAAAAAAAACACTTATTCCATATGTTGACCTGTGCATTCACCAGGTTGGGAAGTAATTATGCGAAATGGTGAAGGACTTTTGGCAAAATTCATTTCAATTAATAGCCGTGAGTACCTCTGTCTGTAGAAGGTTCAAGGTGAAAAACATCAAATCAATGAGATATTTAACTGCAATAAATGTATCCAAATAATGCAGATACAACAACATCAGGATGCTATTTCTTAGGAGAAAAGGAATCCTTTCTTTGTTGAGTCTGCAAACAACATAAGGAGTATAAAATTTCAATTTTCTGAACATAGTTCATCTGATTAAGCCTATGCCCCTGATTCCTCAGACTCCCATTTATCGTGCTAACTTTACTTCAGGGGGTCTGAGCTCCTCTCATAACACTGGCATTGTAGGGAAAAGGTGAATAAGTTTGGTGTCTTCCTTGAAATAGCTTTTTAAAATTATTTGCAGCTTTCTGGATTAGATAATCAAACATTACCAAAAGATCAGTCGATAAATAAAGTGATAGTGAAAACCGCACTGTCATTCCCGCCTGGTGCTGCACTTTAGTGATATTCACCTGTGTTATAAAACAAACTAGCAATGAAGGTGCAGTTCCTGAAGAAGGTGTGTGTGGAGGTGATGTCCTCAAAGTAGCACTCCTCAAACACTGAGTCTTCAAACACCATTGACTTCATCTTCAGGTTCAGGAACCTGTGGAGTAGGTTGTTCATTTATTGCGTCCATTCAGTTATGAAATCACCCCCTCTCTCTATTTCCCTGCCCTTCTTACTTGTCATTGAAATAGTGTCCTTGGCGATGCACTTGGTTTTCCAGGGTGAAGTTAAAGGTTACATGCTCGACACGTTCCTTGGTGAAGGTCTTTGTGCGTGACTCATACTCCTGCTTCTGGATGTACTTGATCATGTCTGGGAACCACACAGTCAGTCCGTAGTAACTGTGAAAAATAAATGGGTAAATAAATGACAGCCTCAAAAGTGTCCATGATTAATCACTGGATCAGACTTCAGGTCCTGTGAGTCCGTACCTGAATGACATGGTGAACCAGACAGCCATGAGCATGAAAGTTGTCCGTTTGTATTCTGGACTGAAGCAGGCGAGAATATTATTCCGAATCTGAAACGTGAAAACAAACCTTTTGATTGAGACATGTGACAAGGCAGAAACTGAATTTCTGATAAGTTTTTTTCACTTTATTTAAGATTTGCGTGCTGGCATTGGCTGCAAGAGTTATAGAAAGCAAAGAAATACCATACAACATAAGTAGATATCTTTATGTGAAGCATTATAGCAGAGCCAGGCAAGAAATTGATGCATAGCTATCTATAGCCAAAATGAGGACAATGCAATGCATACTGGAAATGTCACTGATACGAATGACCAAAATTACTGAGAAATCCATGAAAAATGAGTATGAAGTATTCAGCAAATAACCAGGGAATTATTCTTAAAAAGAGCATAACGTTTATAATTTCAAATCATTGAAATGCTATACAGATGTAAACATTTTTGAATCTGAACGTGTGTTTTGGTTAAATCCAGGTGAACTAATTTCGGCGATAATCGAACAACCGTTTGCGTCAGGAAAAGGTCATTTTGAACACTAGTTCAAATTAATGGAAGTCTTAAGTGGAATGCGTCCATCTAGTGGACGGTATAAACAGAAGCAGTGCGCTTGCGTTTGGGTTTTGGCTTCTCGTGATCTCAGAACTGATCTCAGGGGGTGTTTAGTTCATGGTTTTAAAACCCTCTTGCAGAGTCTGTTTTCAGTTTCATCCAAGAGCTTTTGCCCGACCACAAATGTTCTCATTGTTCAGAGCCCGCAGAAAAACCCTCAAAGAAGTTCCACTTCTGAGTACTCAGATTAAAAGAATCAAATGCGAATCGTATTTTGCATCTCTCCACCGCAAGTTTTTGAACTCTGTGTGTCTGACCTGCTGGGAGAGGCTCATTAGCTTCAGCCTGTAGCGTTGCCAGACTGGAGTGTCGGTGCCAGTGTCCACCAGCTCATCCATCTGCTTCACTGTCTTGATTGTGGTGACCTTGGACAAAAATAAAAAAGGGATCAGGTCAGTTAGAAGCCCAACCTCATCCAGATGTGAATTCGAATTACATTTTGATGGCAGCTTTCTTTTCCTGGATAAAAGGCCACTAACGTGCCTGCAAACACACATGACGTAGGAGCATGAGAACATGCACAATTGAACTGGGCAGCAGCTGTTAGCATAAGGTGGAGCCAATTAGTGTATCTGTATGCTGATTTTGAAGTCATGTGGTCCGAGTCAGCGCCTCAGCCCTAAACCGGGCTCCGCAGCTGCTCGATGAATTTGGGTATAAAAAACATTAAGCAGGGAATGTGATTCTACTCGAATTTATAGTGCATTGATCATCGGACCGTTTGTGTTTCTCGGGTGTACTCACAGAGAACACCCGCTCCGGGTATCCTTTAGCTCTCATGTTTGTGTCGTGAACCTGCTTAAGAATCATCCAGCCTTCGTCATGTTTTCCATTCTGTCGGGGGGTGGAGAGACAGTGAGAAGAGCAGATCTTAGCACACCCCCAAGTTGAACTTACATGTTGCATCGTATTATACAAGTCGAGCAAGAGACTACTCAGTGAGCACATCTGCTCACCTCTAAGTAGAAGCGTGGGCTTTCTGGCATGGCATTGAGGGCAGCTATGGCTGCAACAGAGGGAAAAGCACACACTAACACAAACACACGCCAGCTATGGAACTGATACGCCGAGCCCATCTGGAAACTCCATCCTGAGCGGGAAAAAAAACAAAACAGCAAGAAGTGAGCCCACATCAAGCTAAGTTCAAGTTTACAAGAATGGAGGTCAGACAATCCACCTCCGTGTTCACAGATTTCATTTGATATGACACCATATGAACCATGCTCTTATGTCTTCGGCCCTCCGGCAATGTTAAGGGTCATATGCACTGCAGCGACTCTATGAGGAGCTTGAACCTGCCCACCTCACCTTCCCATTTTAAGTCAACATTATCTTTCTGGCCTGTGTATGTCATGCCCATTGGACTAGAAATACGTCCTGGGAGCAGGTTTAGTTTTCTCACCATAATGGGGTATGATAGCCCACGCCATAGCAGATGCATATATTCCCCCGATCATCCAGAACATGCAGAGCCAGCTGAGGTGCTCCCCACGCTTCTCTTGGGCAAGGAATTCAGAGTAGTAGGAGAACACGATGGGAATTGAGCCTCCAATCCTGCAAAGTGCAGAAACCAACAGAGCCCAGATTTTATCATCCCCCCCACCCAAGTTTACCAGCTGTATGCATTTTTTATTAAAAAGCCAAAACAACTGATCACTGCTTAAGCTGATAAACTGAACTTGTAAGTAATAGAAAATTAATTTACAGTCTTTAATGTAGCTCCACAGTGAGTGTTTGCTATTTAAATATTAATATATCCCTTAATGGATCCTCAAGTATTACATTGACACAACTGGGCTGCCCAGACAGAAAAGAAAATTATTTCTGTAATTACCCAACACCCGAGAGGAGCCGGCAGAACAGGAAGGTGCTGTAGCCTTGGACGAAGGAGGAGAAGAAGGAGAAGATGCTGTTGATGGAGAGAGAGATGAGAAGAGACTGCCGGCGGCCGATCCGATCAGCCAGAGCTCCCCAGAGGAAGGCGCCAACCATCATCCCAAAATATACAATCAGACCTAGGAAATCAGCAGATATAACCCTTGTAAAATGATGTAAGTACCCCATTTGAAAAGGCAATTTCCTAGGTGATGAATTTGAATTCCTGTTTATATCAAGCAAGTTGAACATAAACAGCAAGTCACAGATATTTGGAAATATTGATGTAATTGGACAATGTGGGCTTTTCAGAAATACTTCATAATTGGAGTACATGTCTGCTGATGGGTTAATATTTGGTTGAATGTAGGTCATGGCGTCATTGTGAGGATATCCAATATCAACCCTTTTGAATTTTGAAAATGAATATTACTTATATCGACTGGTTATTACAGACAATTTGTTCACAATTATTGGTCAAATTAGCTCTTGAATGACAATATTGACATTTTGTAGACAGCCTGGTAATCTCCTGACCCCATCCTATCTATGACTTGTGACCTTTGGAAACACATGTTTTAGAGACTATTTGGAGCAATCGGAGTGTTTCCCATCCATGGAATCATGCCTGAGATAAACGTTTCAGACATTTATAATACTACTTGCAAAACTAGTAAAGGGACAGCAACAGGTCTAAAGCAGAAGGCTTACCTAGCATGCTTTTGTTAGGTTCCGACAGGCACATGTCCTTCTCAGCGCTCGGCAGGACGAACCCCACCACGAAGATCTCCACACCGTCTGCCATGAGAGCCAACCCCAGCACGAAGTACAGGGTCCACTGGAACTTCCCGTGCCCACATTCTTGCAAAATGGTCTCATACTGTTGAGCCAGCTCTTCCTGGTCCTTCCTCCTCTCTGCTTCGGAGACCCCAATGTCTCTGAACTGCTGAGCGCCAGCCCTCACTGAGCCCGGACCTCCAGCCAAGCTGCCCTTGCCCGAGTCAGCTCTTGGGATTCCTTGGTACTCGCCCTCATAGATCTCATCGTCTTCATCGTGCCCCTCCGTGGAGTCACTATGGCCGCCTTCGTCATCGTTGGCCGCATGGCTATCACCACGGTAGTAGCCTCCATCCTGACTCCCCTGCGTGGGGTAGTCGTCATCATCATCCTCTTCGAATCGGCTGTAAGAGCGCTTGCTGTACTCGTCGCCCATCCGATCCACAGTGCGGCCAACCTTCTTGGAGGCTTGCCGTTTGACTTCTTTGGCAATGTCTTTGGCACCTTTTATAAAGGCAGTCCGGTTTTGGTAACCTTCCTCCATTTTGAAGAGATTCAAAGGCCGTGAGCTCTTTTTTAGCGGAAAAGCTAATTGAACTGGTTGGCGCTTTAGTCTGTTTGGGAAATCCCTCCCAGCTTTGTTGACTCTGGGTTCACTTGACTGAAATCAGACTCTTCTTAAGTCTGGGAAGAAAATGGACAGTAAATTAGTCACTCTAGTGTTTCCTTTCACGGTATTTCAGGCATTTTAAGGGACAAGCAGTGTCGTGATCAAGGGTTACGACTTCAAAAGGGATCCACCGGTGACCTACTGGTGTCCAGACGTGGCTTCTTCTTTGAACTGGTCTGTTCTGTCTCTCATTTATTGAACCACATCACCAAAGCATCATGTCATGATGTGATTCAACGCCATACCTGCCCATCTACTCAGCATGTGTGCTCTGCAGAGTCACAGATGGGCCCCAGCAGTAATTACAGGGCAGGACATCAAGCTTTGAACGGAGAAAATGTTTCTTCGGGACGGAATCGACTAAACAATGCCATTTGCGGTCATGTATCTGACTGTGACTTAATCGTAGCGTGCACTGACTAGGAGGTGTAAGTGCAAATAAATGAACCGCCTCGTTGTGGCAGAGATCACCTTACGAAAACAGGACAACCGTTTGGGATAGGCATGGATTTCTCAATTATGCCAATAAAAGGCAGACTCAGAGTAGCCGTGTCTTGATGTTAATGAGGTTTGGAAAGGAGGAAAAACAAGTCAAAGAATCAATGTCAGTTTTACCTGTCCGTAGCAGCCCCAGCATCTTGTTTATTCATCCACTTACTTGTGTTCACTGACAATGCCGTAATCCATACGAGGCTGTGCAGAGAATACCAGGCACACAAGAGAGAGCCAAAGCCCAAACACGAATCCAGAAATTCAACAATATCAAATTACGTTGTCTCTGCTTTCTTTCTTCTGTGAACCTTTGTATTTGTGGCATTTCTGGATTGACTAATGTTTGTGCTTTTTCACTTGTATGCGCTTTGTCCTCGGGGTCCGCCGTACTTCTGTATTAAGAGACTGCGCGCCTCGGGTCGCCGTGCAATAAAATAACACGTCACTTTGAATTTATGGAGCAGTATACTGGCTGAAACAACAGACAGAGAATGAGGGACATCCCTGCAACACTCATCTTGACGCAGTTCTCTCCTCCGAAGGGAATACAGTTTCAGTTGAGCTGACGGAAATTCATAAATACAGAGATGACGGGCAAACCAGAGCAATATCATCTATCAAGGCTATTCTTCATCTATCAGCCACAAAAACAGACTTGGTTAAGTTATTTTTTTCGTCTGGTAACAACTTATTTCATTTCATGTATATCCGATATGCTTTTCAGCCTTTCTACATCAGTAATGGCAAGAAGTAGTGATGAAACAGAGCTTTTAAAATGGGATGCACGACAACAGCAAAATTAAATCAGCATTTATATCATTTCAATGTTTTGCTGTGAAAGGAATTTTTACATAAGGTGAAATTTTGCTCTGGACCACTAAGCACCAAAAATCATCTTCTCTTGAGGAGAAACTAATGTATGTAATGTAAAAACATCCCATCTCTGAAAAGGTCTTGACAGACCATCTGTTCAGGACCACTAAGAGGCCATGTTAAAAATGCAAGCGGCGACGATACCCTTTTATTGACGCTTGAGTAACAGCAGCCAGAGTATTTCTGATCCTGATAGGAAATCATAGGACACCCAAGTTTGATCCATATTGCCAGCAGTCAGGTGGAGATGGCTGAGGCTCGGGGATGCTGCTTTGGGTGACACCTGTATGTTGCCTTCACTCCTCATCCCCACTTTTGCGTGGTGTTTGTAAATCCATATGAGAAATTAACTACATGCAGGACGGCTGGTATTTCCCATGACTACATGGACTTTTGGTGAGCAGGCGTTAACAGATCGCCATAAAATCGTTCTGATTCCAAACAAACAGCCAACATGCAGTGGAAAAACACCTGTGACACCTCTGTGACCATCTCGTAAAAACTCTGTTATTTCCCTCAGAGCCCTCAATCTACACATTGACAATGCTCTGGAATACAGAAGACCTTTAGAAATTCACAGACTGAAATAAATAGTATCTTCCTTTCAAAATTATTTTCAGTCGCCAGCTTGTCGAGTCTTCACCGGCAGCACGAAGAGCAAATTTACTGGCCCATATCAAATGAACCCCACAAGGCCTGGTCAGCCAGGCTAAACTGCAGGACACTAACCTGATTATATCTTGGACGTGCCTTTAACCATTGCCCACCCTAAACCAAAACACAAAGTATGCAAACCTGTGTAACACAATAGTAGCAAAAAAAAAAAAAAAAGATGAGGATAAACCAAGGATTTTAAAACTCCTGCTGCACAACATTGTCTGCCTACACTCCTTTCGCTTATTTTGCCTGATTAGACCCATGGAAGAGTGGGTGTGTGTGTGTGTTCACTGAGCATCTCCTGCACGGAAACATTTTGACATGTCACAGCAACAGAGGTAATAAAATGGACTGTGGCCAAACCCCCCTCTGATGCCTCAGTTCAGGGTTCTGCTCCTATAAGGGGCGGCGTGGCGCAGGAAGTAGAGCGATCATCCAACTGAACATTCCCGGTTCGATTCCTGGCTCCTCCTAGTGTGTCGAAGGTTTTTTCAGTAAGACCCTGGTGCTGCTAAACAGCAGCCAACTGCTCATGGTTCATCCATGATGGGTTAAATTCAGAGATCAAATTTCCCCACAAGGGATTAATAATAATTATAAATAATAAACATAGTCACACCATTGTGGTTAATGTTAAAATAATAAAAGGCCAGGGATAAATGCAATGAACTCTGATGACTCTTATTAACACCGGTGACCTCATTTGCTTCCCTTATTTTGAAGCACTCGTCCTCCCAATGCGAACTTGAACAAACGCCTCTTCCATTTTTTTCACAAATGCACTGATTTATTAGGCTCTTATTCTCTGCTTTCAGCCTGTCAGCAAACACCATAGCATTTATTTGTGGCAGACTTCAATCTTTGGCAAATGATGAGAACGGTGACATGGAAGGTTTCTGGCAAGATTGGATTATTGAATTTTATAACAGCTAGTTATTTGCTTATAATGCAGATTTATTTCTTTCCCACCCAAACACTTAGAGGAGAACGGGGTTTCAGACTGGATTAATGCAACTTCAGACCTTTTCAAGATAAACCTAAATTCATTTTCGAACAAATTATCATCTTTGCATTCCAACATTACGGGTATTTTTTTTTCCTGTGAAATGACGCACCCTCAGTTTAGAATTATTCAACATTTTCCCAAAGGTGAGTCCAAAAATAAAAAGCTGAGTGCAGCTTTAAAGATTTTGGACCCAAATGGAAACTCAAACAAATAACGCCATTGATCACCCTGATGAAAAGAAATGCCATGACGGATTAAATCAAAGTATATCAAAAAAATCAAGTACATTTTATGTATATCAGCCAGATTTAAAAAAAAAAAAGATTGTACTCAATTGTGTATATTGTACAAAGTCATTTTTAATCAATATCTATATCCGTTATTTGCATATTCTTTCACTGCCATTTGCACACTTTTTCTACCCTTGATTGCTGCTGTGATAGTTCCATTTCCCTGTCATCGGATCAATAAAGTCCATCTTATCTTACAAGAATACTTACAATAATGGCTGTTAATCCATAGCTAAACCTCCTTCATGCATTGTAAGAGGATTTAGGGACCTACAGATGCCATAATAAATAAACAAAAATATACAGATACCATAGTATTCATTAATTCATGCATTATCTATGACGCTTATCCTGCACTCAGGGTCAGAGGTTGTCATCGGGCGGGGGGGCGGGTTCACCCTGGAGCGCTCGCCAGTCAATAACAGGGCTTCATACAGAGACATACAAACATTCAGTCTCTCGTTCACACGCCTCGGCAATTAAGGGTCTCCAATGAACCTTCTACATGTTTTTTAACTACATAGCATATATCAAAATATTGGGACAAATTGTAATTAATGGGACCACCGGCTGTTTTACTTAATGTGTTGGATGGTTATTATTCACTGTAGGTATAAATTGATATAGTAAAGATGAGTGAATTGATTAATCTATCTCTCTATCTCCAATGGAGATATTGGAGATCTCTATCTCCAGTAGATAGCTATCTCCTATAGATAGATAGATAGATAGATAGATAGATAGATAGATAGATAGATAGATAGATAGATAGATAGATAGATAGATAGATAGATAGATAGATAGATAGATAGATAGATAGATAGATAGATAGATAGATAGATAGATAGATAGAACCCATAATGCAACAGGTAAACTGCACCTAATTTGACTCTCCTGTCCCTCAAATCGATTAGATGTCTCTGTTTTCAAGTTGACGACAGTGGCTCTGAGGTATCATAGAACCCCGCCAGTGGAGGGGGTGGGGATCATTGCTCCTCTGAGGGAAGGATCCTTTTATTTATTTATTTATTTATTCCTTCCTTCCTTCCTTCCTTCCTTCCTTCCTTCCTTCATTCATTCCTTCATTCCTTCCCTTTTTTCATCTTCTCCCATTTAAATATCAGCATCATTTTGTCCACATATGGGGGGGGGGGGGCATTGCATGATGCAAAGTTACTTAATAAAAGGTTGATATTCCTGTCAGTGGCGAAGGGTCGTGATGCCTGATGACAGGACGATGTTACTGAGATGGTCCACTGATGAGATTTTCTATCATTCACGGCTGGGCCTTCCTCTCTTCCCACCCCCCAACAGGGTTTTTATTTGTGTTGCTCTTTGCAGTTCCTTGCAGGGTTTTCTTATCGTCCTGCAGGTGAGAAGACACCCCTCTAACACAGGGCCAATTGAAGGGGGCTGAATTTTGCAATGGAAGAATCAGGCTTAGGATTTTGTCTTTTCTCTTGGAGAAGGGGGGGAAGGGAAGGGGGGCTGTGGCTAACAGGCCAATTTATACAGCGGATAACCGCACAGATCTGTCACGAACGCACGGCCGAGCGTCCCCATGCACGGATCCCGCTGAATCCCAAGCATCACGGGAGGCGGCAGTCCGTCACGACTCGGACCGGATCGGGGGGCCCTATTCACAAAATCGATCCCAATTCCTACGTGAAGGGAAAACGGTCGAAGAACACGCCCATCATCGCCCCCCCCCCCCAACAACCGTCGCACCGTGTCTTCACATAACGGGCGCAGAAAAACCCGCACAAAAAAAAAAAAAAAAAAATAAAAAGAAAGGGGAGAAAATTTCACCGAAAAAGCGGCGCTCCCCGGGGTT
>CAAKHD010013687.1:208608-272073 GCA_901007705.1 Fistularia tabacaria | reverse complement strand
GGGGAGGCCCGCCCTGCCCCGGGTGGCTGCCCCACCCCCTCGCCCCCCCCCGACCGCCCCGCCAGGAGGGCCCGGGGCTCCCTGGCCGGCGGGATGTCGGGCCGGGGGGGTGTTGTGGGGGGGGGGGGGGGGGGGGGGGGGGGGGGGGGGAGGGGGGGGGGGGGGGGGGGGGGGGGGGGGGGGGGGGGGGGGGGGGTCCGGCTGTGACGGAGATGGGGGGGAAACCCCCCTGTAAGATTAAATATGATGGAAAGACCCTCAGTTGGCAAGGAGGGATGGAGGAGGGGGCACAGACTGATGGCATCCTCAGACAGACAGACAGACAGTGTCTGAATCCACCGTCTCACCTTGTAGTAAAACGTAGGGTTCATGCATCATCGTGGCCAATCTTGAGATGGCTTGGTCGGTACAGAGGAGGGATGGCGAATATGAGGTTGAGCTTGGAAGCAGGAGGACTGCAGGAAGACCCGAGAGCGGATTTATGGACGGAGTGAAAGAGGACTTGTGGTTTGTTGGTGTGAGGATGCGGAGTATGAGGTTAAATGGTGGAAGATGATTCTCTCTAACTGCCCTCCCACAAGGGAGCAGCCAACATGAATAAAGAATATATAGCCATATGTTGTCTGTATGTTCAAATAACTAATTTCATTGTACATAATTACACGACTAATAATATAGAACAAGAGCTTGATGGCGCCGGAAGACGGCAGCGTGTTGCAGCAGCTCAACTGCTACTGTAGTAACACACGAATGTCCCCCTAGGGATCAATACAGTATTATTCATTCATTGTAATCAATCATTTATACTTCATGAAAGAGGCAGCATTTCAGTGTTTACTGGGATTGCAGACACCACTCACTCTCTCCAGCAGCTTTTCTACACTGGACATCTACATATCACTGGGTAAAATTATTGCCAATGGGATATATATATATGTGTGTGTATATATATATATATATATATGGCTAATAAATAAACCAGCAGCTTCAGGACCCGCTGCCCAGTCATTTGTTATCAGTAGTCAGTCATGAAGGGTACTTTTGCGGTAGCTTCCCTCCCAATATTGTTTTTGTTGCATGCACAAATCCAAAAGGAATAGCTATATACAGGCCTTTTCCTTTTCACTGCAATGAAGAAATAATCTTTAAGATACTACAAACCACCCCAGACTGTCTCTTTAAGCACTGTCACGACTGCTACGTGAGTTCTGCTTGTGTATGTGCACATTTTCCTCGACGCAGATGGAATTCATAATACCAGTCTAAAAGCAAACATATTGTAAAGCGTATTTATCGGTGAGGGAAAAAAAAAACACATCCCTAACTCCTACCAAAGGTTTTCTTTAATTTTCAAAGGCCTTTCGTCTGTACAGTGACCCTGAAAATACAAACCCGTTATTAAAATAATCACAATACAAACTTGAATGGACCTAAATACGTGAAAGGAAAAAGAAAAAACGAGGAATATGCAAAAACGAGAAGCCATTTTTGGAGGCGGAGAGGAATTATGGTGGCAATGGTGCCCTCATAGGCACTCTGGGTGGGGCGCCAGGCGGCCTCGGTGGCATCACTGGAGCTCTCTGGAAGCCAAAGGGGGGAGGGCGAGGAGGGGTGGCCCCGTAGCCCGGCGGAGGCATAGGAGGAGGAGGAGGCCCTCTCATACCGGGAGGTACTGGGTGACCTGAGGGTCAACACAGAGGAACAGAAAACGTTACTTTCTCTTGGGTTTATGCAAACTCTGTTAGTTGGGAGTATTTACTGCTCAGCTCCGTGGTAACCGTGCAAAACTGCAACTGTGTATTAGGCTCAGTTTCCACCGGATGCAGCATCGCCACAATTTTGTTCCGTGTTGAGAGCTTTTTCAAATCCCACTAGTAGGGGTTCAGCAGCGGAGCAATGCGTCTGCACAGACTTTATACTTTGATCATTTTCCCTTGTGTTCCGTCTTGTAGTCTTTCTTCTGTTTCTTATTCGGTGGGGTTTCCTATTTTCTTTTTTTTCACAGCAGTTGGCATCCATGGAGCTGCATTACCAACACTTGTCAAATCAATAACTTGGCCTACTAAGAATCTTGGAGTCCCTCTTGAGGATTTTTATAACGGTTTCAAATGTGGCATTAGTCATCCTTCATCACAGGTCGTTACTACTTTTGCATCATAATCTGCTATTTATTAGCGGAGAATAGGACAGACATATTGACAGATGGATTGACTGAATGGAGAGCGTTTATGGGTTTATGCTGTGCGTTCTGCTGTTATGTTGAAAGAAGTCTGTTCTTATCTCTGACCTTCCCTTGGTTAAAGGTAACAGTCAGAATATGGACTTACTCCAATTCTCTGCTGTTTGCTGCCAAGAATCTTCATCAATATCATCAATAATGTCCCTCCTTCCCATGTTTTCAACAAAAGTGTATATATCTATGCAAAAGTAATGCTGATTGCAAATAAGTCAGACGTAACAAGAGTATTTAAGGAAAAGTGACACAACATAAATACAAGTGCTCACCCATAGGAGGTCCGTATGGCGCTCGGGGTGGCATGCCCATAGGTGGGGGTGGGGGCATGCCAGGTGGCGGCGGGGCCCTCGCTTGATTTGATCCCGGGGGTGCAGGAGGTGGGGGCACCATGCCAGGCGGAGCAGGAGGCGGCATGGGCATCTGGGGCATTCCTGTGCAACAAAGAGCACAATTTTACACTTGTTGTAGTGGAAACAAAAGTCACAAGCAGATGTTTACAAATAAGGTAAGGTAATTTTTCTAAGATTAAATGTGGTATCAAAGGAATGGAAATGTTTAAAGGAATGGATACACCTCTTAGCTCTGTAAAGAATGGAGGTCTGTTACATTTGTTAGCAAAAATGCTGTTGCACATTTCTAATTTTAAGCTGGATTTTTAAAAGAACCAGCCGTTACCTGGGTGCATGCTGGCTGGAGGAAAAGGTGGGGGTCCAGGTGGGGGTCCACCACCTCCCTGTGGGCCTGGTGTTCCTGCATTTGGAGGCATGGCCATTGAAGGCGGCATTGATGGGGGCATTGACCCTGGAGGAGGAACTGGAGGGAAAGCACCTGGAGGGGGCATACCTGCACAGAGAGACACATTGTATTCTCATTTTGTGAATCCATAGAAGGCAGCTGACAGCATTTAACATTTTAAGAGCTTTTTTTTTTTTTCCGAGGTCCGTGAAGACTGCATTCTGTTGCCATAATTTTCTCAATGTAAAATCATAGAATTATTTTTTTTCATCACTTTCCCAGACCGATATAAATGTAACTTATATGTATTTAATATATAGCAAACTTATCAAGATTTGACCGGTCCTTATATTTATCATCATGTCTGTTTTATTTGCAATAGAAATGATGATTCTTACATTTTATTTTAATACTGAATACTATTGTTGTTCTGGTATTAATGTGTTGGATGTTTTTTAAACCTAAAATAACCGCTACGGAGAAATGTTGCCGTTTTTTTTCTTTTCTTATAAATCTTACAGCATGTCACTACGTCAAATTTACTGTAGAATACAACCTATAATTCAATCTCAGAACCACTTGATGCAGAAGTTTTGAAATCCATTTCAAAAGCATATGGTCATCTGATATGTCTGAACATCAAATATGGATGTGTAAACCATGTGACTCCTACCAGGCATGGGCATTCCAGCTCCCAGAGTGGTTAGAACAGGGGGTGGAGCTGTTGGCGGTGGTGGAGCATCTGCAAACAGCTGGTGTGGCCTGTCTGCCTGGGAAAGGGGGTTTTGGGCAGCGAGGAGCCTCTCGGCGGCCGAGCCATGCCGCTCTCCTTTGGAATCCTTCTTGAAGGCATAGGACACTGTGATGGGCCTGTTACACAGGTACTGGCCATTCATGGCCTCGATGGCGGCATCCGACGCATCAAAGCTGGCAAAGTTGATGAAGGCGTAACCCTTTGAGTTACCGGTGTCAGGGTCGCGCATGATTTTAGGTGTTTGGAGGATCACACCAAAGGCACTGAATGTGTCATAGAGCAGCTTTTCATCAATCTCTGGGTCAAGGTTTCCGATGAAGATGTTCGCACCCACGTCCAAGTTTTTATTATGCGCAGATGCCTTATTCACCCTAATGGGTTTGCCATAGAGCTTTATCATATTCATGATTTTGATGGCATAATCTGCATCTTCCTCACTAAGGAACTCCACAAAGCCATAACCTATGGAGGAGGAACAATACAGTTATTAGTACAAACAAAAGTTGTTATTTTTTCACAGATTGCATTTTACTTGACACCTACCTTGATGTTGCCCGGTCACCCTGTCTTTGGGCATGTGTGTGTTCACTACAGGACCAGCCTGCAAAAACAGCTCCCATAATAATGGCTCTGACACTTTCTCATCCAAACCACCGACATAAACAGTGGCATCTGAAAAATAGAAAGGGATTATTCATGTGCTTTGATGCCCAACGTGTCAAATCCTTTTGACTTTACAGGTTATGTGCTCTGTTTTTCAATCTAACTAACTTGTTCCTTTTAGAATGGTGCACAAAACTAGGTAATTAAAGAATAAACCTGTCTAGGTGAGACATTACAAGTGTTTGTGATCACTGAATTTGTTATGTGACAAGTAAATGTCCAGTGTGTATCAGAGCATTTACATTACAGTTACATGAAGTCAACATCCAAAATTGTAGATCCACAATCGGATTATCATTCGAATATGAGATACCCTTTGACGGTACTATTCATGATAAAGTATTAATAAGAAAATACTACAGATAAATTACCACAGATTTGAGGAGTGACACACACAGACTTCCCCTTTTGTAATCATATTATTATTCATAAACTCTTAGGTTATAATTTCCACTCTAGATGCAACTTGAGCACAACTATCTGACAGTTAGTTGAGCTTCTTATGGCCATTAAACGACGAGTTAGCTTAAGTTAGCTAGCTTAAATAAACAAACTCCATATCTGAATGGAACCTTTTATGCAGAAACATACATATGATAAAACAGTCGACTGACGTCTGTCCGGAGGTCAAGCGAGAAAAATATTTAGAATAAACCGAGTTAATTTGAACGGATGCACTAGCTTAGCCA
Organism: Fistularia tabacaria; assembly: GCA_901007705.1. Taxonomy (NCBI): domain Eukaryota; kingdom Metazoa; phylum Chordata; class Actinopteri; order Syngnathiformes; family Fistulariidae; genus Fistularia; species Fistularia tabacaria. Next base: position 266,996 of record CAAKHD010013687.1, on the reverse strand, counting down.
AGTTGCACAAAACTGCACATATCCATGTGATCGGCCGGTTGTTTGATACAAACTAACGTCAAAGAAGGAAGCAGCTGACGTCGAAAAACCACACAGCTTGAGATGAGTCAATAATAAAATACGAGTGGAAAACAGGTGGAATAGAGATGATAATGTTGTTTTACCTTGATTTCTTTCAGAAATTGGTCCCGCTGCCATGTTGAATGAACAACGGAAGGCAAGCGCAGTAATCCGGAACCCCGCCTCTTCCTGAACTCTGACCCGGAGGTAGTATCAAATATAAAATAAAATAAAATAAAATAAAATAAAATAAAATAAAATAAAATAAAATAAAATAAAATAAAATAAAATAAAATAAAATAAAATAAAATAAAATAAAATAAATGCATAGTATAGTGTAATTCGTCAAATTAAGTTTTCTGATAAAGAGGTCACAGGCACTCATTTCTACTGAAATGAGGAGAAAAATAGATGAATAAAAAATAATTTAAAAATAAAACACAAATTATTTAATTGGGGAATAAGAAAAAAAGGACAAAATGTATACAATGAGGATAAAAACGTTTTATGGTCAATGTTATCACTTGTAAAATCTTATCGCCATAACAGGACTGGATTTCTAGTCCACTTGCCAAATTAAGATTTGACAAGGGTCATCTTGATACCTCTACGGCTACCGCTACGAATACAATTAGTCATGATTATAATATTTCATGCTTTATTGATCTTTTTTTAGAAAGTGAGTTGACTACTCAAGCTGTAAGAAGCTGTCACTGTCATTATACACCGTGCCATTATTTTTTTCAAACATTCAAGACAAATGTGTGTTGGAAGTTATTCTCCGACATTAACCCACAGCCATTTGTTATTTACTCACCTAGTGCAACTAAAGAAGGTTCAGCTTTTGACCACTGTACTGGGCAGAAAATTAAGAGACAAAACAAATGTATAAACAGCAGCCAATTTATTACATTATATAAATGTACTAAAATATAAACATGGAATACAAAATGTTCATAGAAAATACACACAATGGGGGCCTTAGAAAAAAATTATAATAAAACAATACTGTATAGAATATGAAACACAGGAAAAACAAACTAAATCAAAATATCATGCATCAAAGCCAAATGTTTGCTTTGAAAGAAGTGGATAGATAAAAAAAAAAATCACAGATAAAGGCCAATGGCATTTGTTAAGTTACATTAATGGCTTCTGGTCAAAAATCAAACAAATAATAAGCATTGAAATTAAGAAGAAAATTGCAGTGACACACAGCTCAATATCTCTGGCCGGATTTCTACAACAAACTGATGAACACTCATTCCTCGGTAAATCCAATTCAGCTTTATGCATGATTATACATGAATTGGGATATTAGGTTCAGAAGTTGGGCTGTTAATTTGTTAACCACAATATACAACCTTCAAAGTGTGAAAATAAAGCCATCACAAAAATGGGTCATTAATAAGGCTGAATCCAAACTTGAATAAAGCCTCTGCCGTGGGGGGAATTTAAACATTTTGGTGTGCACTGAGAAGAACAGCAGGGTTTCTGCCAAATGACACATCTGCTTTGCACTGGCTCTCCAAGCTAAGTACCAAGACACATACGTAATAATCATGGATGTACACTCATTGTGTTAAGATTGAATAGATCCTTCAAATGTCGATATTGTGTAACATATTGAGATACAGAAACAGACAAGTAGCATGTAATCTACAACATTACATTTACATGAAAAGTCAAAACACATTTAAACTATCCTTAAAGACCCCGTAAAATGAAATGCAAGTTTTAGGTGTTTAACTCGGCTACCATTCTTATAAAAGACAGGTGATGCCAGTTACAGCACTATAATGATCTAATGAAACACCATTTAGGCTTTTGTTTTATGTGCTTTTCTTTATAAAATGTTGTTCCAACATTTAGCCAAAGCCTGAGACGTCATGCTGTTTAACTTGCATGACTGCTGCCCACATTTCCTGAAAACCAGAGCCACTCATTACGGATTTAACTCTCGCTCCACGAGGTCCTTAAAAGGCTACTCACCGAAATGCCTTCATCCTTACAATGTAACACAATACATTTAAGAGAAATATAAAGATATGACATTTACAGAAACAAAGATATCAGGTCCTTCAATACAGGCATATATGGAAGGTGTTAAGTGCAACTTACATATGTTGGTTTTAGCCCATGAATGTATGTACATTAGCATAGCTAGAAGACTTATTCTGCTTAAACATGAAGCACAAGTGCCGGTTCTGTTTGACATCGACAAACATAATAAATCATCTGGTTTGATCAAAACAAACCATCAGACTTCATGTTTTCTCTCAGTCAACAGGATGCTTTGTAGAGATCGCCACCTACTTTTCATTCAGCCTTGGACTTTTGAACCCCTCTAAATCGAGCGCATGACTCACACAATCATTTTAAACAGGATAATTCAATATTCTAAATGTTCTAACAACACCACTTTGTAGGTCCTCTAGTTAAAAACACACTTGAAATATACATTCTGTTAGTGTCAGATGCTGAGATAGTTTTGTGGGCTTTCACCTCACACACACACACACACACACACACAAACACACACACACACACACACACACACACACACACACACACACACACACACACATGCACACAGCGTGCACACATACATACATACTTGCACAAAGACACACAAAGAAAACATAGTAATGATTCACGGTCTGATCTATTAAGACACCTGAGCTGCTGCCAGTACCCACAAATTATAACGCCAGTATTTGTGCCTCAGTGAGCATGAAACACCGATATAATTCGATGCTACGTTTCCCACAAAACTGATTAAACAGTCTCCGTTCCTCACTGTGGAATTTTTTTTTGCTCAGCTTGAATACGCTATGATTCGTTTTTAGATATTGCTGTGATTTGGGCTGAGCAGTAGAGAAAATGTAACAAAAATGTATATGCTTCGGTACATCATATACAAAACACATATAAGTGCGATGCTTTCTGGCCTAATGAGGGGTATTTGAATACCACTTTAATAGAAATGTAATTTATATAAAACAAACGTGACAGTGTCACTGATCACACATTTAAATAACTGGTAATTTTGTACCTAATTTTCGGACCCTTTCTATGTGTTTTTTCCTTTTGACGGCTCATTATTCCACTACTACTAATATTTTAAGTAATCCCTTATAAACTTTCAGTTTAAGGTAATTACTGTAGTTATTAGATACTATTTTTGGTATTTTGGGTAGATCCTTGAGATGATATTTTGCTGTGTCGCTGAAAATTCAAGGTGTTGAACAGTCATACTGTAAAAAGTTGAACAGTTGACAAAAACATTTTTTCTTTCTTACCAGGCAACAATCAATGTTTACACGTAGACAAGGAATTTACCAGTAACATTTTTCATACTTGGAAAAAAACAACAATTTGATAATAGGCACACAATTCTAGCTTTGTATTGAAACATCGAACAGCCCTCGCAGTTGTCTAATTGGATTTGAGTTAAAAACACAGATTGGTGCTTTCAGGATTTAAACATTCAAACCGCCTCGACACATCAGAGGGTAATACTGAATGAAAGTAAACACAAGCACATTATTTTAAAAACACTCCTTGTGAGTGATTCATACATTGACTCGGTCTGGTAAGATGGGTCATATTAACTTATGTCCCGTACATTCACCAATGATAGGCAGGCTTGCATCTAAAAAACAAACATTCTTAAATTGGAGTCAGCTGGTATGCAAAGCATGTTTACAGGTAAACTGGGGAAAGTATTTTGGTCCTGTGATCACCAGGCACTAAAAAGCAACAGCTATTGAAGCCAATGCTTGTTTAATGGATGAATGTAAATCAAAGTTTGAAAACCTGGTCTTCGTCAGAGATCCAAAACACAGCCAGGAAGTTCTGAGGAATCATCATAATATGTTTGAAGTCGTCAGTATTTTTTTACCAGGAATCTGATTGAGAGTGAAGGCGTGTTTCCATGTGGAGGCTGGTTAGTGTGAGGGCAGTGTGGCAGTGTTGGCTGCATTGAGTTGGCCCACAGCTAGCATCAAGATGTCTTTCTTCTCCTTGTAAAAACGCAGTTCTCTGCCTGCCAGCCTGGCTTCCTCCAGTTCCCGCTCGGTGGAGGCCAGCTCCTGGGCGATAGTCCCCGCTACGCTCTGTTCCCGGTTCACCCAGTCAGCAGCCATCTGAGTGCGCATGTCATCGTCCAGGGCCCGGTGGGAGTAGTGAGCCAGCACTTCCTATGAGGTAGAATGCTTGCATCAAACATGTGATCGCTTAAAGCAGCTATCATTTGATGAAACTGATTTCTGGCATTTTCCTAATAACACAAAGTGTGACGCTACAACAACTCTTCAGGGATCACTCACTTCTCCTGAGAACATTTTCAGAGACTTTTACTGAACATTTTGGGCACAAGTCTCGCTGGTACTACAGTAAGGGATCCAGGTCCAGACACAAATATCTTCCTGTCTGTGGAGGTGTTTTGATAATGGTGGTATCTATCTTTTCAACATAAAGTCCTATTTAAAAAGAAAAAAAAAATGGTTTCCTGTGGGGAAAAACCTACATTTTCTTTCCAGAACATTGATATGATCCTTAACATAACTTGACACTTTTAGATCCTTGACGATGACGATGATATTCATGTAGCAGACCTCTGAAAAACTGATGGATGTTTAAATCATTTTCCAAGACAAAAAAAGAATTTCCATTGCTGGAAATTCATCAACTCCTTCTCGTGTTTTCCAGGACACAAGGGAACCTTCACTGTTAAAAATAAGGATTTTACTGAGGAAAGTAGGTTTGGTGATTCTGTAAAAGTTGTAAATGATGCAAGACAATTTTGACTCCCTCAAATCTTCTTCCAATAAATAAAGTTGAGGTAGCAGTGAGTAGAACCCCTGGCTTAATTTTCCTAAATCTCCAACACAAGTGAATCAAGTAACAGGAGGAGTGTGGGATATTTTCATGAGAAAGATGAAAATTACTCATTTACAATCACTGCTAAACTCCAATGATCAGATCCATCTGTGAGATGGGCTTGAAACTCATCCAGTACCTGACGGGAACACTGTCGTTCTCTCATGGCTTTAAGGCTTCCATTCCAGTGCAGGAGCTGGAAAACGGTCATCAACTCCTGAAACAAAACACAATTGTGGCACTCATAAACAGGGAACCTCTGCCCAAAAATAAACCACTTGTCAACTAAATGTACATCTGCATCTAAAAAATCATAAAGACCAGGATATACTTTAAAACCTATTAAACATATATGCAGTTAATTATATTTGTACAGTGATTAAATCTAGATTCCAGCTTGATGAACACCTCATTTGTAGAGGAGTCCAAATTTTATCAAGCTCTAATGTAAATTGTACAAATATGATATATTATCACAGAAAAACTGTCTGATCTTGTTTGAATAAAGGTTTCAGTGAGATCTACTTCGAGATGAACGAAACTCCTGAACATGCCTTTGTAACTAAAAAAGCAGAGCACAAATAATATGTGCCTTGATCCAGGTCTACCGTCACATTTGGCTTTTTGAGTAATCCTTCTGATTAACTTGACTGAATTTGAAAAACAACAATAAGACAAAACCCCAAACTTTTGTTCTTTAAGGCCACCAGCATCTCAGTGTGTTTTTACTTGTCATTTCAAATATGTCAATATGTTACATTGGATGTTTTGCCAAATGTTTGGTCTGGGTTTCCATGTTGCCAAAGGAACGCATAATTATCATCCCCTTGTATCTTGATGAGGTCTACATTTAATTGACAAAGGTGTAATTTCACTATTGTGAGACAGTTTACCATAAAATTAAGAGACTATTTTGAAAATGTACATATACACCCCAAGGATGAACTGTAAAAACTAATAAAACAACCCTTTTTTGAATTTGAATTACTTCTCTCAATTCTCTTCTCCTGAAAGACACAACTGCAACACACTTGCAAAAGGACAATATTTACCAATACCTTTGTGCCATCAATAAGTGAGTCACTTAGAACGTCACACTTGGATCGTGAATGTATTCACATTAAACATACGCAAGCCAGTCCCTAAGTTTTCACAGAATTTGCACAGGCAAATAAATTCCTTTCATGTACCTGGAACTCAAGCATTGATTTTCCCTTGTTGGATTCAAGCATGAAGCGAAAGGCCCCGATTCCGGTGTTGGGATTGTCAGCTTCCTCTCTGTTTCCCTGTAAATAGCAAGAAGCGGTAAATACATGCTGTACTTCAACTGAAAGATTAATTTGTCATAAAGGGTCAGATTCGAAAGAGAGGCAGTCTTGAAAAGGGTGACATTTTTATTCATTTTCATATCAAAACATCAATTATTATGTATGTATTGTGCAAAATGTCAAGACATGCGTAACCTTGCAAAGGCCTTGCCCATCTGCACAAAGTAAATTTAATCAGCCTAGTGATAAACAGCATCTTTCTATTATTTTGACTGACAAGTTTTCAACAATCTATAATCCATTACTTACATTGAATGAGGCCAGAGCCTCACTGACACTCTTCTCAATGAAGTCGTCTGTGATGCGTCGAGAGGGATGTTCATTAAAAACAGAGTTCATCAGGGCGATCTTGGCAGCGCTGCGCCTCGCCTCAGCTTTGGTGGGACAGAACTGTCAAACAGGGAAGAATTCATGTATTAGCTTTTCAGATGCAATCGCAAACACAGAACTTATTCCAAGGGGCACAGCTCCTAACGTGCATGCAAACAAAATACAGATGCCGTACTTGGAAACTTCCAAAGCAGCTTCCTCCTGGAAGACTAACATAGCAAACATATGGCGGGCTGTTGGATGGGACCATTTCATAAACAACCAGGGCTCCATTCCTCAGGTCGGCCCCTCTGGTCAGCTTCATCTGCCAAAACTCCTGCAGAGCTTCCACCACGTTTACTGAAGGGCACAGACATAAAAAAATGTAAAAAACTTCATCACATTGTGTTACTTCAACTCCATTGTTATTAAAATACCGGTTGTTCCAACAACCCAACTGTTCTTTGGGATCATTTTTGCATTATTCGAGTCATTAGTTTGTGTGCTGAAACACACTCTTTAATAACAAAGATAAATAGCTTGGAGTGCATCTCAAGGATGCCGAGCTTCTTGGAGAACAGACAGCTCAGGATCTCAGAGGACTGCTTAAATGCACAAAATGTAATTCCAGCCTTTAATGGTCTATCAGTTACAACAATTTGAGACTTATCCTCTTAATTTAGAGCACTATCCATTGCTGGTGGTGAAAATCATTCTCACTGATGAGGGCTCATAGAGAAGTTGAAATGATATTTGCCAAAAAAAAAATCAATAATTGGCATTTGACTATTGACTAATTGACTTAAAAAATTACCTGCCAGTAACTGTAAATCAAACGAAACACACCTTTACCTTGAAATATATGAAGAACAATATTTAAACAACAAAGTTCATCATAGACTGTTATAAAACGTAAAATATGTAAATGAAAACTCTGAATTCCCGATTTTATGTGTTCACAATCTCAAGGCCTAGTTCCTGTCTTTCATAGGCCAAGTTATAAAAGCAACATGAGTATTATTTTGTTGGAGTGGTTCCGCATGGAAGTGTAACAAGAGGCAGGCTTATTTCTGCACAGGTCTCACTACTTCTTTCTCACGAATCAAGAGTTGGGTCAGAATTTACTGACACTTATGCAAAAAGCCTGGGAGGACTGCCAAAACATTTATACTGTAAAGCCTCTCCTCTTTATTGACTTTGCTCGAATTGTTACCCCTAATTGAGTCGTAAACCATGTGTTTATGAAATATATAGTTTAGTTCTGATATATATCTGTTCATTTGCTGTCCCCATATACTATCTATTTGGCTAAAAAGCCACAAACATATGTGGAGAAATTTATATTTAAAGCATCTGATTGATCCTTAGTCTTCTATATGCATTGGATTTGATGAGCCATTTGTGCAAGCAAAAAGATTAAATGTTTTTAAAAGATTTGGAGGGCGAATGATATACGGTGGAGATTATGATTATTTGGTCAATTTGCTGAAAAAATGGAAACGAGTAGAAGAATATTGAACCTATTTCTGTTGCGACATCCTTCATGCTTGAGGACGGCTCTCTACACTGTCGACATCTGGAATCACAGCAGATCTGTTTGTATTTAACTTTAGTTGCTAACAGTTAAGAGTTACCCCATCTGAGTGACATGATGTGGCTCGGGTTCCAGTTCTTCCCCTATGTTTCCACTATAAACCTCCTGTTCTGCACTGTAAGGGCAATGCCAGGCTAGCAGAATGAGCTGAGTGCCAACTCAACTGAAAACGACACGGGTGGAGGAGATTCATAGCTTGGAGGAGAGATGAAACCAGCACCGTTGTTCCTTATTCATAAAGAATTCAAAGCTACTTGATTTTCTTTTTCTTCTCTGTGTGTATATATGTACATAGATATACACACACACACATAAATGTGTATGTTTGCGTGCGCATGTATACAGATATGTAAGATGTCTCTATTAATTACATATAAATTACCATAAATCCCTTGAATGACTGCCAACAACAAATATGAACAGATTGTTTACTTTGGATTTTCTTTTTGGGGGGCGGGGGGTGTAACACACTTGGTTTAGTTGACCAGCAATAACAACTATATAGCCCAGATAAAACATTTGTCATGGCTGTCTGCTGGTGTTAAGTAGCCTTAACAGGTTAGAGGAGGGAACAAGCTGGGATTCAGAAAGCAGAGGGACTATCTTTTAGAAATAAATCCTATTACCATCAGAGAGGAAGACTTGTATTAACCCTGCCAGTGTTGTTTGGGTCTCATGTTCATTTAAAATAGGGCCTTTCCTCTGCCTGTTGTGGGAGAATAAATAACAACCAGGTTACACCCTGGAGGCCAATAATAATCAATATGAGCACAAATAATTTATGCTTTTTCCATAAACAGTTCATAAGATTGTGTAAAAATGCAGCCATCTGGTACTACTTACTATGATTTAGAGGTTGGATTTGACACAAAATATTTTTGGTCAGCTATAAAACAGATGGATAACTTCTATTCTCCTCATTTAAAAAAAAAAAGAGCGGGGGAGGATTTTATAACCCCTATAATTTAACTATAGAAATGGCAAAACAGAAACGTCCGTCCGGTTTTCTCTTATTAATCACGGTTATTAGTAGACCTGTGCGCAACTGAACCACTCCTTAAGTTAAACGGAGATGAACGCTGTTAAGTTACAAAGCTAATTTGGAGTTCAGTGTTGCGTAAATGTAGATAAATCCCCGTCGTTGTTGTTTTTTTTTTCTGGATAATCCCATAAAGTGCTTGTGACTGCAGACAGTCTCAGCTGGACTTGAGGAAATACACCGGTTCCAGACGGAAAACAGACTGAGGACGGAACGACAGACATGGAGATGAGCGGTGTTTAGCTCGTGTGCTACATGTTGGTCTTAAAGCTAACCAAACAAATGGCGCAGATAAAAGTGGCGTCTTCATGGTCAAAACTATTTTGTGACAATAAGAAACAGGGGGGGGAACAAAAACAAAAACAGGACGCGACGTCGTTCGAGGGGACGTTATCGCCACCGGATGTTACCTCTGCCGTAACCTTGCGTGTGCTTGGCGAAGCTGCGGACCACCGCTTCCACCGCCTCCTTCAGCACCGCCGGGTTCCCCGGGTTACAGTGGCCGGTGGCCCCCGGGCCGAGCCCGGCACCGACGCTGCCGTACAGGCTGTGAAGCTGCAGCGGCGGCGGAGGCGGCGGAGGCCCGGAGGACGCGGCGAAGGAGGCCGGGGAGGGGAGCAGCGGCGCGATGGGGACAGTAACCCCGGGGCGGAGAGAGGAGCGAAGGGTCCCGGTCGGTCCTGAACCGAACCCGATGCCTGGCTGTAGCCGCTGAGGGCGGATACTGTCCGGGATAACGTTAGATTCCATTGTCCCAAGGCAAACGTCTGTGAAAGTACGGTTCCCGCTGGATTCTTCGCGATCCGACGATTTCCGTTCAAATGTACACCCCGAAGCGGAACGGACGGAGCCCCTGCAGATGTTTGTCAATCGGAACCGAGGGCTGAACTTCACGCCGTTGTTCCGTCGACACAGTTACAGTACTGCTATGCATCCTCTCTGGATTAGGCTGGGGGATTGTCAGTCATATGATGCCTTCAGGGACACCTCGGAACAGAGAGACACTACATGTTTGAGCCAGCAAAGGCAAAACTTGTGAGAGAAGAAACGCGTTCTCGCAATAAAGTTTTTTTTTTTAGATGTTTTGTTTTCGTAAACATTACCATGATGAAATTATCAACAGATTTACTTCAACATGGAAAATTACCATTTGAAGGCAGTTTCATGATCATGAATTGTGAAAGACCCCGGTAATTGGATTAAGTGGTACCGCAGGACACATGTAGACTTTTATTTATTCAATTTCATTTCATATTATAAATCTGCTCATGTGCCTCTGCTATCTCCCGGACCACCCATCCTCAAATAATGATCATTTTTGATATAATAGGCCAGTCTAAGAGAAGTCTATGCAACAACTGATGCACAACTGATAAGATGAATATTGATAAGAATTAATAACAACTATTGCGTCCCTTTGAATTCTGGCTTCCGGTGGCTGTGGCGCTACTTCAAAAGACACATGGATTTAATCGGTTACAGTTGCGTTTACTGTGCCATGACAGAGGGCCTATAAACCACAAATCTTTTTTTTTCTAAGCTACTGTTATTCATTACAATTTTCTTGTAATACAAAATACAATTGACTGTGATATTAGTTTGAGAGTGACAAGATATCCGTTAATTTCAACACTCTAATATTACCACCACACGCTGAGGTTTGGTACTGTACATTTTCATTGCATACTCACATGTTAACCTCATTGGCAGAGCTTTGGCCTGTCTGTTTGAATGAATTGCAAACGGGGTATCAGCTAGATTTTACTTGCCACTTGTGGATTCAGGAAACATGGAATGATGTCATTAACCCTTCAAAAATAAATACCAACATTGCTTACTGCGCTGTTAAGGCCTTTGAAAAATCTCATTATTTCACTTCAAGTACAACTCTTTGTGGGCTGTAGGGAAATTTACAACTTTTTCTGCAGGACCTGAAGGCAGCAGTGGAAAGTCAGGGGAATATGCAGCCGAGAAATCCGAGCCTCCTCACTAACAAAGTACAACTTGAGAGTTTACAGCTCCAGCTCTACAGCATGTGATTAAGCCTGGTGACAGAGAACCTTAGTTTACACGAAAAGAAGGTGAAAAAAAAACCTTTGAAAAAGCCAGGCAGTTGATGATATAGTGCTTAACTTTGAATTACAGGACCACCAACTTTGTGCCGAACAAAGGAAATGGGACCTCCTCTTGGGCTTCCAGGAGCGTTTTTTTATGACTTTCTAGGCCTTGTGTAATTTTTCATTCTTTCTGTGGTCTGAGAGGAGGCCAGAGGAGTTCAGTGGAAGGGCTAGGAGCATCATTTTAAAATCTGCATTGAATTACAGTAGTGGTAAATGCACGGCCTGCATCCAACGAGGGACATCTCAAAAAGAAATTGGAGCAAATTGAAAGACTGGAAGTCTCGGAAAAGCCAAAACAAAGTTTAAGGTCTGAAATGAAGACATTTAAAGTTCAGACCTAACAGAACAGGAGGTAATGAATAACATATAACACTTGTAATGAGTGTTTAACTCACTGGAGGGCGTTCTCTCATTTACATCTGTTAATGACCTGAATCTTGCGGCTTACTGATACTCACTTTGTTCATGATCCCATGTGGATGTTGGACTGCAAATCCTTTTATTCAAGATGTGGTTCTGACAAAAAGCCTTCATGATGGAATCCACTTAAAAAGGCAGTCCTTCCATGGTGTAATGACCTCTTTTATTAACAGGAACAAATCTAATAAACAAAAATATTATCAATATCCATCTTTAAAATGAACAATGAGTCGACTTTTGAGATCAGTCCATTTGTGACAAGCGATATTTAAGAGAACACAGTGGTTTCTTTGGCAGGAAATGGAGAAATAATCGTAACTCTGATGACCACTTATCCAGACTTAGATCTAGACTTCTTTTTTTTAAATTGTTACAACCCATTACATTCTGATAAGACGCTTGTGCGTGTATAAATGTCTGCAGTCCAGTAAAGAATTATAACCATGACAGCTGATTCCATCAGGATGTGATTGATTTAGCCTTAATTGCCTTGCATTACACTTTGTTACCTGACACACGATATCCCGGTGGTTTGATCCTGAACTGTAACCTGCAAAATAAACTTGTTTTCCAAAGAAAAGTAATGATTTGACCCACTTCCCTCTCTGCAAAATACATCTAACACTTTTAGTGACCTCACAGCACCCTGAGTTATCTATTAACCATTCAGAGGAGTTTTGAGCCGTTACACAGAACTGCATACTAGCCATCAATATTAAGTTGATGATGAGGCAGTTATTTAAATTTGCCTTGTATCCAAAAGATCCTTTTTATGGCATTATTTCAGCGCGGTGATTTCATCAGGTCCATGCCCGGCTGAGGTCACGATTTAGCGGTGTCAAAGTCAAGGGCCAAATCATCAAGGATTTTGTTCAGGCAAATGTAACGTCACCGTATTGGTGGCTGAAGTTGGACTCGGATCAAAATCATGTGATTCAGCTGGGAGACCCAATATTAATATGGTGTATTGAACAATCTGGTGGATCTTTAGGCTGTCTGAGACGAGGATGGGAACCGTCCAAATTGTTTAACAGTACCTGCAAGATTTGCATCAGTCATTTCTGTCCGACTCATGTTTTATAAAAAACTACTGGGGCACTTATGTATCTGGTTCCACTATCATCTCCTATGCTACTTAAAGCTTACAGATAAAGCATATCAAAATATAAAAAAAAAATTTTTAAAAAAAAAGGTCGACCAATGTTTTCCATATGGGGTACATGTGGTTCAGTATCCCTGGAGGAAAACGCCATAGTGCGAGGAAAATTGATTCACTGGTTTCAGTCCAATGACCAGCTGAGAGGAGCATAAAAAGCCTATTGTGAGACATTTTGTTGAGGGTCTGAGGAAATTGATGTGTAAAACCTCCAGAACCAAGCAGATTCAGGCCTTTGCTTTCCTGTTACTGATGTTTTAGAGTGACTGCTTTTCATGTTAAATAAACTTACATCTCTCAGCCATCACGTTTCCTCTGTTATTCTGCTGAAATGCACTTATGTCGTGCTCAGGTCAGCATCGTGCCCTCCTGCCTCACATACCACAGCAAAGATGATTACACGCCACGTTTTTTCCCCCCTTTTTCTAAAGCGGATGAGTTTGAGACACATAAATAAGCCGAAGTCATCTCCACCAGGAGAGTCCAGGCAAATGGTGAACAGATGCTGGACAGTGAGAAGTATCTCTGCCTGAAAACATCGCCCACATCTGGATTTGATTGAAGTTCTGAAGCCGAAATATCCCGAGATTTCAAACACCCCCAAAAAAGGCTTTTCTGACTAGAATTGTCACCGGAGTTTTCACCTGCTCACGTAATGCCCATCCGAATGCATTTGTCTGTGGACTGATTTGTTTTTTACTGATTGGACCCTAGAATTAATGGTTTTACTGCCTCCATAAAGATATAAAAGCAGCAGTGACACCCTCATGAATGTAAACCAAAGGTAGAACACTGATCCACGTCGAGGCCCAAGATCTCTACCTCGTGTCATTTGTGAGTCATTCATCATCGAAAATACGATTCAATGATTTTATTATTTTGAAATCACACTATGTGGAGTCTTTTGACTTCTTCCCCCTCAACACAAGCTTAGAATCATGTCATAAATGTTTGAGATTATCCTTTACAACCAGAATGACATTAAGACCTGGAATCTGAATACACTATTAAGATCAGTCAAATTGACTTATTACATTACATATATCTAATCATTTAATACCTTTACTATCGCTTATTTGTAGTAGAACAGCTAACTTGCAAACAGCTAACCTCCACAATTGTTGTAGCTGGCATTCTAAGTGAACCCATGTTAAATCCACGACAGAAATTGACATTGTCAATCAATACATTAGTAATTAAGATTATCATAGAAAATTTTGGATTTACCTATTCAAAGCTAAAGCATTTGCAACAGAATTGCAACTAGACCATGTTATGAACTTCTCAACACATCAGACGTGATAAGCATGGGCAAAAGAGAAGAAGCTGAGGTTCAGAAAAACTACCTTATGTTATCTTATCGCTTTTCGTATCTGCTAATGCTGATGTGGTGGACTGAAAAGTTCCATCACCTATGTCCTTGGTGTCATAACGTGGATGCTGTCACTAGTGATTAAGTGTTGTATTTTTTTTAATCAACACTCCAATGCAGTCAGCTCAGGGACTACTGGACTTTGAGTCAATTTGCCCTGGTGGCAGAGTAAGCACTAAGGGTCAGCAATGGGGTTTTCCTCTCTACCACAAACACCCAATACAGTTTTGGTCTTTTATCTTGTCCAATCAGAATCAAAGGGACTGGAAATCAATACTGTGTGGGACTATAAGAAGGACACAGGGCTGTCAGGAAGGCACCATCCGGTCCAAGTTGTCCTGCGGTAAAGGTGAGTCCTTGAACACATCATTGAATGTTGCAAAGATGTGAAGTAAACGCTGAGTGTTGAGCCGTGATTGAAAAGAAGGAACTCTTAACTGTCGGCTTCTGAGTAGACCGCTGAACAGAAGTCTTTTACCTAGATGCTTTTAGAGAAACTCACTTTTAAAGATAAGCTAGTACAGTTGGGGAATTGTAGATTTTAAACGGATGGACAGAGCTGGGGTACACACAGAAAGAAAAATTATGAATTTCAGTCACTTTTACATGGTTTTATAAAGATATTTGTGATACTTATCCTTTACATTTAAACTTGCTTTAATCTTGTTGATTTTACACTGCTGACAGATTTCAACTTTTATATTTTTAGATTTGCCATTTGAATTATACACATAAATACAATGTATAATGTACTACAACGCAATATTACATACAGTACACAGTAGCAAACTCCAGTTAATTACCTAAAAATAAAAAGTGATTAGTAGCAGCCCTGAAATTTAAAAACCAAGAATGACCAACAAAAATAACTTTTTGTAGCGAATATAAAAAGTACTTAATAAGCAGTGTTATTGAAAGTAGAGAGCAAAATATAATAACTTTTTACTCAAACTCCATGCTTGTGGAAAGAGCACTTTCATCACTGCTTTAATAAGTAGAAAGAAGAACAAAAACTGACTTACATCAAGAAAGACCTGTGGCAATGTCCTGGTCCCACTAGTAGGTTTCCAGGTATTTCTAAGGAGTTGAAATCTCTAATGATGCAAATAATGAATAAATGTTATTGCCTAATATAATAAATTAGGTTGAATTCACTTGAGTGGCTATAAATGTTTTCGCCATCAACATTACCTGCTCCATGTTATTTTGGCTGTTAGTGGGAGATGTTGATTTTGTTAATAAAATGCATTTCAGACAAACACTGTGACATCATGTAGGTGTTCATTTTTTGTTTGTCTTTGGTGAAATCAGTGATAGGGTTTTCTGGAAAATGTGCAGACCTTTGGAAGTGAGTCATTTGTTTAAACAGTAGTCCTAGGAACATCAGGAAAAAGCTTAATAGATCACGGCATGGCTCGACTCCAAGGTTCATTTTTCTTCTCATAATGTTGATTCTGATATTTCAGAGGTTCTCAAACTCTTAAAATTGGACTCATGTAAAAACTTTGTGACGTTCAAGAAATGCCACTGCTCTTTAAGGAATTTAGCAACAATGGCAAATTTCTTCACTTTTAATCTACACTACAGTCATAATAGCATGTTGTTTTCAAAATGAATCGTGGGAATGGGTATATGTTAAATTGTTAATTTGCTGCTGTCTATATCTTACATTACAGTCAGTGACATCACTAATGAAATAACCATTTTTGTAGGCCCTCTCCAGCCAGCAGCCATGAAAATCTCAATCATCTTAACACTCGGGGTGCTTTCACTGGCACATGGTAGGGACCGTTCACTCAATTTGGCATGAAAGACAGGTCTGGTCAGGTGATTGCACGGTAACCGCTTTACCCCGATTCTGCAGGATGCCTGGCAAGCAGTTCTACTGATCTTGAGAAGATCAATCAATATTTTGAGGACATGAGGTTGAAGATCGCTCAGGAAATGTCTCAGCTTATGGGGAACCAAGACCTTGCCGGCCAGGCTCAGTGAGTATTGACAACTCATCCTGTCCAGGGACTCAGGTTCGAGGATTTATCAATAGTTACTTGTTAAAGCTAAGGGAAAAGCAGTTTCGCCTCATATATATTAGGAGGCTCTGTTGGGAGAGAACCACATACAAATATATGTGATTACTTTCTCACCCAAAAGGACCTTCATGGAGGACAAGAAAGCTCAGCTGGAACCAATGGTTGCTCAGATCCAAGAGCAGCTGAGGACTCTCCTGTCCAACATGGGGGAACAAATCCAGCCCCTGGCAGCCGACGTGCAGGCCCAGATGCAGCCCATGCTTGAAACAATGCAGAGGCAGCTCGAGCAGCTCCAACAGCAGGCCGGGGCCATCGGCAACTGAGCCGGTTTTCCTTCAACATGTTGCAGTGATGCAAGTACCATCTTCTCAGTCCTGGACCGAGTTAACTGACCTGCACCTGAAGGTTGGCTGACAACTGCCAACATGTTTCATTGCTTTAACAGTGATATTTATCTCTGCACAAAGAAAATAAAAACTTTGAAACATGAACACATTTTAAGTATTCCTTTCATTTGAATGATATACATTTGAATTGTACTCCAGGTATCTGCAACTTCTTTGAAAGGCGTGAATTTGGAGATTACACAGTAAATTGGAGGTCAGGAACATCAGATAATCTGAAGTGCTTTAAGGAAACATTTCCTCTTGTAGCTTAGGACCATGAAGTGTCATGAGAAGGGGTGTTTGGAGGTAAATTTCCAATCTTAAGACAGTTTCCAAAACTGTTTTCTGAATAACAAAACTGAAAAGTCAAAAAACAATTTGAGTTATTGCATTAAAAGCAACCACACCGTAACACTTTATAATTTTATTTTAAGCAAGCAAAGGTCAATGAATAATTCACAATATTAGGCCACTTGTCCAGCCTTAACATTCAAACATTTAAAAAGGAATAAAACATCAGAAAAAGAACGCTTTCAAACTTATTTGTCACTGAACTCTTCTCTAAAACCCCTCATAAAATTATATATTTTTTTAATTTTAACTTTTTCTTTTTTTGTGCATTTTTTTTTTAACTCAGCAAACCAGGCCCAAAGACAACTCTTCGAAGGCCGGGCTAAAAACTTGTTTCCACTTTTTTTGTTAAATATTTTACATTTTACTTTGTTTTCTTGTATTTTTTAATGATTCTTTTCTCCATTAAGTGAAACTAGTCACAAGGTTCCCCAATCCTGAAAAACAAAAAAAAAAAAAAATTGATTCAAATATAAAAATCACAGGCAATATTTCATCTTCTATAAAGTATTTTGACTGATTCTGTAGAAACCCCCATTTTTAAAAAGTCTGATTATAAACACAATAGGAAGCCTTGTAAATAAATGATTTCATCATACTTTGAGTTCAAAGATCAGAGGAAGTGTCCTATGGATTTTTGAGAGGAGTTGAAACTTTCAGTCAGCTTACCTTGGGTTCATACATTTTGGACACCAGCTGAATTTGTCACAGTCTTCTGGGCAACCTCTTTGGCCTGGTGAGCCTGAAGCACAGCCACAGCCTCATCCACCTGCAAAGGAAAACATTTTGTTATCTCAAAAGGGATTATTCAGATAGCAATGCTTCAGTGAGATTTACGGTCTCAAAGATTGAACATGCTCAGCTGCCTGCATCGTGTGACTTTCAACAACTCCCCTCTAAATTTTAGACAGATTTATTTCCTAGGCAATGTATATTGGAAAAACACAAAACAAAACTTGTGGTACAAAAAAAATAATAATGTCATAAGAAACTTGAGGGGAGGGATCATAATCAGATTAGGTTGTTTCAATGCAGAAGGGTACAGGCAGAAGTGAACAGGACAAAAACATCAATTGCTGAGATACTGCCAACTTATTAACATAATACCCAAACTCACAATCTTGAGTACAAGTAAAAATGTTTTGTAGGAACTTGACAGAACTCTTTGTACTGACACAAACATTAATAAATCAAGTCCCAGTGCATGTTTCAAAGACTTGGTCAATACTAATGAACCTCAGCACAGACCTTGGAGCGGAGAGACTCAGGGGACTCCAACATATGAAGCAGCTCCGAGTTGTCAATTTCCAGCAGCATGCCAGTGATCTTTCCGGCCAGGGCTGGATGCATATTCTGAATGAGTGGGAAGAGACGCTCGCCTAGAGAGATGCAGATTTAAGATTGAGTCATACACTATCAGGATCAAAATTAATAAATGGCCCTTTAATAGCCCTTCAGTGGGAATATTCCATTTACTTTAACGTGCATACAATTTTTCCCCATTATTAAAAACAATTTTCAGGACCTAAAGGAAAGGCTTGACATAATATATAAGGTGGAAAATCTTGAATTAATTGTAGAACCCACACAACATAATGGAGCAGATTATGAAACATACCCAGCATCTGCTTTTGTTCCTGTGGTGGCGCATCAGCCAGCATAGAGGCTGTCAGAGGCTCCTGTCCCTGAACATGGACAGCAGGCTGAGGAATCAAAACCAAGGAATTTAGTTAATCACTAAATCCTCAGACTACATAGCCAAATCAACGTGTTTACATATTAAAGCAAAACAAAACAGCTGGTGTGCTAGGTGCATGTCATTTAGACAAAAAATACGAAACACTAAATGCACTTAAAACTGTATGCCATTTGGTCCTTACTGCAATGACATCAGGCTCATTTAAAGCCACCACATTATGTCTGACTACCTCAAAGAATTGGGTGCTTTGAACTGTGAAGTGACCAATTTGAATTCTGTGCAGGAAAAAAAAGGAAGTATGCAGAGAATAATACTTTCGTTCTACGATGTCCCCATACGTTTCAAGAGGAAAAGCGAACTACGGACAACTTTGGCTATTTAGCAGAGTTTACTAATCAAAGAAGTTGTGTCTCCTTCATTTTCTAAGCATGCCTCTAACCTGCTGCATGGCGACCTGTGGCTGAGTGTTGATGTGCTGCTGTGGATTGCGGACTCCTGAGGCATACTTGTACTGCGGGACTCCACGCACAGGAGCAGCTGCTGGTGCAGCAGCCGTAGTCGGGCGAGGACCCATTGTCTGAGCCGCTGCAAGTCAACAGCAGGACAGAACAGTAAAGGATAAAAGTTGGGAGTTATTTAGTTGGATTGCATTTTCTATTTATACTGATGATCCATTGTGTTAAAATCACTGACCAACACGCTGGCTCGACATCATACGGGGCACCTGGGATGCAGGACGCATTGTACTGAATGTCTGAGGGCGTGGTGCTGATGGCCGCATGCCGCCAGGCATGCTATGGAAGTCTATGAACAAAATATGGCAGCTTCATGAATAAACAAATCCGAAAAAAATTGTCTCTTTTCAGTTTGTTTGCTAACACTACATGGATAAAACACTAACGTTGTGGCCGGACGCCTCCAGTCGGCCAGCGAGGACTAGGGCGTAGCTGAGTCATCTGGCCAGCAGCAGGGTAATAGGCAGCTCGGTTCTGTGCTTGAGGGATGGCTGCCATGAAGTACCCAGAAGGTGGTGCTGGCTGGTAGGGATTGATGACCGTGTTGGGCACCGCCCTTACACTGGCCATGCGCTGCATGTATTGGTTGGTCAGGTGGGCTTGGCGCTCTTCTTTACGCTGGGCCAGGGCTACGTACAGTGGCTTGGTGGCAACTATCCGCCCATTCATTTCAGTTACTGCCTTGGTGGCCTCCTCCGGGGAGGAGAAACAAACAAAGCCAAAGCCTTTGCTACGCCCCCCTTCCAACATCACCTTAGAGCAAGAAAATCAAAAGGGCGTTTATAAACAAGTAAATATTTAGCAGCAGGTAGGTTCCCATCATTTTATTACAGTAGAGAACAGCTTGAATGAGTACCTTGGCACTGGTTATGGTGCCAAATGGCAAGAACTCTTTCCTCAAGCGTTCATCATCAATGCCATCATCAAGGTTCTTCACATACAGGTTGACACCCTAAAAGATGTTAAGCGGGACATTTAATTATTCATTTCAACTGCTTCAGTTGTGTGAAGCAGAGAGCATTCCCGGTTGACATTTGGAGAGAGACAAGCAAGCTGTAAAGACAAATAGCTGTTCACAGGAAAAGGCAAGCCATTTACAGTCTCCTGTTAACCTTATTTTCATGTTTTGTTTGAAGACGTGTCAGAACTTAGAGCAGCTAATTTCATGTAGCCTTAAAAATTGTATTTGCACAGTATATTCGAATGCCGTGTTGAGGAAATGTCCATAAACTACACCACACTCATGTTGTACCATAATACAAAGAGGGGAATGAGAGTTTTACACTTAATTGTCTATTTAACATTAAACATCCAACAATTAGTCTTAGTTGTTCTACTACTACAAGGACAGGCAAGTCATATCTATGAGCAGCACTTTGAAGGGGAACAGTAATGGAAATCTGCCCGCAATCAAATGCCATCCCACACCCTTGGTATAGGAGGAAGGTGGCAGGCAAACAGAAAAACTCCAGAGGTTTAAACCAAGAACTATGTAGCTGCGATGGGTTTATCACTGAAACACTGCACAGCCACAAGCAGGAATAATGAAATAGTAACTTAACATTGGTCATGCTTTGTTTGTAGTGCAAATTTATCCCCAGAATCCATGGTGAAAAAATTGTGGGGCCCATAACTACAGTCGCTATTGCAGCCATTTTGGCCAGTGCAACCTATTGAGAAGAGAGCACTGAATTTGACAAAGCTGCAATCATCGAGTTTGCTTGACTAGAAAATCATCTGCTGCATACACTGAATTTTTTTCAGAGGGGTTATACACATCAGGGGACAATGAACAGCAAGAAAAGAATAATTAGTTGTTCTCTGGCTTTGGAGCATTACAGATCTGAGCAAAAAGTTAAAATGAGAATTTATTTCTAGTAAATTTAAGCTAGAGAAGTTAAAGTACCTGGTAACGAGTCATGCGATCTTGCTTGAATTGTTCAAATTTGCGCTTCAGTTCAGTCTGTCGTTCCACCTTCTTTTGGGCGCGACCAACATAAATCAGCTTGCCATTCATCTCTTTCCCATTCATCTCATCCACTGCCTGCGTTAAACAAAAAGCAATGGCATTAATTTTGGACACCTTACTGATCATATTCTGTTCTTAAGAGCGTTTGCAGCTTCAATATACCTTCTGGGCATCTTCATGTCTCTCAAAGCTGACAAAGCCAAAGCCTCGTGACTTTCCACTGTCATCGGTCATGACACGGATACTCATGGCATTTCCTGGGCAGGGGAAAAAAAAAAAAGATCTAAAGTGACTGTGTGGCAAGATAACATTTTGCTGCAGAGCACAAAAAACTACTTTAGTATGCACAGGTGCTGACTTATAATTACATGATTTTATAGACCTGAGTGATATATGGGGAAGCTGACCATATTTACTGAAAAGTTCCCTTAGCTTTTCATCATCCATGTCGTCACCAAAGTTTTTAATATAGACATTCGTGAACTCCTTGGCTCTGGCACCAAGCTCAGCCTCACGCTCCTTGCGAGACTTGAAGCGACCCACAAAACTGCATGTAAAAAACAGTGGAATTGTAAAATTTGCCACAATTTTGCCTATTTTTTTTTTCTTCAAAGTATCAAGTATGCTTAAGTAGGCATAAATTGCCATGAAGTAGTCCGATATTCTCAAAAGTCAAATAGTTGGAGGCACACAGTTATTGTATCAACTCAGATTGTCATGGCTGATCAGTAAATTGATAAATTAGTTAAACATTCACTTACACTTTACGATCATTCAGCAGCATGCCATTCATTTTCTCAATGGCTCTCTCTGCTGCCTCATGAGTCTCAAAATGAACAAATCCATAGCCCTTAGAGCCATTCTCATCACAAACGACCTAAGAGAAAGAAGACATCAGATTGACAAACACATGAAAAGGGATGTCTATTATGGATCAGAATAGAAATTTCTCACTGATAAATTAAAATTCTTGGAATACCCAGGGAACTGGTCACCATTCTGAGGCACATATCTTACAAAATGTCAAGTTGTCCAGAAACTTATGGGATGACTGAAACGGTGTTGCGACGACCCCAAGATCAGGTAAATTATGTTCACCATCACAGGACTCACTGATTAATCTACCATTTAAGTATTGAAACATGAATCTTATTAAAGGGTTGAGGTGATTCCAGTGTCAAATATTTCAGTTCATGCCAACAGAGGACCACAGACAATAAAATGCTAGGGCTTGATGACCCATTCAAAAAAGCATGGGGGACAATGAGTAAATGAAGTTACCTTGCATGACAAGATGTTGCCAAATGCAGAGAATGTGTCATATAAAGCCTTGTTGTCAATAGACTTGTCAAGATTCTTGATGAAGATGTTTCCTACACCACTCTTTCTTAGTGAAGGATCCCGTTGAGACCACATGATGCGAACAGGCCGACCCTTGATCACGTCAAAGTTCATTGTGTCCAGAGCACGCTCGGCTAAGTGGATAGACATAGGAGCAGGGAGTCAATATTTGGCATTTCCACAAAATATTCCCTTACAATGTATTTTGATGAACACACTGGTGACAAGCAATCAACATGCTTTTTTTATGTGTAAAGGGCAGGGTGGGGGGCCATGCATGAATATTAAAGCACTAAAGATTCAACTTTACCCTGAAACTTGCCCACAGAATCCTCAGGAAAAAAGACCCACTATCCCCGGTGTAATTTTAGTTAGGTTTTATATCAACAAAGCCTTCAGATCTCAATCATATTCACTCATTACTCCATAGCAGCCATGGAGGTTTTAGACAGCTTCAGGAACAGTTAGAATTTTATAATTGCAATATCTCTCAAGTCTTTATGAATTCATGAACATGATTTATAATTTTAACAAATATTTTGAATTAGGGTATATTATTTGACTGCTCGAAAAAAAAAAAAAAAGTTGCTAAATGGGCTTCGGTAATCTACTCCGCTGAGGGCAAGCAACATGAACATGGGTTATTGTAGTTAAATTAACCCATTTAACAACAATCTGAGACAGGGACAGAAACAAAACCCAGAAAACAAACTTTAAAGATAAGTACAAAAAAAAAGCCTGGTCTTGTGTCAAGAGTCAAAAAAGGTCGCTCTGCGCATTGTAAAAAGGCAAAGCTATGATATCACATAGGAGAGGCACTGAGAAGCGTACAATAGCTCTAATGCCGTATAGGGGAAGCACAATGATGTCACAACTTACCTCTGACAGATGGGTTGCACTCACACTCACTGTGACATTGGCGGAAGCATATACAATATCAAATTTTTCACAAATCGTAAGGCTGACTGCAGCTCATTTATAATTTATTTATTGTGTTGCAAGCTGCTGACTCACTGCAGTCAATAAGTGACTTCACTGCCTGAATTGGCTAGGGCCAAATAAGTAACCATCATGAGTGATTTATGCCTTTGAGTATAATTAAATAATGGAATAATAAGTATGGCATGTATTACACTGATGTATTCCCATTATGTGTCTATTATATGAATCAGGTCCAATGTCGCAGGACACCAATTAAAGACTTCAAAATGTAAATTTTGAGAGACAAATCCATATTTGATTAGCTTCATACAATTATCTCGGGGAGAGGGGTACACCCACAGAAAATGTAGAAACCGCACTTATCACTGGAGCACAGTAGAATTGGGTAAAGGGAGGGACCTTTAAAAGCTTCTCTGGTTCGAAGCCATGACAGTCACACGGGCGTTAATGTTTTCGTAAATACTAAAACGTATCTGCGTACGAAGAGAGGGCGGATATGGGAGACTAGCACTGATAAAACTGACTTTGGGCTCCTATATTCACCAATACCAGTTTATTGCTTCATGAGTGGAGGTGGATAGGGCTGGGAGGACTGGTGCATTTCTGCTAGGAGGTTCAAACGAGGAGACCCCGTCGACAACATGTCGGCCGCAGTCACGTGTAGGGGGCGAAACGTTAGCTCACCTATAGCCGACTTTACTTCGAATGTATACATTATCCGAATTGAATGAAATGTTTTTTTATAACATATACAAACTACATACCTTCTGCTGGCTGCTGGAAGTTGACATACGCGTATCCAAGGGAACGTCGTGTTATCAGGTCCCTACAGACCCGGATAGACAAGATCCCGCCGGCTGGGCTGAATTTCTCGTATAGCATTGCCTCGGTTACATCTTGGTGTAAATCCCCAACATACAAGGACGCCATTGGGTAACTGGGAGCTGTTGGATTCATTTCTTCTGAGGATGTGGAAACTAGGAGACCGTTTGAACGAAGTGGTTTTTCAAAGCGGAACTAAAAGAAGAAAGTTTTCAACGGCTGTATCTTGAGATGCTATGCTCGGTCGCGACGCCGATGTAAACGCTAGCGGCCGTTAGTAGCTGAAATGTGACGTTACGTTGATTCGGGTAAACTGTAAATTTCGGCGCGATGCCTTCTTGGAATTATAGTGTGTTAAACCGTAATTTTGAACACACTACTAAAAATAAATTTGTTAACTGTCCACACTTTTCAACCGCTCAAACACGTTGACAGGAAAAGGGAATTTCGTATCTACGTTGGGCGGCCTTTTCTTCTACGTTACCCTCCGGTCCTCGAATGTCTCTCTACTCCAGGTTACCGACTTGTTACAAAAAAAAGAAAAGATTTTTTGTGTTTTTTAAATATTTTTAAATTTTTTTGTAATTTTTTTTTTTTAATGTGTGCCGAGCAAGCTCAGGAGCACACGGGCACTCACACAGCACTAACAGCCGGGGTAGAGGGGGAGTGATTTTCTGGAAAGTTGTTATATATATACTGACGCTGCGTCATCAAAATGGACCAATCATCTGCCGGTACTGAGGGGAAAAATGGCCAACAAAGGGGCGTCGACTGCGAAGTGTACGCATGACCATGACGTCCAAAAGAAGTTGTCAGGGGCATACATCGAATTTTTGTATTGACAGCAATGGTTGTGATTTGCTGTAATGCATCACTGCTCATAATTTCCCCCCGAATGAAACGGCTGACATTTGTTTTTATCATTTTACCCGTTTACCCTATGACGCAATGACAAAATAAACAGATGAAAATGAAAGGGCCACATTTCTTACACATCGAACTTGTCATCATGAATTGATGAATTTAGTTGAGGAAGTTGAAGGGATATTTGAATTAAGATTTAATTTTCCGAATACCATCAAAAAACCGTGATTCAATTTGTTTGTGATTTCATGCAAGTCATGCAGTGCTTGCTGCAGTCTCCCAACATCAGAACCTTGCTTGTGGTACGTCAACTCCCTGTTTGCAGAGTTTGGACCCATCCACGTCAACCCATCACTTGACATGACTGACCCCTTATTCGGCGACGGTCCTTTTGCTGGACATACAATTAGGAGTTATCTTCTTCTGAAAGACAAAATCCAGATCCTTAAGTTTCACGTTAACGAAAAATTCTTCCGGGCAGCACCATTGGAGGGCAGTATTGTCGATCGAAAAATTCTGCTCTGAACTCAAACGTCAAATTCCTGTTGAAGGGTCACTATGTTCGATTTACCTGTATTGATCTCTTCTTTTAGGGTGTTTTTTTTTAGATATCCATTCGTTCGCCCTCTTCTGAAGTCAGCGGTACAGCATGGGGTTTTTGATATGGTCCTCAAGATTTCACATATTTACAGCTCAAGGCCTCAGCTCACCTCTTTCAAGACATTATAGCAAGGTTACTCAACACTTTGGCATGGGCAGTTCAGTATAAAAAACACGTAAAAACAAGCCTTGACAAGAATATGCTAGAAATTCACCTTTCTTAAGGTTTGTGGCAACATGTTACACCAAGACCTAGACATATTCAAGGCATCAAAAATAAATTGTCCTTACTCTTCCCCCCAAAAATAAATAAACGACAAAGAAATGTAGCACAGCATGCCATATTTTAATGTTTTAATTCCACTTACATGATAGCACATAACCAAATAACGTACTTGGAGTGTAACTTTCCAATTCTGAATCCAATATCCCCTTTGTAAAATCAAGATACTGTTTTTGGAAACTGGCACTACTTTGTCTAAATGGCTGCACAAATGCTTTCTAACAAGTAGCTATTATAATCCTTTATTACTTTAGTTTATACTTTCCATGGATGGTCAATGTTACTGTAAACCACCAGATTCAAACTAATTCCTAAGCAAAACAATGCCAGTTTCAAAGCACGCCTAACCCTCAAACCATACTACTGGGAACCACATACATTCCAGGAGTCAAATAAAGAGTCAAAGGGAATAAAATACACAAAAGAAAATACCAAAAACACCTGAATACAAAAGAGTAGAAAGCCACATAAAAGCACATGGCAAAGTATCCTCTGCACTGCTGAAAGATAAAATATCAAAAGTTACAGTATCTAGCCATTGTGTCAAGTTGTTAACATTATCTCAGGCCATTTACACCTTATCATATGGTATGGAGAAACTGCAGAAAATCATTGTCAACACATTTCACAGAGTGAAAACAACTCAGTATGGAAAACAATCCTTTTCGCATCACTACTAAAGTTTAATGAGTTTTTGCAAGAGACCAGGGACCCTTTCCAGCACTTGAATGCACATAGACTCCACTGAGCAATGACATGTACCATCCATGGATGATAAGAAGTGACCTACTAGAATGGATACTGATAGGACAAATGGATATAGGCAAATGACGATAGCGGTTCTACCAATTTGAACTTTCAGCTCTTTTGAGAGGAATCTCACAAAGTTGGCAAGAACCTCAAAACTAGGACACAACCATTTTCTATCTGGTTACAGGTTTCAAAAAGGTGTATCTGTGGACCAAGTGTCACAAGGGTTGTAAATGTTTAGTTCAAGTTAAAACCTACATACTGTAAATATAGTTATAGGGTATTTTTGTGCAGTCGCCACAGTGAACAAGAGCATGGAGCTGATTTGAAACAAAAGGATGGATTTCAACTGGACATTATCATGGGCAAGAAAAAAATCCATTGGTTCACTCTGTTAAATAAAAAACTGATGTGTTATTTTCTCTGTGAAGGTGTTTAAACAATTAACACACATACTTCAATGTATCGGCACACACGTACTGTACTTTACACATTGTGAGTGGAGTGTAAACATACATATTGGTGCATGTATGTGCATACACAACCACGCACACAACTTAGGCTGGTGAGAGGTAAAAAAATGTGTGCTTTTATTCTTCGCCTGAAGTTTAGTTCTGAGCGGCTGGTTCTGTATCCTGTGCTTCGCCTTCACCTTCACCATCTCCCTGGCTGTCTGACATCCACAGCTGTAAGAATGCAAAAGAATATCAGCATTAGCCTAAACTGAAATGTCCAAGAAAAAAAATTAAATAAATCAAAGCATATTAAATAATTTCTCCCTCTAGAAACAGCATGTGACTAAATACACTGAACACCAGAATTCAGTAGGGTGTATCTCAGCTAGCAAAATGTTTTGGTTCTTAAACCAACAGGCTTTTTAAAGGCTTTTAAATTACAATTCTATTGCACAGTTGCTATGGCTTTGGTCAAGTATAATTTATTGGCAAGAAAATGTACAGCAATACCATTACTAAATGTAGTTGTTAACTGGACTAGGAGAGCACACATTTTTTATTTGGGTGGATCCATCATAACAATGCAGTTGCAAAAGTTCTTTTTCTGATTGCTCTACCCCACAATATAGTCACTCAAGTTTCAAGTTGAAACTCTCCAGTGCTCTCTCTGGGACTTCTTTCCCCTGCCAACAAATCAAATGGATGTGCAAAAACGTGTCAGGACTAGGCACCCTGGTAAACATACAATCTGAATCTCGATCATGTGGTTAGTTTAAAGTGAACTATATTCTGAAACATTTAATAGAAATTATCCTAGAAAAAGGAACCGTCAGCCGCAACATAACCCTTTTTACTCCACTTTTGTACTGTAATTCACTGTCCAACAGTGGCAAAAACATGCAACATAGAAGGCAGATTTAAAAAAAAAAAACAAAAAAAACACAAAAACCAAAATGAGTGATGTTTGGCTATCATAACATTTGCTAAAGTACTGTTATCATGGGACATGATTATACCAGTTATTTTTCCAGCTTATACCACTACATTTCCAAGTGTTCTTTCGACACTTTTCTGGTTGGAGAAGTTGCTATGTAGACTAGACCTACTTTAAAAAGTCCTTTTAGAACTTAACATAGGAGATGGAACTGCTCTTCATTTAAGTATGCTAGTGCAGACTTGAGTAATGGTTTTCAGATTCATATTGTGTCCTGAAAAAAAAAAAGGCCAAAACGTGATACTCGGACACACAGCTACACTAGTAGATGGTGAAAAACTCACTGTCAGATTGTCGCGGAGCAGCTGCATGATCAAGGTGCTGTCTTTGTACGAGTCTTTGTTAAGGGAGTCCAGCATGTTGATGGCATCATCAAAGGCCTAAAGCAGAGAAACAGATAGTCATCACTACCTTAAAAACTAGTGAGCAAGTTTCCATGAGTGACTGTACATTAATAATGAAACAAGATATGTCAACATAAGAGGCAGCAATGAGGTACGCAGTTGTATAGTCGAGCCAGATCAGTCCGATAGATTGATCACATCCACTTTCATTTGAACTCCTAAATTTCAAAATTTAATCTTAGTTTAGACCCAATTATCAATAAAAAAATATTCTTACCTCTCTCGCTAGTTTACAGGCCTGTTCAGGTGAGTTGACAATCTCATAATAGAAGACAGAGAAATTAAGGGCAAGACCAAGGCGAATAGGATGAGTGGCCGGCATGTCACTTTGGCTGATTTCCAAGGCATTCTGGTAGGCCTCCTTTGAACTGGATATAATATCTATGAAGAGGAAGACAGAGGAATCACATACTCCCAAAAAAAAAAAAACCCACACAAAAGTTTATTTTTCACCAAACTAGATTTAAAATAATTTAAACTCAGCCTTGACAATGTTTACTTATAAAGGTTGCAAAACTTCAATAAACTAATATGTAATCTGCAATTTTACATAAAAGCAATACATTCAAAGTTGATTGATGAATTACAGTGGATAAAAAAAAAGATAAGTGAAGTGACCATGGAAGCTGGCTACAAACCATAGATTTTAGGTTAAGGGTGCCTTAAGAAAATGAAATACAGCTTTTTCATGAGGACAATTTGAAAGGATGTTCAGAAGGTCAAGAATAAATTCGTTTTGGGGTTATTGATGTGAGTCATATACAAATAAAAATGAAAAGTTGGTGATGTGCCTCTAACCAAAACAAACAAATTCATGGAAATGTAATATAACCTGAGGGCTTCAATAAGGAGCTATTGGCCTTTTTTGACTTCAAAACACTGCTGAAAGACCCAACAATCTGAGATTATCAAAAAGAAAAATGGAGTGCAGCCAAAGCCACTGAGGAGATAGCAAATTCTGATGGAAATCACCAATAGAAGTCTATTTTTCCACAGACAGTTGTGGGTTAAGGCCTCAGAGGCTGTTGGTGTTTTAGCCACCAACAGCAGGATGTGTCTTTAACAACAGGTTATAACTATGTTCGACTTGTGCTGTACATGAACAGCACTCTACCTGTCTTCTCATCTCCAGTAGCCACCTCAGCCAGGTAACGGAAGTAGTCTCCCTTCATCTTCAGGTAGAAGACTTTGCTCTCTGATTCTTTGGCACCAGTAATTAGGTAGTTGTCAAGCAGGGCCTGCAAGTGAGAGCGTGTGTGGTTATGAGCAAACTTATGAATTACACAACAATAAGAACAGTTTATGTGTAATGTGAGAGGGTACACCCAGCCCTGTAACAAGCCACTCAGCAATTTTATTTCAAGACAGCATTGATGTTGCACTCTTGGCTCCCATTCTATAATCAGTTTCTTTAAGTGCTTGCTAATGTCTTCAGAGTTGTGTAAGTTTCTCTGTTCTAACCTTCAATTAGGACACTGAGGATTCTGGAATTCAAGTTTTTCTTAACCAATCATTTGGAAAAAAACACCAGTTCTCATTCTCTTTGTCATTGACACCAATGGAATCATTTCATAACATAGAAGCAGCAAGAATGTGACAAATCCTCGACCAAAAGCATGATGCATTAGGTGGAGAAGGGGGAGATAAGGAAAAATCTTTAACAGTTAGGCTGGGCAGTATGTACTGAGTGTTTGTGGACTGATTTTTTGCAAATGAAATCATTTAAATTTTTCTATCTATATGCAGATCACTTTTCCCTCAGAATAATAATTTGTTTTCAAAATTCATAGGACAAAACCGCAATGAAAAACATTAAAACAAAAATCTAAAAAAACATGCATGACATCAATGTTTAAGTATTAGTCTATTTTTGCATAAAATGACCAGGACAGAAGGCAAATTGGGGGGGGCGGTAAAGAGTAAGGGGGAAGTAAAGACTCGAAAATGTACTTAAGATTTACTGAAAAAAACAATTGTGTTGTGTATCCGACATGCTTGAATCCCTCAGATAATTTGATAGAAACAAATGCTTTCTGTTGAGTGGAGTGTGGTTGAAATTGGTAAGATGTGAATGGTCCATTAGCAGTCAACACTGCTTATCGACAAATGAAGTCACAAGATGATGAGGTAGGAGAGATTTCCTGTATAACGGAAAGATACAGGAAATCTTTCCTACCTCATGTGATAACCCTATACAATAGCTCACTCTAATCAGTTACTGCACGACTTCACATTGCCACTTTGCTCATTATTTATTTCTGTATATCGGTAACTACGTTTCTGAGATTATACTTTATACTTTTTCTTTGCTTTTCACTGTCTTGTCCTTGTGTGTCTTGCTGCTGCAAAATAATTTCAAAATCATGGGATCATTAAAGTACATCTCATCATCTCATGTGGATGGATTTAGATGAAACTACAAATCTTGAAACATACAGAAAACCATATATTTGGCTTTGGCCATGATCATGTCATAGCTTTTTAGTTTACTTCCATTCATTACCTTTAATCGTATTTGCATTACATGAGCTACTTGCTGATCGCAATTATTCAAATTGGCACGCACAGGTTCTAGATGACTTAACAAGGGGAAGAAATATCCAACTTAAAAAAAAAAAAAAAAAAAAATCAATACATAAAATTAAGTTCACATTTTCAACTTTGAGTGTGTTGTAAAGAGTTTTACATTTTGGGGGAAAAATAAAATTGGTACCACTGTCTACCAATGATAAACACCCAGCAAAATACACATCAACCTCACTTATTGCATCAATTCCAGAGGTCATGAAGGAACTTGGGACTGAAAACATTGTAAAAGATTTGTCTGCAATAAAACAGAAACACAAAAAAAGGTGCTAGGACATTCTAAACTTCAGACTGATTATATATTTTGCTTTCCACTAGGTAAATGATAATTTAGTACTCAGTCTTGATTTCAAATATGGGCATTTGCTTTTCAATCAATCAATCAATCAAGTGCCATATTCACGAAATTCTTGCAACTCCTAGATTCCTCCCTTTTACTGCTATAACTCATTCATTTTACATTATCAGTTTTGACAGAACCATTACATTTTTTCACTATCATCCATTGTCTTCTTACCAGTACATCCTTGCAGATGTCATTCAGCTCCTTCTCGATCGTCTGTTTATAGCTCTTGATGAGAGCGACTTTCTTGCTGTCGTCGGCCTTGTCCTCTAAGCTGGACACCACCCTCCAGGAGGACCTCCTTGCCCCAACCACATTCTTGTAAGCAACAGACAGAAGGTTTCGCTCCTCATTGCTGAGGTCAGAGCACATCTCTGTTACGACTTTCATGTTTGCCGCCATATCATCATAGCGCTCAGCCTGCTCGGCCAGTTTGGCTTTCTGGATGTAATCATCCTTCTCTGGCTTGTCTGCCATGTCTCCTGTGTAGGTGGCAGAAGGTAGAATGGAAGAACATGATATGAACAAGGGGGAAGGAGTGTAGAGTTGATGAAGGTAAGAACATAAAGTTAAAGAGAAAAGTGTTGGGAAAAGGGAAGAGGTAAATCAGTATACGGATCATTTATGCTTCCTCAAAGCCAGTGCATGTAAGAAAAGAGAAAAAAAAAAAGTTGAACATTGCTAAAATAAACGAAAACTTTGAGGTACAAGATAATCTTATAGAGTGCTTCAAGTGTATTTGAAGTGGATGTTGAATTTTAGCCAACTGACTTCATTCATATCAACTTGATATAATTGGACGGTCAGTTATTTTAAAGACAGTTCAAACCTTAAAAAGGCCATGAAGTATATTACACATGAGGTGCAATTAAAAATGCTTAATAATAAAAATCAATGGTAGGATATTCTGTGATTGAACACTTTTCATCCATTCGGTTAAATTAAATACTTTTTACTATAATTACCGCGCAGTATTTAATTTGACCGAATGGATGAAAAATATTCAATAACAGATTATCCCGCCATTTATTTCATTGTGGTCGCCCAACACTGAAAAATACATTGAGAACTATATTTATTGGGGCTTAAGCTAAAGCATGTTTCCCAATACAGAGCCTATTGTGTCTGCCTATAATGTCTGTCATTTTTAATTCACATGTTAAGGGAAAAGTGGCATCCTTTGAATATTGAACAGCCGTCTAAAGTCTTAGTTTGTTCAATTTACTAATGACAACACAGAAAAGGAGGAAATAATATATTCGAGAAGCTAACGCACGTATGTTTGGTATATTAACTTTAAAATGATTTAGATGAACAACGCAAGGTGTCAGTAGTTTTCTGTAAATGATCACCGTGAGATGACGGCACAACCTTTCACGACAAAAGAGACGCAAAAGCAGGAAATCGCCGGTTTATAACGCTCACTTTACATTTCAGCTTCAGCTTGAAAGCTAAATTACGGCGGCAATGATGACGCAAGGCGAACATGATGAAGACACGGAAAACGCATTTGTGATATCGGCAACATAATTTAACCGCGTTACGAAAAGACGGAACTTTCACGCCTTTTCAATGGGACTGTGAGCGATCCCCTCCCCTGGGCAACCACCCACCTTGAAACTAGGCCCGACTCACACCTTCGGCGATCTACGATATCCCGCTGTCTGACAACGACGTGAAGGGGAAAAAAAAACGGATGGAAAACTTTTCTCACCGGAGGAAAGGGTCGAGCACCGAACCGAGGAGGCCCACACTTCAACTGTAACCTCGAACAGTGAGTCACAATTGCCAACACGCAGACACCTGCGCCCTTCTGAGGAATGTCGGCCACCCAGTTTCACGTCACACACCTGCCCACTGAACACTAGCGTGAGAACGGCCGAAATTACAACCACCCAGGAAACAGCAAAAGAACCCAAATTAACTTAAAATTGTTCCCGTTTACCGTCTTATATCGTTGGTTCGGCAGAAGAATAAAACCAACCCGACGTTACAAGCGTCTCGGACTCAGTTCGGCAGTAATGAAAGGAGCCTAGCTTACTTCAGAACGGAGTGAACGCCCTTTTTCGATTCCCGGGAAACAAAAAAAAAAGCTGGTGGTATAGCAAGACTTAGCACTATTTTAAGGGAGCTACACGTACAAAAAAACACTTCAATTGAACTCCAGGCGCTCTCTTGAACAGGGCGAGCGGCCGAAATAGAAGAGGAAACCCTAAAGTGCGGTAGCCCTGCTCATTCAGTAAGCGACGAACAATGACTGAACAGCGGAGCATCACTGACTTCCACTCACAGTTCCGGTAGCATCGACTCTTGCGGTCTTAAAAATCGTTATTTAAAACATACGGGGCATTATAACGATTCTCCATCGACAATATTGCCGACGATGAGCGGTATATTAATGCGAACCAACCTGTGAGTGTTGTAAAACGATGTTGTTCCTGATTCACGGCCGCACAGCTGATGATCTCTCCCGCTCATACACGGGGTTTCCCTCCAATCAAAGGCACAGCAGCAGGGTCGCGCTGGGACGGATGACGTCACACGGGGCTGCTATGGCAACAGCATTGAGTGGCGAAATCGCATCCCCAAGTTGAAACATTATGAAACTAACTACCGCGTTTATTTTTTGGTTTCCTCGAAATCTAGTTGACCCTTCGTACAGGACACTGTCATTGAGCCTGACCACTTTACTCTAGAGTTCCTTTATGTTTTAGACTTCTTCCATATCCTGTCAATACGTTTCCGCTGTTCGTGACGCAACACACGCAATGAGTTATGGGAAATGAAGTTTCTTACCGAAAATCCAATTTTTACATAATGTCAAGGGAGGCAATCGTTCATCTCTATGGAGGGTGCTAATTTTCGGCACACGACTGAAAATTGGGAAATTCTCGCTTATATTAATTAGCAATGTCCGTTCTGAGTTAACTGATTGTACAAAAATCTTAGACACACGGAATGAATCAGGTTTCTCTGATTGCAGATTCATTATTAAAATCAAATCAAATCGTTATAAATAATCTTGTACGATTCAATACAAAATTGTATTGCATTCAGCAAGACTCTCAAAAACTGTTTGATGTTTAAAAACCTTTTTTCTTGCCAAGGGTTTTTGGCAAGTCTCTTGACAGACCAGGCAGTTCTTTAGTAATCCTCCTTGTAAAGCAAGTTCCACTAGTCTTTGCACCCACACTCCCACCCTCAGGTACCAGACACTTTCTTTTACTATCTACTATCTAATCTAACATACCTATCAATCAATGCTTGTCTGATTGCAAAGACAATAATTTGGTTTCAGCAGGTTCTTAATAGAATGTATCCACTTAAGCTATGCTTCAACAGGTTCATCTGTTACAACCTTTTTATGTAATATAAATTTTCTTGGTATGGTGCGACACATATGGGGGGAACGCTTATATCAGTTATAGACCGATTTATCGTTTCTCACATGTATAAAAAGCTTGTAATCAGTGTAAGGGTTGTTTTTCATAAGAGGCACAGAAATAAAATAATCATATAAGCCTCGATAAACAGTGACAGTTTCTCCTTAATGATTGAATATAAATATGTATGTATAAATATGACTATATCTGACATCAGTTGTAGCATCTGAATCAAAAAACAAACGCAATTGATAGAAAATGACATCTATTATACATACATGAATAAGTGTCATGCTTTATTAGGTCAGTGCAAATCTTTAAGAATCAAGGACATTGTGCATATAAAAATACATTTACTCTGTAAATTCCACCTATAAAATGTCATAGATGAGATTTGTCCGGATTTAGGTTAACAGACATAAAATGAATACTTGAGAAATCTGATAATTCTTCGAAAGACTCAACCAACAAAGATGGTGGCTTCTCACTTTACAAAATGCTGATTAAATGGTTTTAGTCGACAATAAATGAACCTTTCCTATTCATGAGAAAAGACCAGAAGTGGCAACATGAGTATCTAGTTTTTAGGCCTATATATCTCCTCAAATTATGACAGTAAGTGCCTAAGAATAGATGGTCTCTTGCCAGTGGGAATTAATTCCACAGGCTAATTAAGGTGGTTAATTTCCTTTTTTTTTTTAAAAGCCCCCATGTTTCTACAAAAGCGTTGGGCTTGAATTCAGACAGAAGTGTTATTACAAAAGGGCAGAAAAAGGAAGTAGCTGGGTGTTTGTGAATGAACATATGTTGCATTTCTCATTCACAGGTTTGCGAACGGGAAGGAAGGAAATGGAGTATGTTGGGGAGGAAGAAACAAAGCAGTCTATGACTTACTTGAAGCGGCGATGTTCAAATGACCGAAACAAAGAAGAAAATAGAAGAAAACAAGAAGCATATTATTTCTGTTCATTTGAAACTAACAATGCTAAATTATTCTTATTAGACCCAGTATGGTGCAGTTTTGACTAGACCCAGTATGGTGCAGTTTTGACAAGAAGCATTGTGTGACCATTTTTACTCCTGAACTGGTGCAATATTAGACAAAATGTATTCATCCAGGATTCATAATGTGTAGGATTGTAACGTACAGCAGCAAACCTTAATGTGCAGAGCATACAAAGTAAGAGAAGCCTAGAGATAAATTCATGTCAAAATAAATTCATATATATATCAATTTTAATTCAATTGTGATTTAAACCAAAAAAACACTTTGTTATTCACATTATCCCCACTTGTTTTGTCTTATTACTTTGTTTTTTATTATGGTTTTTAATTTTAAACTATCTTTTTCAATGCCAGATGACCTGCTTTCAGGTATCTAACAAACAATATGCTTAGTTTATCAGATCACATCTAATGGCAAAAACAACTGTCGACTGGTCAGTCATTTATCCTCATACTATTTCCTCTCAGGATCTTAAGCCACATGTTGTAAAGGCATTACTGATGACAATTCCATTCATCAAGATTGTCGATCCTTGCAAAAACTTGCACATCTATAAAGATAAAAACACATAAAAACAAGGGAAGGGACTAAGATGTGTCATTCTATCCACCCAGTCACATAATCTACACTACTGTAGATTCTACAGTACGTTTTTGAACATTCTTGTCATAAAACATCACAGAACACTTAGAAAACAGAATGAAAAAAGCAGATGTACCACAAAGTAAAATTTAATAAAATGCTATTATACATCAGTGGATAATACATTCAAGTTTCTAACAAGCTTCTGTAAAATTCTGTTGACTTGCAATTACTTAGCAGCTTGAAATCGGCTGGCATATTTCACATTTTGACGACCTGACGGTAAGTGATGATCAGCTATATGAAAGAATACCGTGAAAGGGTTGACAGGCCTGGAGGAATTCGGGATAACACTGATGACACAGGGCTGAGCAACATGGATATGGAACGACTATCAGAGGCCCCTCTTTTAATTGAAATATATATCACTCCATCAGTTCAGGTTCAGATAACACATGTCGAATTCAATACACCTATTAACCGGGGGTTCTTGTTATTTTGGGAAAAAAAAAATAAAAATGTAAATTTGCTTAGGAATTAAATTTTTAAAAAATGACTGAATTGGCAAAGAAGAGTCAAAACCTAACATATGTTTCATGCATGAATCTGGACAAATTCATAAACTGAATTTCATTGTCCAATATGTGCAAAAGATTTTTTTTTCGATGTGATATCAGTTATTGTATAATCGGCACATCTCAATTTATTGTCCAGCGCTCACATTAAAGAAGAAAGCAAATGTCCCAGCCTCCTATTCATTTAGTACTGTGCAGTCTGAGCAAAATGAAATTAACTTAGCGATCAAAAAATAAATTAACTTTTGTTATTGATCACAAATTAAAAACATGTCTCCAACTCACTGTTGTTACATAGAATTAGTAAGACAACCCATTGAAGCCTTACATGAAGACGTGTAAAAGAGGCAAGAATCATGAACTACTAAATCATCCTTTTGTGCACAAAACACCAGAGCAATGAGGAGTCTCCTCTAAGAAACAATGTAAATGATAGAAGATAATTCTTTTCGTTCAACACTTGGATTGTGGATTCAAACATG
This sequence comes from Fistularia tabacaria, assembly GCA_901007705.1. Lineage (NCBI taxonomy): Eukaryota > Metazoa > Chordata > Actinopteri > Syngnathiformes > Fistulariidae > Fistularia > Fistularia tabacaria. Next base: position 229,352 of record CAAKHD010013687.1, on the reverse strand, counting down.
TCTTCTGTAGCCTTTAAAGCAAAAATGGCCTTAGGGTTAATTTAAAGACAAGCGGCTGGACTGGAGAGGGATGAAGCATCAAGTCAACGCCAACATAGGCTTGTTAAAACCAATGTGAGGAACTGAAATGTGCTGTTACATCAATCCAATGCTGTCAGACCGAAGTGCAGTGTGGCCTTTAGGGCGATGATATGTGATCAAGGGGGACTTTCTATGCCTCGACTCCCTCCAGCTCAGGTGGCAGAGGGGATTTTGGGTGCTTGCTCTCAAAATGCTGTTTGAAGGTTTTGGGGTCGGGCATCTGTGACTGAATAGAAACGAAACGTCCAGTGAATTTTAGGTCAAGCTTGAGGGAAAGGGAACAAACATCGTTTAGCAGCGTTAGCATAGTCAACGGAGTATAAACAACTACCAGTTGAAATATGAAAGAGAAAGAAAAGAAGAGTTAAACCTACCCTACATACAGAGCAGGTGAACACTAAAGCTGCTTTTGCTGCCGTCTTTTGATCGTGACCCTTTGCCTTCTTCATCTCGGCCTGTTTCTTGGCGTTCTTCTGCTGGGACTGAATCTTCTGATGTCCACGTGCCATGATGGCGAGTTCTATTGATGCAGGTGAAAGAAAACATCGATCTGGTGTGGGAACATTCTGAACTAGTACTTACAGTTTAAACATTATCGTAATCTTCTTGTCGCGGCAACTGGACTTGAATTTCTTCTCTTGAAGACGTTTCACCCCTCATCCAGGAGGTTTCTTGATTAATGAACTGAAGAAGCCTCTTGGATGAGGGGTGAAATGTATTAAAGAAGAAATTCAAGTCCAGTTGCCACGACAAGAAGATTACGACAAGAATTCACCGTGACCTGGATGGCCCAGAACCTCCACAGGCATACTGCTTAAACACATTTATCACTAACAGGTCAGTTGGAAAAGCCTGTACCTGTCATTACAAAAAGAAAAGGATTACCCCCAAAACATCAAGAAATTACTGAAAAAGGCAAGCCATTACATTCTGATTGGCAAGAAACCATACTTTTGGTACTTTCTTGACTTTAAATCCAAAAAGACAAGAAGTTGCAGGCAAAACAACAAGAAAATATGTATTACTTACAAGAAGTAGGATTTTGATTCTGATTATTGAAAATACATATCTATGGATCAGATCACGGATGCTGCATCATGATCAGGATTTTGAAATGCTTGTGTTCATATAATAAAAGGAGCTTTCATTGGAAACATTAAATAGGCAATAAGCACTCAACATACCAGGGATACAAACTCTTTGCTGATGCTGTGTATGTAAGTTTGGATTTTCATTTTTTTTAGTTGAGGGCTTTGAGATGTGTAATTTCCCTGTAGTGGGACCAAGAAAGTAGTATCTCACTAGTATTTCGCTTCTGATTATTTTGACAGTCATTTAATCGCCATTTGTATCCTCCCTTGTACCCTTTTTGGTGTTACTCCTTTGCATCCTGTTTACTTTTGTCGTTGTTGTCACTGTTTCTATTCTTTCCCTTTGCTAGTTGCTGCCGTTTTTGGTTGTCAATTCTCAGCCTTGCTTTTTTTTTTTGTTCCATTCTATTATCTACTTTGTCCCTGTTGTTGTTCACCTTGCGATCTCTTTTTTATTGATGTCTTTGGACTATTTTTTTTTATTGTCTCTGTTATTTATTTTTTTACTCATATTTATTGATATTGCTGCGCTGCTGTGACAAAAGAATTTCCCTATGGGGAGAGAAAGTATTATCTTATCTTAATTGCTACTGCTACCTATACTGCCATGTATGTAACAAAAAGGGATCCAAAATTGTGAAATTGGAAGACACCCTCCTTGGACCACTTATACTTTAAATGTGTTATATCCAACAATTTGCAACTCATCAAATTAGCTGACACCATATGACACTATGAACCAAAAGGGTCGAGATGCCTCCTAAGGTCTGGGACCTTGAACATTTGTTCACTGGCTTATTGGTGACCAACCTTGCTCAATAGCGGCTTCTATATATAGTCTTCTGTTGGGCAGTATTCACACATTAAACCCGGTAAACGTGAAAACGGAAATATACATTTAGATAGCTGAAAGACATAGCGATTGTCTGTAGAAAAACATCAAATTATTTAGTTTGGCTGCGAGTGTTTTGATCAGAGGTTTTAGCATCTATCCATTTCACAGTTAAGCGCATCGCATTGGTTTGAATAAGGACCAAATATCACGAGTATTTAGAAACGATATGAATTTAGAAACGACATGACTTTGTTTCCATTCCTCTGAACTCAAGCCATTAGCAGACGATGGGCAGCAGGTGACCATCAGCTGTAACGTGGGTTAGCATTCCATGTTAGCCTCCGCTAAACTCGGCTAACAAGCTAGCCATGGGGGTCGGCATTTGTTCTAAACCGCACATAGCTAGAGTCTGAACCCATGTTAGGTGAAAAAGCAACTCAAAAAGGAAACGATTCAAGATTCCTTACCTCTTAAAACTAAGAGTACGTGTCGTTCACCTGAAGCCCACGCACGCACACACACACACACACACACACGAGTGTGACAGCTGCGAAATTCCCACTGACAAGTGTGACGGCAGTGCTGCGTTCAAAGACTGCCGGAATTACGTACTTATAAACGCACTTGGGCTCCTCTGGTTTGACAAACCTGAAAAGAAAACCAAACTATCTCCCATCCAAACATATCTTGTTCATAAGAATAAATGAAAGGCGGAATAACTGATATGGAAAAAATAAAAGGAAACTTGTTTCTTTGTATTGTTTGAAAGGCCGTTCTGTTCCAGTTAAGACGTGAAAAGAAAATGAAATGCGTTTTCTCATGCATCCGTCTGGCATGCAGTCGTCAGGCTGCTGGAGCAACACATTGGCAATGTTGTCCCCAAGCGGCAGCATTTGGTTAGTACACACAAACTTGGGATTGATAAATTATCTCTATGCACTATTGGACTGCTCTGCTATATCAGTTACAAATATCATAGATCATACTTATTTTGTTTTTTTACCGACCACCAGTATGATGAATAAGATTATATTCACATGCTTCTGATACTTCTTAAGAAACTGTTCTTTGCAACTTTTGGTCGTAATGAGTACATTTACATTTCAATTTCTATAATTACAAATTTAATCAGTAACACTGAAATGTAGAAATATGTTTTGTCCCCATACAATTAAGAACATTTGCTAAATGTATAAGATCTTCCCAACTGTCTCCACGTGTCTCATCTAATACACAAAGTTATCAAATTGATGACTATTCCAATCATTTTAGACATATGAGGGTGAGATTTATTTCAATGATTTAAGATATTGTAAATTTCAAGTCAAACTTTGTTTTACATTATCCATGTATGTCTCTCAGAGAAAACACTAGTGATTTAATATAGACTTATGCTATTTTATTTCATTTTATTTTGTTATATACCTTTTTGGTTTTGTAAAACTAAGGCCTATTTGAGGTAAAAACCACAACAGTTTTAACAACACCAATAATCATTACTTATGCTATGATTAAATGGTCTGTTTGTGTCTTGCCATTCACCATTGTACTGCTGCATTACTGAATGTACTATCTTGTGTATATGTAAATACTTTTTTGTTCATATTTCTATATTTTATTTTCATATCTATTTTCATATAAATTTCATACACATTTGGACCTGTTTTATCTTTTATTTCTTTTACAAGACTTCAACCAATGGCAGATGTCATGTAATTCTTGTCAAGAGCATTTATCTCTGAAATGCTCTTTACCATTCTTTTTTTTTACCCCACTTGACAGTAGGTTTTGTGTTCTTATTTTATTAAAAATCACAACAACAACACCTTCTGTATATCATCATAGGTAGGTTATAAAACTGTGTGATAAACTTGTCAGTCTAATGCAAGATTTAAATAATAGTATTGATTTACATTTACATGACAGTACATGCAGTGAGATGTTGCAGTCATTTGCAGTTTTTAAAGTTTGTTTTGCCATTTCTACATTATTTGCTTGCTTTTTGGTTTTTGAACTCCCTGCCCGCATTGTACCATCATTTTGTGTAAACGTAGGATCACAATTCAGTGCTTTTTATATAATGAAGGAGCTGTTCCTCCATCGTATCACTAGGAGGCAGGTGAAGGGGACTTGTGTTTTCAGATATTACATTGCATGTGCAGCATCCGTCCAGAAGTGTATTATGATAAAGCAATATGAACATAAGTAAAGACAGGGCTTCACCCTTTGGCCATAAGATACACCATATGAAATTTATCTTAAGAGACTATATGCCAGGGCCCGATTTCATCGGCAACCATTAACTAACAGAGAGATAAACAATAAAGACACAAGACCTGTAAAGACTTTATTTCTGTCATGGGAGAGTTGAGGTCATGTTTATCATTTTTCATCTGTGGTTATTTGTTCGGAACAGTGGAACAGTTCGCCACCACACTGTATTTGACTAAGTACGGTTAATATGAAAATGAACTTATCTTGTGATGAATACAGATTCTCACGCTACTCCACTGACGCCTGCATATCAATCAGGCCTGAAAATGAAAAGAAAGTGTTTCATTTGACCAGAAATGAAATGGCCCATCCAGCGAGTGGTGTTATTTTTATCCACTCTTCTTGACAATTACATATCACGACTTTCTTAAGAGAAATCCTATCATTGTGAGAAAAGTCTCTAGTCAGTCTTTGTGCCCTGCTCACCTTCCGTCTTTTTTCTCTCCTAATCATAAGAGAAGAGGGACGATCCATTCAGGCTTTTGTGAAAGGGGGAAATATCTCTCCAGAGAGAGAAGGATGTGATTATGCCTTCAAAAAGGAGGAAAAAATGTCCTTTTGACAAAAGCCACACATTGCTCAAGTTCTCTTACCCTGGAGGTTGTTGTGTAGGGACTTGTTAGCTTATGTTTGGGGTGGGGTTGTCCAGCCTTAGGGCCCCTGTGAAAGAGAATCTCCCAGGTGTCACCTCTTCAATAGTAATGGAGAATATTAGTTGGCTGGTCATTCAGGGTGTGAAAAGGCAGGGATTTGCCACAGACAGCCAAACAATATTGTTTCTCCAATTATAACCTGCCCTCCTGCTAGAAGAGCTTTCGGGGTTTCCTTTCTATTAGGTAGTGTGGATGATTTTCCTCCAAAATACCTTTCAGCGAATACAGTGCGTATTATAAGGTATCATCGCTGAACACATACCTGGCATCCATCATCATTTAGGATAACATGTCTGACAACTAAACATGGCAGGTGAGAGTGACCTTGTTTCTATGGAAGGAAAAGGAAGTTGCTTTTTTTCTTCCCCATCAGCCACTTCCTCCCCCCAAAACACACACCCTTATGCTTTCCCTTTTTTCCAAACCAACAGGTTTTGCCACAATCTGCTGCTGCTGCTGCTGCTGCTGCACGACTGTGACATGCCACAATGTTGCCAGACCAGTCGGGCCAAGCACAAGTCGTGACACAATCACAACATCCACATGTGGTTGACTTTCACTGCTACCCTCAGAGGGCCCAGTCATGGGAGTTGGTTGATAAAAAGGATGTCATAGCATCTAACATGCGCAGTTCTGCAGTTTATTTTAGGAGAGGAACATCAAATATCTTATAAATCTAGCTGGAGGATAGACTCGTTTATTTTTGCTGCAGTGAAGTTGCAGGTGACCATTGTTTAAATGTGAGGTGCTAAAGTCTGCCACCGGGGGAGAAAAGTTAATTTCTTACCTTTACACATGCAAATTTGCATGAAGAGAGAAGAAATGAAGGACAGCCTGATTGAGAAGGTGTTGACGATTTACGAAAACGTACAGCAGCTCTTTAACTGGGGGAATATATTAGACCGTGTAGTGGAATTTCTGAATGGACGGAATGTTTTTAGCTGACATTTTTTCTGGACCGCTTTTTGTACTCGGGATGTTGAAGCTAATCAAATTCACAATGCAACTACAGGAATGGCATTCTACCAAGTGTGAGGCATTATTTCTTCTGTACTTTGGATATTATAAGAAAGGATAACTAGCAAAATGCAAAAGAAAAACTAAAACTTACGGAAAGTGATTGTTTGATAAGAGCGGTTACAACAGAAATGGGGTCATATTTAGGTAATTAGGACAATTTTAGCATAACTTTTTTTTGTTGTATGTGACACAAAAGTGAACAGATTTTCATAAAAAAAAGTAATTGAAGTTATTTAATTTCCCTTTCTTCTGTTTTGGTATGGGTACAAATACAGCCATTATCTTTATCTCCTTTCTCAGCGACAGAGATAATAATCAGCTACTGCCAGGTGTGTCACTGATCTAAATAAAAACATGAAGCTACGGTGCATCTCCAGCAGTAATTGCATTTCCTGATTTCTCATGATGAAGAATTACGCATGATACTATTTGTAAATTGAAGATCACATGGTCACATGATGATGAATCTGCATTTCATAAGCTGAAGAGACACTGCTCTGTAGACACTGTCTTTTTTATGTTTAAGAGAACATTCCAAAAACACAACCTCTTAAAGTACAATGTGGCAGGGTGAGCTGTCATCAATATTCTGATTCAAACGTATGACACTAGAACATTAGACATGTTGATCTTTGCATCAGGAACCGACATTCATCCAAATGTCAATGTCTAAACTATTTTGGTGTCGTACAAGGAATAGTCTTTGACAAGAAAAACTTGGATCTTTTAAATTTTGATGACTGGTGAGATAGAAGCTGAAAGATATTGATTTGTGAATACTGACTAGTACTGTATCAGAAGGGTTTTGCAGAGAAGATTTGAGGTTAAACTTTAAACCAGAACTCTAGATTCATTTATCACAGTCCATAATGCTGCTCTGCTCTTCCCCACCTGCACTTCCATGTCCTCTGGTCTCTGGCCCAATTGCCCGTTTCCTCCCTGCCATTAATCTGGCTTGGAGGAGAACACGTGTTTGTCGCAGGTCTGTCTGTCTCAACTGTGTTATTCAGGTCTTCGGCATCCTATCAGGTACTCAAGACATCAAATTCTGGCCAAGTCCAGGCACGCGGCTTCTCCCTGTGAAAATACGTCTGGTATGTGGGATACACCTTTTATACCTCATTGAGTAGGGACACACAGATGTGTGGGAAGGAATTCTGTGGCTTCTGACTCCAGTACTGCTTGTGTCAGCTTGCACAGTAGCCTTTGCACCATTACAACTGTCATACCACCACATGGCTGACATTCCAGCTGCAGGATTCACATTCGAGGGAGATGATTACATTTATAAATAAATCAAACCAGTCAACTAAAACAAAATTGTCGTCATTTTTAATAAGCAATTAATGCATTTTTGTAGCCGTCACTTGAGTATGAGAATACATTTGGAAGTACTATTTCAATGTCTCTCCCTGGCCATTGTTAATGTGTTGTTGAAGAAAAAAGACTCCACCTGTATTTATCTAGCTGCTCCATTTAAACACACACAATACTGAAAGAGGATTCAGTAAAGGCCCAGTTGCTCTGTAAGACAAATTAGACAAGGGAGGATAGAAAAGATCATGCCTCTCACATAAAAGCAAACACACAGGGGTGACGCCACTGACGGTTAAACTGAATCCCAAACAAGATTTCTAGATTTCCATAGAAGAGCCCCTGAAGGCTCTCATAAGCAAATTTCTGTATTTTGTCATGCAAATATCATAATAAGACATTAGATCAGTTTGGAAATAGTATCTAATCTGTTTCTCAACCTCTGGTTATACATTTGCATGTTACTCTGCACAATTCCAAGTGGTTTGAGATATTTTAGAGACAAAACCACTGTGACAAAATAAAACGTATCAAATATTAAGTATTAGTAAAATAGTTGCCAAATAATTTGCCAATTAAAAAGTGTGCATATAATATGACATTATGGAATGCTGAATGCCTTTTAATGATTTGTTTGCTGAATAAAGGATGAAGATACTTGCACAATTGATTAGGGATGATGTCAAATTAGAAAGGAGATAAATTCGATAAATATTACAGTCGGGAAATTCTATTCTGGCTCGGGCCTTTGTCCATTTTAAGAGGTACTCTTTCTGTATAGATGTCACATAATTTGCTAAATATGTGCTGGTATGACGAGGCAACCGACAATTGATTTGCCTAATAATCTCAGTTTGAAATTTGTTACTTAGATTACAGTTTGTTTTCACAATTTTCGCATTAATAGAAATGAGTGTTCGTATTCATATCTGTACATTAAGGTGACATCAGGGAGAGAAAAATAGTGGTGCTTAGGGTCATTCCGGTCATGATTCCCACTGAAGAGGTGCCATGGCATCACAGGAGACAAACACACACACATGCATTGTTTGCTTTGGCAGGGTCTGGTAATCCCAAACACTGGGACCCCCTTCACACAATGGCTTCATTAAGGGAACAATGGCATTGTGTAAGCTAATGACAGGCCTCCTCCCTGCCTTCTGTCTGTTCTGAGATTACCTGAAAAAAAACATACCTGAAACCCTTGTGTGCTCGTGTGCGTTCGTGTGTGTGTGTGTGTGTGTGTGTGTGTGTGTGTGTGTGTGTGTGTGTGTGTGTGTGTGTGTGTGCATTGCCAGACTGAGGCCAATTATAAGACTGCAAAACAAAAATTAAAAAAACTTTAAAAACCTTCTCTTTTCTTCCTATTACACATCTCAATTAAAATAAATAAATCCCTATCTATCCATAAAACCTTCGTCGTGAAATGTCCCAGTGGTTTTCTGTGTCACGGTGTCGCCAGGGTCTTGTATTTTGTTGGGCGAGCTCATAGGCGAAGGCGGGTCGTTACCTGCCCCTGGCTTGGTCCGGCAGCCTATCACAGCCGGCCCCGCGTCGACGCAGCCAATCAACGCTCCGCTCTACCTCACCTTCAATTCCTTTGGCTGTGAAAGAATTTGTGGCCCAGCTAACCCGCTGCAGTTGAACAAATCAATATTAATATAATATTGCGCGTTGGCATGACATTTTAAAGTAGGTGATAGTAAAAGAAAAAATATATCTAATTGTAAAATTCATGCGATTCAAACCAACGGTGTCGAAATGCGTTAGGAGCCGAGCGATTGGCTGCCGGGACAAAAGCGGCTTCACCTGCCGGGTGGAGAGGCGGAGAGGGGCAGGGGAGGAACGGAGAAAAGTCGACTTACCTGTAGACCAACTTCTGGCACCTCGCTCACTCTATTACCTGCTCCGACTTGAAAGTCCAGTTTCTCCAGGAAGAATCGTAGAGGAAGCGAAATATGTCACAGGAGACAGACAAGTAAGTGATCGAGGCGGCGGAGTGGTTCTCTGCTGGTCTCCATCGGGAGAGAAAGGGGGGTGAAGAGACCTTTGTCAGGGTTCTCCTGTGGGAGTCTGGGGGTAAAAAGGGGGGATCAAGGTGGCCCCTGGTGCCGCCGGGGGGACAAAAAGCAGCGTTTGACGCGGTTCAGTCTCTCCTGGATTGTTTCTGATTCAGATTCAACTTTTTGTTGGGGAGGCGAGGGGGAGGCGGAGGGAAAGTTGACAAGTAAACTTTGCGCCTTGGATTTCGTTGCGGAGATGAATTCGCCATTTTTTGGACGGATGGAAGAACCTGCAAAATGCAAAGACGGGATTTTCCAAAACATTTCCTTTAAATTGAGGGGGGAAAAAAAGAGATTAAAAAAACTACGGAGAAAATGTGTTTGTTTTTTTGCGTCTACGTGTTATGCAATACTTTTTAGCCAATTTGCGGCTTACCGGCCTGTTATGTTGCTTTATAACATCATCAGCATCATAATAACTCACAATAATAGTAAAAGTCATATAAATTTGTTGTAGCCATTTCTGCTTATGATTCTTTTTCCAATTAAAAAAAGTCAAGGATAGATTGCTGTTCTAGAATTATTCATATTTTACTGTTTACATCGTGATGTCAAATATTCCAAAAAAGTAAAGCCTTTGCTAAAATTATATAGTATGATTATCTGTTTTTTTTTCAGTATGCCCTAAACCCCAAAATTCCTGATGATTGAACATTACTTTTATCAAGTCTGTAAATTCAGTTTTAATCAGCACTATTCATATTTCTGTGACATGTCTTGATAGTAGTTGGGTCACCTGTTTTACATTCAAAACCATGAAATGTCAAATATTTGCAGTCACCTTCCTTCTGCTGCCATTGGCGCATCTGAATGAAAACAGGTGCCTCCTGCTATTGTGAGAAGATTTAGTCTTCATGTAACTTGAGTTAATTGTACTGGCCATGATATAAACATCACCTGTTCTTGGGGTCTGAATTAAAAGTTGTCTACCTGCAAAGATTTTAGTACTAATAAATGATCTGTGAAACAAAAAATAGAAAAATAAAATAAGCAGCATGGACTTGAATTTACCGAGTTCACATTTTTCCAAAACAGCCCACCTCCCTGGTTCGTATGAAATTTGCATCCGTGCAACATCACAGATTTGGGTGTGACCCCATTGTTTGTTTTCTTCCTGCCGGCTAAGCTGACTTCTTCTGTGCGTTTGACTCATCACAAAAGTAGATGCATGTTTATGTTTCTTATTAACATTTCTCAAGTGGATTGTACATTTCAGCTCAAACGCCAGATGCAGACATGGAATCAGCGATGAAGTAATTTTTGAGCAATTTATGCAGCTGCAAGCAGAGGGCAAAAAAGCAAAAACAAAACAATATCGTTATTAGTAATATTATTGGAATTAAGTCTTTAAAGACTGGGCTGAATTAAGTCTTCATGTTAGTTTCCTTGTCCTGTAGGTGCGACTGCTGATCCCTCTTGTGTAACATAGTCTAAGCTCAAGTTGACACATTCAGAGCCCCACTTGTGATTCACTGCGTTCAAAGAGATGTTGTGACAACACTGTGTGTTTAACTGGTCTGTGATCTCGACTTAAGTGGGCTATAGAGCAGAGACCAACATATGCTCTCTCTCTCTCCCTCTCTCTTTCACACACACCCACCTGTTATCAATTGATTGATTCATTTTCATCCCCTATTAACAGCTAATATGTCTAAATATTGACCAATCGCCTAATATTTCCGTTCGTACAGAGAATCAATGTGCAAAGATAGTATCAAATAATAACATATTCAATGACTAGAAGATCAGCCCATTAATCTAGAGGGAATTTGGGTTGCAGTAATGTGAGGTTGTGGAGGTAAATCGCTGATTTCCCCAGATTAAGATATTTTGTCAGTTCTTTGCAAATATAACAGACTTTTTATGATATGGCACATTTTAATCTATTCAGTAGCCTGTGATATTAGATAATAATGATAACAGCCATTTTAATACCACCAGATCCATTCGTGTTCACCCACAAAAATCTGAGAAATTAGTTAATGAATAATCACAATTAGATCGGATCTAAAAAAAAACAGCTTTGTATGTTATTGGTAATGAATGCAGATGTTTCATTGTCATACACTTACATGATCATATGAATGAGACACTGTATCCTCCTATATTACATTATCATTATCAGTAACAATAGCCTTAAGGAAGGCATACAACAGAACAATGTCTGTTTGATTATAATAAAGGTCTAGGAGGAGGCAGATGAGTAAATGCAGCTGATATTCTCTGTCTCTGAAATCTGGAAATTTTGGGGCCCTCACTATATTAGCCTCCCCACTGTTTGTGGGCTACCAGCTTCCGCTATGGGAACCCCTGCCTTAGACAAGCAAATGTGAAAAGTATGCTTGGAGTTTATAACAGTCTCCTGTAAGAGTAAGTTTATTTTTATTTTTCTGTGTTCTGACAATTCCGACAATTGTGTGTGTCTTTCAGCAAGCGTTTGGTGGTTGTGGTCCCCAACGAGAGCTCCTTCCCAGCAGTGCGGAGGGCCTACACCAGTGAGGATGAAGCATGGCGGTCTTACTTAGAGAACCCACTGACAGCTGCCACGAAGGCCATGATGAGTATCAACGGGGACGAGGACAGTGCCAATGCTCTGGGCCTGCTCTACGACTACTACAAGGTTTGAAATTGACTTTTAAATGTGGTCTAATCTCACAGAGGAAGGTGATACATTTCCATCTGATATGTTGTATTGTGGATTTTTTAAAATCAAAACTCCTGAAGCGCAATTTGACTGTCTGTATCCAGACACGGTTAAAAATCACGGGATAATTATTGTAGTAGATTGGCAATTGGAATCACCTCAAAATAAGCAAGAGCACTGGGAAATGAATCTCAAAACTGACAGCAATTTCCCTGAAATTTAAGGAATTTTAGCAAGAAATAATGTAATATGAAAAAGAATTAGAATTTAAAATATGGCAAAAAATTACCCAGAAATGGGTAACACATTCCACGAAATTTAACAAGAAACTGCAAATAGAAATCCCTACAAGAGGTATTAAACTGAAGGAACTTTACTCAAATACATGTATTCAGAGATGAGTGATGCGACATCAGATTGTTTTAGTTCCTCAAATTCCTTAAGTTCCTCAAATGCAGCAGTTAGATCATTTGAATCAAGGAGAAAGTAAACTACTTGGCATTGTGTCAGGGAAATGTTGTGATAATGTTTTTTTTCTCACCAAAAATGCACTTTCCATACTTGAACCGATATCTTGACAGGCTTACAGATACCAATAAAAAGGTTAATGGATTTGAGTTAATTTTTTTCCCCCATATTGCCAAACTTTACCTGTAATTATGACATAATGACTAGAAGTGAAATCTCCTGCCATCTGAAATTGGATGCTTCAAATATTTCAGTGTTAATTACAGCAACGTCTTGTCTGCTAGGTGAAACCCCAGATTTACTGTGTCGGACAAAAGACCTCAAGACCAACCGTGTCTTTGGAAGTGATTATTTGTTCTTGGTAGTTTTTGTGTTCTGAGGCCTTTAGAGAAAACGAGAAAATCGTCCATTGAATAATGAAAGCTATAAAACCCTGGTTGGACATCACAAGCTCTTTCCTTCCTTCCAGGTTCCTAAAGATAAGAGACTCCTTCCGCCTAAAGTTGTTGAAATTTCAGAAGAGCAGGAAAAAAGGTCAGTGAAAGCCGCTGGAGAATGTACAAGTTGTGAGAAAAACAGGTAAAACATGAGACATGTGGCTGCTGGCTGACATTTTTAAACTGTGAGAATCTCATTAAGAGGTATCGGTGGTATGCGAGAATTGCGCGAAATTGCACTGAATACAACAGTGATGAATAAAAATACAAAAATCCTTTATTTCAAGGTTAAAATGTAATTTCCATGCCAAAATAAAAAAAAAACTGTCCGAGATTATAGTGTTCTGAGACAGGTGTCCTCGCATCCTCCAGTGCACATGTAGCAAATGAATATAGTTCATCTGACAGGTAATTCAAGCATTCAAGCAGTGTACGCTGTTCCCTTAACTGTTGGATATAAAAGAATAAAATAAATACCTTTGTGTATATATGAATAATGTCTTGTTCACGATACTGGACCCTTGATTAGTTTTGATGACTAGGATCTAAAGGAAGACACAAGGCAAAAATAATGTTTAGGATTGAAGTCAGCTTCACGTGAAGCTCATCATACAGTCACATCACAGATCGCATCCTGTGTTGCCAGGTCCTCGTTGCCTGGCAACGCCAGCAGCCAAGGAGAGGCGGAGACGGTAGACAACCGCGTCCAGGTCCTCAAATCAGTCCCCGTCAATCTGTCACTCAACATGGAAAATCCTGAGGCCAAACGGGAGCAGTTTGGCTCCTCTGTGGGGACGGGCCAAGGGGACGGAGGAGCGCCGGCTGTGGCCCTGGTGAAGGCGGAGGTTTACGCCCCTGTCTTCATGACAGGCGCCGGGCTCCACTACAGAATGGAAGGGGAGGAGTCGGCAAGGGTCATCTATGAGCAGAGTCCATACGAGGTGACCACTGTCAGTCACAGCTCCTACGTGAAGGAGGACCAGCAGAGTCCTCCCGACAGCCCATATGAGGAGGAGAGAGAAGCGGTGAGAGCCGGGCCTCGACGTCTGCACCCACTGGTTTTAATTATTTCATTCAGATGGTAATTTCTATTTACATAGGTTTATATCAATTTAAATAGCTACATTTAACAGACAAAGACAGCGATGGATGTCATCTTCATGTTCCTCGTCACACCACCACCATTTCAGATTAATCTGATACAACCCAGACGGGAATCAGTCCCTCTTGTATTTTTAGCCACAGTCTTCAGAATTTTAAAAGATACAGTAACAGCAAAGTAAGGGCAGAGTTGCATGAATGTGTTTATTGGGGAAAAAAAAGCCATAGCTTTCATTATTTTCTCATTAGACAAATTCCCTCTTGTAGTTTTTCTCCCGCTATTAACTCCTCTATCTGCACGTACAAATTACAGCCGAGCAAGGTTTCAGGAATAATTTAGGGCTTATTGAAAGGCCGCGAGTGGTTCTATGAGGCACGAGATGTAGAAAGATGTTAAGCAGGATGTGTCAGTATTTTGTAAATTGACAGCTGAAAGCTTGTTGATGAAATAACAAGCTAAGACAGTTTGCAATAAGACAGACATCGGATATTTAGATTTGACTCACCGTCCAAAGGTTCCTTCCCAGTAAACGACAAGTGGGTATTGAGTTTCTTTCTTTTTTTAGCTAAATGAGCGTTTCCAGTTTACTAGAATGTCTTGTTATTTTCACAGAAGTATCACACACCCTCCTCTCTGGCTTCAGACGACTTCTTGTTTCACCAGGAGGGAGTGTAAGTTGTTGCTTTACACACACGTTAAAATGTGAATACAATGAAGTGCCTATCTTGAATCTGTTCATCATGAATAATGAGGCTTGCAGGAAAAAGCAAAGCTGAGCTCGAGCGTGAGAATCCAGGCGATGCCGTTGAGTTATTCTGTGTGTGTTCATCTCTGGACAGGGACACCTTTCAGTACACACTTGACGCCACACGCTCGCTGCGTCAGAAGCAGGGCGAGGGTCCTATGACCTACCTGAACAAGGGCCAGTTCTACGCTGTGACACTGAACGAGCTCAGCACCAACAAACGTCTCCGTCACCCTATCAGCAAAGTTCGGGTGAGCAGATCGCACTCCTCTTTCAGGTCATCGCTTTGCTCTCCGGCCCTCCAATATGTTCTGCAGTTTTAAGAGAGAAGGAACAGCAGGTGAAGAATGCAATAGGGTAAACATACACATTTTGCATGTATTTTGCATCTGTCTCTTCGGTTCGGTGTTACACACTCATCTGTTTTTATTACTGATAGGAATAAGTACACAGTTGAAACTTAAGTGCTAATTTGGTGATGGAATTACAAAGGAAACGTGAGACTTGGATTTGAAATGATCGAACTGGAATCATTGACCCCACCCTGGTGATTTGCCCGATATTCATCATGATTTCCCTCCTGGGTTGCTTCAGAGCGTGATCATGGTGGTTTTCAGTGAAGATAAAAACAGAGACGAGCAGCTGAAATACTGGAAGTACTGGCATTCGAGGCAGCACACGGCCAAACAGAGAGTCCTGGACATCGGTAAGTCTCCGCGGCCATTTTCCTCATCCTGCTACCCCCACTAGGTCGATGTTTACAGGTTTACAGCACAGTCCTCAACACCCACATTTGTCATATTGATTAATGGAAATAGAGGAACTAGAAGAGAAATAACAAGATACACACGTTATTGTTTTGCCCAAACACTCTTAGGTAGTAAAGTAGGTATGAGAGCAAACATGTCCCCACACAACTGTCTGCCTTAGGCAACTCAGTTGCCCACCAACATCACACACACACACACACACACACACACACACACACACACACACACACACACACACACGCACACACACGCACACCGCTGAAGGTGAAACAGACACAAAACATCTTTTTGGATTTCACAGCTAGATATCAGACCTATGCAACACAGGTGTATGATGGCTGTCTGATTTGTAGCCGTTGACCTTTTGTTTGCCTCGTGTGCTTTCATGGGGGATGGATGGATTTACATTTCCACGAAGCTTTTCTATGTCTTGTTGGACAAGTGTCTGTGAGACTTGTAGGCATGTTTGTTTTCGGACAAGCTCAGACGTGCTAACCAGGCGAACAGTCAGAGGTATGTGGGAGACTTAGGGATGGGAAAGATGTTCACACACACACACACACAAACACACACACACACGCACTCACACACTCACTCACTCACTCACACACACATACACACAAACGCTAATATACAGCTTGTTAAGACAGGGATTGGAATGCAAAATCCTGTGTTGGTTTTGGTCTGTTGTAATTCTTGCACAATTTTTTTTTGTTGTTTTGTTTTGAAAACAGTCCTCATCAGCTTGCAATTCTCACATGTATCTATAGTGGGAAAAAATACTCCGACACAAATGTGCGCATATATGTTGGCCTTTTCCTAATATTTTTAAAATGTTAACCTTATAGAAGCCAGCATAAGAATGCTAACCTCTCAAAAACATATTTCACGAACTACTACAACTTTAGTAACACTAGCAATAACAATCATTTTCCCTTCCCTAAATTTGCAAAATTGTAATTTTTATACTTTGTACCACTTAAATAAAATAAAACAATAACCCCCCCCCAAGAATGATGTGCTAATGCTTTCCTAGCTTCAGCGCTAAGAAAACCAAAGATTTTCTAATGAATGTCAGTTGTGTCATGTAATCTAGCAGTTTAGTCACTTCCTCTTTCAAATTTCTGAGTTTTCTCAATTCTCAATAGTTACCCACAACTTCTAAGTCTTGTTACAATTTTTAACGAGCTGGTTATTATAAGAATTTAACCACAATATGGCTGGGAGGAAAATAGAAATTAACCAAACAGACCAAGAAGACTTAACAAATTCTGAGGTGAGGTTCTATATTCATAGGGATTTACCCAATTTTGGATATAGACTCAAGTCTCAGCCGGGAAAACAGCACTTTTTCTGCTTCTGTGTTGGCTTTACTTTTTAGCTTTTAAAGCGGAGGCTTCCTTGGATTTTTTTGTTTTCAACCCTGAGGCAGTGATGGAATTGGTGTTTCTAAATTATTCCACTTTTCATAAAAGTTCTCATCAGAACCAAAGTACCTCTATGGGGAACTTCCAACGGTGGCATGGGAAAGTATAACCGTACATAGAGGCAAACTACTGAGAAGTTTTTGAGGATGAGATGTTTCCACCTATTGGGTTTTACATCACATCACATCCCATCACAAGTGTGTACAACCGTACCTTTCAGGGTTGAGCAACATTCCCGTCAAGCTCATTCATCATGCTCTCTGTTATCTGTATCAGCACACTCAGTGGATCAACACACAACCATTCAGTGTGTTGATAGTCCACAATGTGTGTTGAACATACTTATTGTTTAGATACCAGGGTCGAATACTTCTGTGTTCCTCCCTGGTGTGTGTGGACTGTTTTGGTTGTTTTTTTTTTAATCTTAAGGCTTGAGGAATTATTTATATGTTAATTATTGTGGAAAATGGTTTGTTGTATAAAAAGCTGATTTGTTCAAATACCTTTTTTTAACCAGCTCTAAAAGACGGACTCGGTTTTATATCACAGACTTTATATGCAAGAAAAAGATCAGATTTAAAACTGTTCAGGATTATATTTACAGTTCTGCTCCTGGACTGATAGCTTCAGACCTAACCGACACTTTGGATGTCCTGTGTCTCTGACAACTTGCAGGGACAAACCTCAACTCAATGCTCAATGGAGGAAGTTAGCTTGTAACCTGAGGATGCCCCGAGAGCTGGTTTGAGTTGCGTTGTAGGGGGGTTGGCTCAGGCAGGACGATTTTGCCCCCTGGGGTCGTGTAGCAGAAAAGAACCATCTGAATGGGTTTCAATTAACGGGGGATTCTGGTCGAGGCACATGTTTTGCACCTGTCGAGGAAGTGTTGCTATGATGGTAGTTAGAATGACAGAAGAGTTCAGAGGTCACAAAAGGGTGGGGGGGGGTGTTCAGTGAGACTGGAGCCGTCCTTTTATATGTCTGACTTTTGTTTGGGGATCAAGTTAACGATGCAAAAGATGCAAAAACCCAGTTTAATCCTGTAAATGAGCTTCAAAGTAAAATTTCCTTTTGTCAATAAAAGGGTTTCCGTTTGACCTGCAAGACACCAAACAGAAGAATCAAAATATACATTCAGTACAAGCAAGTCTGAGGAAACGTAGCAGTGCACACAGACCTTTCCGCCGCGTGTTCTGTTAAATTTCATAGACCCTCCTGTTTGCAGTGGCGCTGTCAATTCACCCCCTGACCATTTTTACGACGCACATCCTCCTGAATTTCTGTCTGCGGCCTTTGAAACATAAGAGCTTGTTTGCCCAGGCAGATAAGAGCTTTATCTTGAAAAATTGAAGCGTGCCATTCAATGGCTTATCTCCACAAATAATAGCTACTTGCTTGTGTTCTCTACCGATCGGCCTCTGCTGTGTGTGCCGGGATTTCTGTAATGTGGAGGTCTGATGTTTGGTATGATTTGTTTCCTCTGATCCGGCGGAAAAGACCCTGTGGATCAATCCCAAGGTGGGCCAGAGCAGGAACTGTGATTGAAAAAGCGTAAACCCATTTCACTGTTTTTCCCCTGACAGCCGATTACAAGGAGAGCTTCCACACAATTGGCAACATCGAGGAAATTGCTTACAATGCTGTCTCCTTCACTTGGGACGTGAATGAAGAAGCTAAGGTAAGAAAACAAAAAAATACTATCGTACCATTCACATTTCACACAAAAGCAATTTTTCCACCAACTGTGTGTACTTTTGCCGAGGGCGCGTTATAGACGTTGGAAAGAAAAGCTGTGGAACAGGTTTTTTTTTCAGTTGTTGGCAAACAAACGTACTCACTTGACAAAGTATCAGCGATGGAAGCACTTGACTTGTAGACATCATAAACACATGCCGGCCCACTCTAAACAAAGGCAGACGAAATCATCCAAAACTGTCGCTGTACTCCCAGCAGCCTGCAATCTTCGACAGACTCAGAGGGGTTAAAAGCTGGAACTTATGGCTAATAAATAATTTCCCAGTAATGTAAAGAGACTTTCGAGGTTTCTGGGTGAGGGGGGATATAGACTTCGAAAAAGAGAAAAATTGATTCACAAATGTTGAAAATTAACATCATTTAAGGCTTTCATTTAAAACAGTAGATGAGATTATTTAGGTAAGAATGAGTATTAATCTAAATTTCCTTTGTAAAATCATTGATCCGCCATGTATTTGTCACAGTAACGACACACTAAGTTTCCCAATCTCCTTGTTACCAGTGCTGTATTTCAGCATCTTTGTTATGCATTACTTGCACCTCCTGACATTTCTTGAGCTGCGGATGTTTTTATGTCACATGATGAACTCATTGACATATATGGCGATAATCCACTGCAGGAAATAACATTTTGATTCGACCAGCAATAATGCAGACCTTGCTGTCCAAAGCTAGCAAGTCATAGACCGATTAATATCCCTTTTTTTGACTGTGTCAGTCATAAACCTGGTGGACAGAGGTGTTTACTTTTTGCGTTTGTCTACTTTATGTGAAAAGCCCACTCCCTCTGACCGCTCCTTAAATGGAGCCCTAGCTGTCGCCATTTCAACTCAATGGGCCCCCAAGGGCCAACACAGACCAATCCCCGTCCCCACCCTCTGTTGTTTGTTTTGCCCTCATTTCTGTTTGAATACGTGTGTGTGTGTGTGTGTGTGTGTGTGTGTGTGTGTGTGTGTGTGTGTGTGTGTGTGTGTGTGTGTGTGTGTGTGTGTGTGTGTTTTATTGTAATAGCAGCCCTGGGACAAAGCCAATGCTGGAGGAAATCCAAGCACACTTCTCTGAGCTAATATTTATTCTTCTTTTCTCTTCATCTCTCCCTCTTGGTATCCTCTTGTTGCTAATCTCCATTAGCCTGGATATGCCTGTTGTATTGAAGGAACAGGTGTTAACACGGGGGGGAGGGATGTTGGAGGGATTGGGGTATCATTCCACGTCTGTTTAACTGTACCTTTACACATGAAGGTGTTGCCAATTGTTATTGAGAGGGTGTGTGTCATCCAGCTCTGCTTCTTTCTCATCCTTTCCTAAGAAGGCAGGATGCCAAAATACGAAACCTGCTTACGATTAACATCCATGATTTAGATCATATTCATTAATATACCGAAGCAAAAAGAAACTGCAGAATATTACAAATAAGCAGACATAAGGGTGGTTGTTAGTGTATTAAAAAGCTAATTTACACTACTAAAGACGTTTGATTCTGTGTTTACGAAAAGGTCAAGCTGAAGTTGCCTCATATTAAATTCTACTGTGTTGAATTTAATACTTCTATGCCCAAAGGATTAAAATGACCATAATCAGAAATATTTAATGGAAATGCCAGAAGACGTGGAGCTGCAGGAAAAAATATTCTTTGACCGATTTCATTGTTGATATGACAAGCACTTTGAAATAACCCAAAAGATGCAGGTTCCATGGAAATATCATTTTTACATTTTTATACCTGCAGCCATATCAAGAATTTCCTCATTCATGAATCTTTTTAATTCAAAAAGCCTTGGAAAATTCCACAAGCGTAAATTACGCGCCCTAGAAATTAATTTTATATAAAGTTGCAGAATATTAATCAGTCATCAACAGGTAATTACCAATCTGGATCATTTTGAATGTTTTGGGTTGAAAATAGAGCTGGTTAAGTCTCACAACGACAATCTGAGCCATATTGGTGATTCATGACTCCTGTGTGTGTGTGTGTGTGTGTGTGTGTGTGTGTGTGTGTGTGTGTGTGTGTGGGTGGACCTGCTCTTTCTCTCCCTCTTTGGCAGATCTTCATCACGGTCAACTG
>CAAKHD010013687.1:167276-199707 GCA_901007705.1 Fistularia tabacaria | reverse complement strand
TCTCCTTTTCTCTCCTGACTGCATCTCTTCTCCTGCAGTCCCTAGCTGGAGCCTCAGAGCACAGTCCCTGTGCACTAAAAAAAAAAATTTCACACCCACAGCTGTGAACACACACACACACACACACACACACACACACACACACACACACACACACACACACACACACACACACACACACACACACACACAGACAGAAACGAGATAAGGTCTTAGGTGGCTGTTGACTCTCTTTTTAATTAGCTGATCAATCTCAGAATCGATGAAACGTATTCAGGTTTGCCAGCAGTAGAAAAACCAAAGATCAGGCTGAATGAGAGGGAAGGAGGGCGGAAGTGAAGCAGCTTGTTTGGTGTTTAAGGAGTGTCTCTCAATACTGGGAAAATGACAATGGGTTACATAATTTTGATAATTTCATTTTAAAAATGTTTGGTATGAATTTACACTCTTAAATTTGCCAGTGAAGTAAAAATGCTAAACATTCATTAATTGATATTTTAATTCATGGGACTAAAAATGGAACTGTAATTACTTTTCCTACTGTTTAAGAGACAAAACAAATACGAACTTCAAACAGAGACTTTCTGAATGTCCTGGATAACCAGTTTGAGGAATTTCAGGATTTATCAGAGGAGGTGTGGCTTTTTTTTTTTTAAACATTTTTGAGTAATTATCAATATTTCTAACAACTGTTCAAGTATATCCCAAAATATATGATGGATTTTCTTAACCTCTGAAAACTAAAGCGCGGTCACTAAAAAGTAAAAAGGGCCACTGAATAAATACATCCCAAAAATCCCCAGATGTGAACCCCTTAACTGTAAGCGCTACTATAATTAAACAACACTGAGTTGGGGACTGTGATTACACATTAGTTGGCACTGTGACGGTGTGATGTAACGACATGTGTGCAGGACAGTTGGGTGGTGTGTGTGTGTGTCATCTGGTTGTGAGATTGTTTGTGAAGTGCGAGTGGGGCTGCTGAGGGAGCCGTGGGAGGCCGTGCGGTGGTGAGTCGACTGGAGGATCGCAGGAAGTCTGGGCCCTTCTTGAAATACACTGCGACAACTACTGCTTTCTAAAATTACACGGCGGCTGTGTTTTTTCTGTGGGCAGGCAAGTGATGAGAAATGGAGGATGGATGTAGCGACAGGCGTGGACGGCAGAGCAGAAATTGTGTTTGGTAACAGAAGTTTTAGGACCGGAGAGCCTGGTGGAGCCCTTGTTGCAAGTAATGACTGCTAAGCCTGAGGGCTGCAAGATGAGTCTAAAAAAATGCAACCAACCGTTACGATTTCCAGCATCTCTGCCTTGCTGATGTATCCGTTCCCGTCCAGGTCGTACATGCTGAATGCCCACTTCAGCTTCTGGTCCAGTCGGCCGCGCGAGGTCACACTCAGCGCTATGATGAACTCCCTGAAGTCAATGGTCCCGTCTCCATTTGCGTCGAAAGTACGAAAGACATGTTCAGCGAACTTGGACGCGTCACCATAGGGGAAGAAGTTGGCGTAAATCTTTTTGAATTCTTCCATGGAGAGAGCGCCGCTGGGGCAGTCTCTCAGGAAGCCCTTGTACCACTCCGAGATCTCGTGCTCGGTGAAGTCTGTGTTCTCCATCAGGTCCTGCATAACGTCAGGACGCAGCTTGCTGTTCTGTTTGCCCATGGTCACTGCTTCTGTGGAGGTTGGTGGTGGTGGGTGGTGTGTGGGTTGCGGCAGATTAGACTGCAGAAATTGAGAGAGAGAAAGGGGGACAGAGGTACACGTTGGTTAGAAATCGACTGAAAACATGGTCTCAAGCTTGTTGATTAATTTTCCATAAGAGAGATTCCAAAATGCTTGTAGACAAAAGGACCTCTATGAAATGCCTTTGTGCTTATTTATCCAGAGCAAAACAAATCTAGTGTCATGCTGTCCTGGGGGTACAGTCTAATATCTTTGAAATTTTACATTCTAATTTAGACTGTTGAACTTGTCAATAAGTGGGAGTCCAATCTGAATAATGTCAAAATGAAGCTCAAAGAGTGGAAAGTTCAAATGTGTATTTGAAAGCCACAAAAAGTTGATGAATCACATAACAACCAAATAAAAGGCGACTGACCTATATATTATTTTTTTTTCTAAAAACCTGAATCCCAGTGGGGAAAAAGAACCCACAAGATTAAATCAGAGTTTTTCCGTTTTAATTCTGACCTATCGCCGATTGGGTTATAGCAAACCACTTTCCTAGCTTCAAGATGAATATTGGCATGTATTTGTATCACAATATGGTGCTTTGTTAATTCCCAAAATGCTTACAAATGTAAAAAGGCTCTGTGTTGATACCAGACGGGACCGTGGGATGGTATTTTAAAAAAAAAGCTCTTAAGGTCTTAATGTGATTTAACACATGGAAAAAAACATACCGGATCAACTATCTTGAAGAATGGCCACCTCTGTTGCTGTTTACAACTCAATCCTCTTCAAATACAAAATAATGAACCCACTCAAAAAACATTAAACTGCACTCATAACTGAGTTTTCTGTCAGAGTCAGGTCAGCAGACATGATAACATGATAAACTGGTTATTTACACACCAGAGCAACATTAATACGTCAGGCCACCTGACAAATGACAACAATTACTCTCATTCTGAGTCAACTAAATGTTGGTCTCTAGCAGATTCTTACAGAAACATGTTTCTCTTTTGTGATTTAATGAAGCACTATCTAACTCTTTCAGTTGTGAAAATAATTAATCTCCAAAGCTTGAACTTCAAACTGTACTTTTCAATTTTTATCTTCAAAATGCAGCTAAACGTGCAGATCACTAGAGGAAGTCTGGCAAATGCTCTCTCCGCTTTGGTTTATCCGAAATGAAATGTTTTACAGGTGAAGAACAACTGCAGATATTTGCGCACACCCTTTACTGCATTTCAGCAGATGCATCCCCCCATTTCCTGCAGAAGGCAAGATGCTTCTCTTCAAGTTTATGTTCTAGTTAGAAGGATCTAGTTTTTGGTCTCCAGCTGGGAGTGTGTGTGTGTGTGTGTGTGTGTGTGTGTGTGTGTGTGTGTGTGTGTGTGTGTGTGTATATATATGAATATAGATATATATACACACACTCACAAACTCATTTGTTATTATTAAAATAATTGGCATAGTCTGTGTTTATTAGAAATGTTTGAATAAACTGTGGAAAATTCTAAAAAGAGTTAAAAATAACCCAAAATTTACAAAAAGTATTGCATACACCTTCAAATCAGCCAAAAGTTCTAAAAAAAAAAAAAAAGTAACTGACAAGGACATATTTTGGAATTTTTAAAAAAAGACTTTCTTTTAAAGACTATTTTTAATATGTAATTTTGGAAAAGCTGTTAAAATTCAACTTAAAGATGCAGTATTAAATTTATATTTCCACAGAAAGGCATCAGCACAGCTTTGGAATGAAAGTATTCATCATGATTAAGATCCATTTAGTTCATTTATCAGCACTGTTTATCTTTATATATTGATATCTAAAAAGGTTTTTTTAAATTATACAATTATCCTTGTTTATTCCATGTTGCCCAGCCACCAATTATTTTTTGTTCAAAGTTATGACTGAGTGGGTTACACAGGAAGCGAAGATGGAGTTTTCAAACTCAAAAGAGGACGCAGTTCATCAAATAACCCACAGGCTAATGTGCTTACCACTTTTCCCTTGTCAAACCACTCTGCAGGCTAAACACAACAGGGAGGCTGTTCTGAGCTTAGCTGAGGATAATGACAGATAGAATCAGTGATGTCAGGTAAAGCAACGCAAATTACCATTTGGGTATCAGCTTCCAGGAAGATAATCAATGACTCGAAGCTTCTGTGATTCTTAGGGGATCTTATAGACTAGAATGAAATATTAAAATGTATAGAAACAGACAAATAAGCCCCTACATTGTACAGCGGTCTGAATTCTTACTTAAGCCTTGAGGGTAAACATTTCCGAATCCAAGCCAAGGCCGGACACACCTCGACAGGTACTTTCTCACATTCGCTTGGGTGTTTTTTGATACTCGTTAATCAATTCACTGTCATTGGGATTTGGCTTGTTCGCTGTCTAAAAAAAAGATTTTTTTCTCATATTTACAACCCTGAAAAATGACCTGTTACACAAATGGTAATGCACCAACTGACTTAATTCACAGAAAGACCCAAAACAAATCAATTTTTAGGAACACTACTTTGGGCATTTTATGTTCAAATCCCCCAGTTTGAATCAAACTGCCAGCCCTCCATTGGTTTTGCTGAAGGCTGCTTGCAAAGACTTCATCTCTTTTAGAATTTGTTTCTCCCTCAAATGTTCCATAAACAGAAACCTATAATCCTCTAATTAACTGAGTAAACAATGAAGTCTAGCAACGCGCTGGTTGCCTCAAATGAGCTCACCCCCAGTTACTTATGGTTCACTTCGACATGTACATCAACTCAGGGCTAGCGTGAACATTTTACCAGCAGTAAAAGAGGTCGAAAGGACGC
This sequence comes from Fistularia tabacaria, assembly GCA_901007705.1. Taxonomy (NCBI): domain Eukaryota; kingdom Metazoa; phylum Chordata; class Actinopteri; order Syngnathiformes; family Fistulariidae; genus Fistularia; species Fistularia tabacaria. The sequence continues at coordinate 195,217 of CAAKHD010013687.1, read as the reverse complement.
GTGTCAGGACAGAGGTTTGTGAGTCAGTCTGGTAATACCACCTGTTAGCAGGTTAATGGAAGTTTTGTTGTTTGCATGTACGTTCTAAATAAAAGACATTTATCAAATTATATTTAGTGAGGTGTGGTTATTCTAAAAATTTGACATTTAATTCTAGAGTAATTGATTTTAAGGTTGTAACATCTCACACAAACATTGTATTAATTAGTACATTAAACTGGTATTTTGTATTTGTGAAGAAAATCAACAGTACGGATCCTACACAAACAGACAGCCTGTACCTGAGAACAAACATGTCACTTAAAACAGATATAACAATGTGGTTTGTACAATTTGAGCTTTTTTTAGGGTTGAGTTTCGTATCATGACTAAAAAAAAAATGTTCATCCAATTTTTTTTACCCACATCGAGGGATGCGCTGCATTTTTATGGAAGAGCAGAGACTTCAAATTTGGCCCTATTAGGAAACATGAGATCCTTCTCTTTTCTGCTTTCCCCATGTTGTGAAATGACACAAGCATCATTTGAGAATTATTGACTATCTTAAATGAGATGATGAGGAAAGAAGTTTTATGTGGCAATACCCTTGTGAGGTTCAATGTAGTGATAATCTGTGATAATAATAGGATTACAGTTAATCTATTCCACACTTGTGAAACCAGTGAAGTATAAAATACTACTTTTTAAATAGTGATGTAGGTGTGGCTATTTGGGAGTGAAAAACTGAAAATTGGAGCATACAGATGAATAATTTGTCTTTTTTTTTAATTTCTGTGTTTATTTCTCACTTTGGCCTCCAAAGCATTTTATTTACTTCCATCCTGAGCCAGTTTGACTCTCATCCTGACCCCTCCTCCACATTTCATTCACAAAATCACTTCCTGTCTGAAGCAGCAGCCAAAGCCACCACACAGCCATCCAATCAGGATTTTAATTGCTTTGTTTGTTGTTGAGCAATTTCTGTATTTATCTAGGCTGTGTTATCATGAAAGCAGAGCACTCAATCACTTGTTTTTAGCAGTAAATAAGACAAAATAAAAACCAAACCCCAAAACCTTTTACTTTACACAGATGCTTTGATTCACAGTAGCAATTAATTATTCTTCCTACAAAAATTAGCTTATTATTTGATTGGTTTCTTTTAGCTTCCGTCCTAAAAATTGCTCAAACTCCTTCTTGCCTGACAATTTCACACTAATGTGGAAGACACAGTTAACAAAAATGTGTTTTTCTCTATTACCCCAAACCAGGTTGTAAAGTTTAATTAGCATTGTCAATGATAGCTTTATGGCAACACTGAGGACACAGTGTGCCATAATCATAAAATCTTACATTTTTGTGTTTATCTGCTGCTCTTTTCGGCCTGCAAACAGTCCAAAACCCAATGATTCAATTTAGAAAATAATTTTTAAAAAAAGACAATTTAAGGGAAATAAACAGTTGATGTAGCAGACAGCCAATGCATACCAAATTACTGACTAATCTACTAAACTCTTAAGCTTTAGTTTTAACCCTAGCTTGCTGAAAAAAACGTGACAGATGGATAATGTCAAAGTTTCTAATTCCGCTCCACCAGGTTTCTCTTTCTTTAATGTCTTTGGCTCCTAAATTTCTGTTTTGACATATATCGTCACTCCATGATGCTTCTATTTCAACGTAACATGCCAGGGTTGCAACTGAACACTAAACCTAAATAGATTATTGACTGGTCAAGTGTTGCGCCATGACAAGGACATATGAACAAGACTTATTTGCTTGTTTACTTGACCCTTCTTATTTTTAGTCACTATCATTTAATCTCATATGTATTCTTTACAATGCGTGGCACTTTGGATAAATGCAATCCTTTAGATGGCTACTATTTAATTTGGCACCTAATGCCCTTCTCCTCCCCGATGCCAAAGCTTTAGGTCTATTCCCCTATGGGGATCAATAAAGTATTATCTTAAATGATGGGATGAGAGTTCATGACATCACTTAACATCCCTTCAACCAGACACCCTGAGAACTCAGCTATTTCTGGTACTTGCAGACTGAGATCGCTGCCTACATTTAACCGTTAAGACTCTTACCTGATTCTACTGGCAGCCATATGGTAGCACGTTACATAACCAATGGTCGGTCACATGGTTGAGCTGCGGTGCACTTGTGTTGCCGTAAATGACCGGCTCTTATGGCTGGGAGAAATAAGCGAATGCTGGCTTAAACTTTAGAGCCCATCATCCATTAGTTAAAGCGGAACAGTTTGTCACTTTAACTCATGACAAACAGCTCCACCTTATCCTGCCAGTTCTGATTCATCTATGGTAATTTACTGAAAAGCAGCTGAAACCTGGGGAGGGAACTGATGAAATAATTTTAACTCCATTTCCACCAAATGCAGCACTAAATACTTTTTTTTTTCTGGTCAATATGGGCCCAGATGTTATTCTCATTCTATGCAAGACTGTGCCTGAAATTACAGAATTTTTTGATCAATTCTAAAATCATATGGTCAAGAAGGCGCAAAACAATCTTCTAGGGTTTTTTTTTTTAACAAAAAGAGAAAATTAAAAATTAAGCCTTTCAGAAGAAATCACCACCCAAGGGCCATGAAAAACCCATGCCTCCAACTGTGATACACAGTGAATATATTGCTCATTGCACAACAGGCATCCTGGAACATGTTGCCAACTTACATAACAGGCAGAAGTCTTTATATATATATATATATCCTCCAGGTAAATCTTAAGCCAAGACTCCCACAGATTATCCAAGAACAGAGAGACTGAAAGAGAGCTTGAGGAGGACCTGGGGGGGTGGGGGGGCAACGGACGACCACAGTGAATGAAAGAGATCTGACCACTGATAGCCAGTTTATGAATGACACATTCATAAAGCAACACGATCCATCTGTGACCAGGCAGCAGAATGTGGGGCCAATTATTCTACACTCAACGGGTAGGTAATGGGGAGAAGAACAACATGACATCCACCAACAAATCAAACTGAAATGATTGTGTTTCATCTTCAGTGTTATAAAACACCAGCTTTTCCCAAGTCTGGTTAAAAAAACCTCTTACAAAGTCTTCGCAACCAATTTAAACAGTCAACAGTTCCGGACAAAATTGCAAACAATCACATAGAGGGTTTTCAGATCACATATACTGCTATTATTCTTGATCATCCATCTCAGTCTTCATCAGTAAATTCAGCTTTGTCTTATCTAAGTTTCAAAGACACCAATGCTGCAATGTTTGAAGAACACATTCTTACTTCTTGATTTGTTCTTCTTTGATCAAAACAACTGTAATGACACATGTGGGCCAGGTACAGTATTGGAGATGAAAATCAACACTAGTTTTTATCCCCATAGGATCGGGGTTTTAAGATTTGAGGAACTCACATATTCTATAATTTGCCTTCTTGTCAATAAGCCATCCTGAAAGGAATTTGCTGTCTGATTACATTTGCAAAGGGATGCACATGCTCTTGGAAACTCTTGAAAATTCAAACACTTACTATGACCTTGAAGGATGAGAAGATAGATGATGTTCCTGTCTTTGCACATGAGTTAAGGAGCGTAGGACCGTCTGGCCTGCTGTTTAGCTTAGCACAATTAATAGTTGGCTGCCCACACCAAAAAAATAAAGATTAGTGAATTACTTGCTCCCATCAAGAAAGAAAGGTCGGTTTCTTCTACCTACGAAGACCTCACAAGCCTTCACAGCTCAACATGTTGAAAACCTTAAATCCCAACATTTGAAACAGACTTCAAAATGAGTCATTTACACCACATTTTAGCAGAAATGTTCAGCCTTTATAAAAAGCATCACATGTCAAGGCTGCTGAAGACCTGGATAACACAAGATGAAGAGTCTGGAGTTAACCCAAATTTTTCCAATCATTTTATTACTTCTGAATCTAAAGTTCTATTCACTTCAGCTGGTTTGAAAGACACTGCAGTTCTATTCTCCTAAGAAACTTTAGGAGGTTTTTGGTAATTCAAAAATTGCACACTCTTTCGACACAACTGTAAGGAAATAATGACTTCATTTTCATTTTTTGATTGGACTACAACTGAATATGCAATCTTCTGTTCATGAATATAAAAAGCTATACAGATGATAATCATATAATCATATTGGGTGATTGAAGATAGAGATAACGGTGTTTGTTCCAGATAGTACAATAAGATGTAGAGCACAATCCCCATGTGATGACAGAGAGCTTAAAACTGTTGATAAAAGAGCCAATTTCTGTAAATTAAAGATGATAACAATATATCTGAATGATTATACTTTCATTTTTCAGATACAAATGAATTGTAAATCTCTATGAATTTTAAGATTAAATAAAATGCAGCCTTATTTGTTGAGAATTAGGGTCACACACACACACACACACACACACACACACACACACACACACACACACACACACACACACACACACACACACACACACACACACACACACACACACACACCCACACACACACACACACACACACAGACACACAGACACACACCCACACACCCTCACACACACACACACACACACACACACACACACACACACACACACACACACACACACACACACACACACACACACACACACACACACACACACACACACACACACACACACACACACACTCTCTCTCTGTGTCCCTGTACCTTGTTCAGCCTTGTTATTGTTTCACTTTTTAATTTATTACATTGCAGCTACTTTCGCATGCCTACAGTGTTTTACTGACATTTGTGATAAATCAAACATTGAAGCCTTGTAAGCCTAAAAAAGCTACTGTTAACTCAAAGGATGAGACAATGCTATTCACATACACAGATATGTAAGCCAAAGAAGTACCAATGAGTCAGATCCAAAAGCACTGACAGAGCACTCCCACTCCTAGCCCTATTTCAAATCACAATGTCTTCTTCATCTGGAGCTGCATATGTAAGTCCTCAGCATGTACCTCTGAAACTATCTCCTGGAAGCAGCCCTTCCGCAATGGAACATCTGATCAACAGTACATTTCAAAGTAATATCAAACACACGAATTCTTTGCAAGCCCCCCCTTACTCACATTACACAAATGGTCAGTGTAGTCTGCTTCAGAAGCTCCTTGAATATCTGCTTGCAAATCTATCTTCTGCAAAAGGTCTGACTTGGACCCCTGACTAGCTGACCTGAGCCAGCATCTCGGAAGGCACAAAAATTATTGTTTATCTAAAAATCAATTACATTTGTTCTGCTGCAGTGAAAGGCTTCAAGCAAAATCAAAGCTACAGTCATTTATTACTAAGTCAATATGTAAAATAAGACTTTAAAAATGTATGAAGGTAACGGAAAAAAACAAAAATGTATAAATACGGAGACTATTTTCAGCAACAAACCTGCTGGTATGATAGCTTTCCGCCACCTACTAACAGCAATATGTTCCTGACTTCTAACTTCCACGAATATTGATATGCCCCTGTCTAATTTTCACAATTAATTTCCTCTCAGTAGTCATGCTAATATTTCGTTTTCAAAGCTTACCTGAGCTAATTAGTAAATCACTCAGTTAAAATGATATCTGTAAATGTGATCTTTAAAATTCTGTGTCTGGGTCTATTTAATCAACTCGATTTTGTCATGGCAACACATTTACCCTTTTGCACATTATTAAGTCACAGTGAGGCCAAGATGACTTGTTGACTGAAAAATTGTAGGGGGTTTCAGTGTGTTTTGCTTCCTCTTTCATTTTCAATGTGTTTGTCATGACAAAAAAATTACTCTCAACTGTCTTCCAGTTTTTTTTTGAGGGCCAGTGGCAAGCTCAAGCTACAAAAAACAGCCATGCAGGTCGCAAATCTGACTTGTTGAAAATCAAAAATAACTAAGCTCAACCAATGTTGGAATTACACTTTCCAGTGATTGTTTGACACAAATTCTCCAAAAGGGCGTGAGGTTGTTAGTGGGACAGGGATACAAACAGTTTTGTCACACAAATATCATTTAGTTTTGCCGCTTCCTACAGAGAGGGGGAAAAAAGATCAAACACTAAGATAGTCACTACTACAAAAAAAAAAACCAAAACTTTTGCAATAAAACCCAAGGCACCTCTTTCTCTACATTTATAAATATTTGAGGATATTTTTACCACCTTGTGTGGATATTTCAATTAGGGGAACCTCATGTAGACTGTTTCAACGCACCTGTTCCTCAGATCAGCAGGGTTTCCATTTCTAGGAATTTGAACAAAAACTGTATAGAATGAGACCTCTGAACTACAACCTCAAACACCCATTAAAAAAAAACAACGCTGGCCTGCTAATGTTTCAAATTATGTCCTTCCATCTTCAGATCTTTCTTAAAATCCTATCCATCCTCCCTTTGTGAAACCTGAGCCAGCAACTTCATCATAATGCAGCACACATGCGCTTCCATTGTCAGTCAGAGAGCTCTGTGCATCAAGGCGCTGCAGAAAACCACAATCATGACAGAGGAACCATTATGAGAGAGCAAATGAGAACAAGATAAGAAGTGTCACTGACAACAACTGCAAGAAGGCAGGCAGAGCTGCAACAGACCCCGGCCTCGACACACACACGTACACACACATGCACACACTGAGTCAGTCACAGCAAATTGTCACTAATTGCTCAAAAGAGTGGTGTGTATTTTGCACTGAATATCTAAATGTGGCTCACTTTCAAACAGGCCAGTTGCAAAGGCAAATGCTGCAGAGACTGAAATGTCGATCTGCCCAATGACTAAACAATTTTGGCCATCTCAGAGAACTGCTGCTAGCCATGTCACAAATGTGGTTTTCTATCCAAAACATAATTTGCGTGACCGGACAAAATCTGATATTCTCCATCTTCCTCCAGCTTTCCGCTGATCCTCCACTTCTGCTCTGCCTTTTCCAATCATTCTGCCTGTCTTCTTCCTCTAAAAAGGACTAATTAAATTCAAAAGAACACTGACCACTGCACAGACAAGCCTAAGTATAGACGATGCTGCCAATGTGGCCTATCTGGTCTACAACATGTCCACAACACACCCATACAACCAAAAATAGAGCCAATGCTTAAATTTAGTAAACATTTGTTATAGTTTAGCATCTTGAAATGTTTGCAGGGAAGCTTTTTGACACCAAGGGGGCTATTATCTTTCAGCTCCACCCTTAGGGTCACTGTCTAGCAAATCCTAAAACTTTCCTGTGTTGCATTGGCCGAGGGAGCTGAGAGGAGGAGCTCAACATGCAGCGTTTCAAACAACACAAAAGCTGTTTTCTAAGCCTAACTTCAGTTCCACCGTATCTACATTTATCATATGGAGGTTTGATTCTGCGAAACGCACATGTGTCTCTTTAAACCATTATCTACCCTGATTGGTTTTTGGAAGCTTCACTAGGACAGTCAAGATCTAATAAGCCAAGCACACATCATGATGGTGGGGTCATCCATCAAGCTTGAAATTTTAGCATGGCTTCATCAGGTCTTTTATTTGAGACACTTGACAGGAAACTATGACTTTCATTTCATTTAGTCCTCAGGCCTCCCTGCAACAAGCATGGTAAAAGCAAAACTTGCATTTTACAAGACTACCTGTCTTAAGATGATTACTTCAAACACTGCAAGAATAGGAGTATACATTCCTGACAGTTGGACAGTTGTCACATGCATGTCACTTCCAAATTGATAAGATATATCAATAGAGGTTGGAATTTAACACAAGCTTGTGTATTTCTCTCGGTAACTGACATTTGACTAATGTATGCATTGAACGTTACACATTGCTATGGAAAAGTGCGTATTCATTCTTGAAGGTGTGACATTGGAAAACTCGCTTTCCTTTAATAGGACTTCCCTTGTGTCTGATTCATTATGAAAAATGTCAGTGACATTTACAACAAAGTGGCACTGCCTAATATAGCTATACTGAGGGGGATGGGGGACTTTTGAAACTTTGCTCTAACTGGATGAGTCTCGCAAACAAACACATGTTGTCTGGCAGTCGAACAAGCCCACTTGTCAAGCACTTGGCCCAGCGATGCGCCTCCTCCGGCCGTCCACTGACTGACTGACGGACTGATGTGTTTGCTGAAATGAGACACTGCCTGACTCAGCCGGGCTGCAGCGGCCGGATTCCTCCACCACTTCCTGTTCTCGCGCGTGCCGCATTTTTAAATGGAAAAGCGCACGGGGGACCCGGCGGTTGGGATGGCGGGCGAGGACGCCGCCTCATCCGATTCCATGTGTTAGGCGAAGCTTTTTTTTTATCCGCTGCTGGGGGGGCGGCGAAGTTCCCGGCGGCGGCGGCACTCGAAATGTTGTAACTGCCGTTTGTTCCATGAAACCGGACGAAAACAATTCGAACTCCAACCTCCGCCCCTCACCACTCACCTTACCTGAACTACCAACAGCGAAAAAAGTAACACTAAGCAACCAAATTGCGAGGCAGGGGTAGCGGGTGGTGGTGGTGGGGGGTCGGGTGTAGCGATAACTTACCTCGCTTTTAAGTTGCTGTGAGAGGCCTGTTAGAAGTCTCTTTAATAGTCCATAGCCCGTTGAGATGTTTCTGAGACGACGACGGAGGGCAACAGGTAGTCGGAGCCACACAGGAGAAGGAATTCCTCGGCTGCTCTCAGTCCAAACTCCGGCGGTGTCTCTCCCTGAGCTGCAGCACGGACTCGGCTTAGCCCCGCAGCCTCTCGCCGTGACGTCAGAAAGCCTCGTCATGTGGTCAGGCGGGGGCCAATGAGAGTCCGCGTTGTCCTGGCAACAAGAACCGGTACCTGGATCGCGAGTAGAATGTGCTGTTTGCATTAAGGTAATGTTTCGGAACTGGCAAAGTGTTTTCAAAAAAGTTCGTTAAAGGTCAAGATGTTGAAATAGATCCGCATAGGACCATGTTTAAAGAACTGGATCTATGTCTCTTGCATTGATGCACTGATGGGAAATTATCAGCACTGGCTTTAATGCACTCACTTTGACATGCCTGAATCAATAGTATACCTCCATCAAAATGACAACTTTGATGATAGCTCATAATTATTTGTAAAGGCCAGTGTCCACAGTTTACGTGGAGCTTAACCTAATGCACAGTTGCGCGTTTGGGCATTGATGCAAGTGAATCTGATGCCATGTGATGCATATCTTTGTGGCCCGTGACTGTTTAGTTGGATTTTCATCCAAAATTTTACTTCATATAATTTACTTTTTTGTTTGTTGTTTTGCTTTTCCCAATTGGCATAATTAGTCTTACCTCACTGCAAAGAGCATTCAAATGACTGCTGTTGTGACAATGTTGTGAGAATGACAACAAAATAAGTTTCACAAGTGTATTTCTGACAAATTTTCAATACTGTTCAGGAAGTTTATGATTGTCATTAGGCATTTGGTGAGGCCCAGCACATGCAAGCTCACCTGAAGCCATGCTTTTCATAAGATCATTAGCAGGAGTCAACACTGTGTTATTCAGACAGTGTTAAAGGGAGCTTTTTCTTAATGGCCTTATAAAGAACACTTTGAGCTCCTTCCCTCCCTCCTGCTGAGTCAACAAAATCCCTATCACACCAATAATCTGATCGCACAATATTATGCACACTTAATAAGTAAAGGATGACTATTATATTACAGTACTGAAATACGTGAATAGCGCTTCAGTTTGGTTATTCATACAAATATCTCAAGTTCAACAGAGTTGCATAATCTTATCTTATCAACACAAATTGATCGGAAAAAAAACTATCCAATAACATCTTCAATCATATTCTGATGAATGGGGTTAAGTTACAACCTTTTTAAATTTACATATATGAAGCTGTGTGCAGCACACAAAAACAATAGAAAGGCAGATACATTATAAACAAATCCAACATGGTAGCTTATGCATTGTCAAGGTGATTAGAACTGTGTGCAATCCATGCATTACTTAGTCATGTAAAGTTGTGACTCGCTGTTAAGACCTTTAACCAGCAGACAACACTGTAATTACCCCTTAAGAGAAGTTACAGCTCATCAGTGAGTTTGACCCTGAGGGAGAGTCCCTGAGTACCACCACTGCAAGCCCTGACTAATAGGTTTGCATAACATTGATCTGACTGGGAGTCCACTGAATATCCACACACACAACCACACATGCGCACAAACTCACATGGGTACTGTATAGACATGTAGCATTGAAGCCTGGTCTGCCGCAGCTCAACTGCCAAGAGGCTTTGAACTCGAGAGCCATCTTCTAAATCGGCCAACTCATGGCTCTACACGGGCTCTGTCATTAGGTAACAGCAGCTTTAGATTGCGAGGCTAAGATGCCGGGCACTGGATGTAGAAGCCTCTGATCTGCACAGTAGAAGAGCGACAGCCTCTTCTCGCTGATTATCTATTACCTAACCTCACACAGCTAACCTTGTGCTGCATTCAACCCTTGGTGGAGAGGGTCCAAGGTTTTGAGGTGAGCTTAGCTGTCTGGCAGCCTTTCCATGATTAGAGATCTTTTTGGGAAAAAGTTGCCCCAAGTGGCATACAGTGTCCTTTGCTGTTTTTCCATTTTTCTGTGACTATGCCAGTTGTGTTACTATTTATGTTTTTGATTCATGCAGAAAATGTGAACAAGAGCCCCATCAGTAACACTTTCTGCTACGCATTTGTTATGGCCCCCAGTCGAGTTTGTAGTTGTTGCTGTTTCGTGATGTCTCTTGCCACATCTCGACCATCTTGAAATTCATCTTTTTTCTATGCGTCAAGACAAATTAATCCCTTTGTGAGTCTTAAATGTGTTGATGAATACAAACGTGCTGCAATCTAGTTAATAACTGAGTCAGGGTAGTTTTCCAGCAGTCACTTCCTGTAAAATGACAATAAGAAAAGAACTAGAAACACTAGAAACTGCAGCATTACTGTTTTATTTCTCAGCCAACGATTTGCAGTTTATATCTAAGTGTGCCAAGACAATGTGGATAAAAAACCCTGACATAAATGGACAGGGAAGTGGTTTTGAAGAACAATGTGATGTCACAGTGCCCTTGACAATTGACCATCAATGTCAATCAGGTTTTTGTTAAATCCCAAGTGGATGCTTGTGGAAGATATTCCTTAGACATTTCACTCACAAAATTGGGATGTGAGGTCACAGTGACGTTGACCTTTGTCCACCAAATTCTAATATTCATCAGTGAGTTCAAGTAAACACTTCTGCCAAATATGGAGAAATTTCCAAAAGGCATTCCTGAGGTATTGCATTCCACGGCTAAAAATGTGATCTCATGTAAATGAGGCTTAAAACACTAAGTATAAATATGCCATCCTTTTTTTATTAAACAAAATTTGCATCTGCAGCTTTTAGTTTTTGAACATTCTTTTAAATACTATTTAAGATCTTTATTTATTTCTACATTTACTATGAATATACATTTAAAATGACCATGCTGTTTAGTTTTTACATATTTAACAAGTGTTTTTCTGCCTTTAGTGATTTAAGATGTCCACCGGATTAACTCCCCAAGTGAGGATCACTGGACGACAGAAAGGAGCAGCTGATCTTCCAGAAGAAAACAAGACTGGCTCCTCCAAGTCGACCTGTTACAGCATGGCGGCATGCGTCATCATCACAGCACTAATGCCCAGGCTGACTGGATTATCCAGCAGGTGAATTTATTCTCAACAAGAACATGCTGAGAGTTGCGTGTTGAGCTTCTTCAGAACCATTAGTGTGTGTCTTTTGTGTCCCTGCAAGACACCAACGGCAGGAGGGAAGACCTCAATGAAAACATCAGACGTTTTATCATCCAGAACAATATCCTGCTGGTCCAGCAAGTGTCTACTAATTCTAAAAGAGAGGAGACCAGGGGCTAACACATGCAGTACTGCAGACCCCTATCATGTAAAAGCACAATTGAACCATACAAGCAAATAAAACATTGCAATGCGGCCTTGAATGTGATCATGTATTCAACATGTAATGTAAAATTGTACAGTTAAGCTTTCATTTGTTTAAAAAAAAAAGCTGGAGGACTCTAATAGAGGACTATTTGGGAGTTAAAGCAGCACGCCAATTGATTGAACACTAAGGCAAAAGAGAAAGAGAGTGGGTAATGCGGGTTTCAGACAAAATAATTAACTGTATCTGCATAACCAGATTGGTCCAGATGAGGGCAGCAAGAATCTCAGGCCGGAAATACACTGTCAGCTGTAGACACCAGATTGAGTCAGGTCGAATATTCTAGCTTTTCTTAATTGAAAGCCAAGTTGCACGCGGAGAAAGCACTGTAAGGAACGTGTCAGCAAATACAGCACATAACCTTTAGAATTAATTCCATAGTGTGTCCGACGTCGATCCAAGGCAGGCTCATTATCTTTATGTTATATACTTGTGATATCTGATTTGTTGTTTATTGTGTTTTAATTGATTTTGTTGTTGTTGTTATTTGCTGTGAAGTTTGATGACTTGCTGTTTTACTCCATGATTTGATGCTGTGTTTTGCACTTTACAGCCACCATATTGTTAACTCCTGGGGGAAATATCTATGCCTTGAGCTGCTAAAAGCACTTAATTTTTCTGTGCCAGTGAGACACATGCTGTGTGTGTTTTCAGCCTGGTGCAGAACCGGTGATGTAGAGCAAATTTCTTTGAAAACAGTTACCCAACTGAAAACAACGCTGCGAGAGCAGCATGAGCCAAAACATTAATGTTTCAGCTCGATAATTAAAAAAATGAGCTAAACTGATGAAAAGAAATAGAATAGCTGTAGAATAGCTGTGTTTTCAATAGCTCTAGCTCCTTCTCAGTACTTTGCAAATTAAGATATACTAAAAAACAATTTAGGCAATTTAATATATACAAAGTGTTGCAATGAATGAAACTTCATTTGAGATATTATGTGTGTTGACAGCAGCATGAGTTTTTCTTTCTAAATTGAGTTTCATAAAAACATGCTTCTGCATGAACCAATTTTTACGAATTATATCAATTTTCATGCATTACACTCGCTTTCAGACCTCCAAAAAATTTCATTAACATTTTTGAGTCCAGATGTGGCCCATTCACTCCATTTTCCATTGTGAATTCTATATCTATTAGCTGTTCATTCAACTGACAATATTATGGGCGAACAAATATCACAAGAATTGAAGAACGCCATCATTTGGTTGATTAAGAAAACAGTGGAGAAGGTGTAATACATGGAAATGTAAGGCCCCTAAAAAGAACCCTTCGACTGGTATTCAGTGATGATGTGACTGTTAAGTAGGAGGAAGAGTTCTGCTGAGGACAGTTTCAACGTGCAGTTGGATAACAATCTACATAGTGCGAGACCATCACAGGAGGTTTCTCAAGTTTCAAATTTGCGATATTCTTCAGTGGCCAAGTCAGTCATCTTATGTTAAACGAACAAACTGTCCTTTCTGCTACTGAAAACATAACCGAAGGCAGCAAGATCACAAACAAACAGCGAGTTGGTGCAAGTACAGTGAAGGTCATGTAAAGGATCCAAACCGCGTGTCCCCGAGCTCCTTAAAATCAAGGTTTATTTATATCTAATGGGTTTCACTCCTAATGAATATGACGTTCTTTTTAACCCTTGAAATTAAAAAGAAGAAAATATTTCAACTGCTTCATTTTGTACACATAGCCATCACTCACAGAGTAATTATGGCAAAAAATGTCAGTCCAAATGTGTTTTGACCCCTCCTTTTCAACCACTGACAACATTGAGTTGATGAAGATTATATATTAGAAATGAAATGCTCTAAATATCAACAGCTCTGACATTGATTTAACTTTATAATGTATTTATAATCTATCTCTTTCAAAGTGCTTCTGTGTTTGCTCGTTGGTCTTGTGATAGAATATTTCATACATTGCGATCATTCAATAATTTTGTTGGGAAAATTATCTCTGCGGCTCAGATTTATCTTTATTTTCCACTGGCTTATAGCACAGCAGCACATTCCTTGCAGTCCATTGCATCTGTTATTTCAGAGTCTTTGCACAACACTTCTTATTCTGTCTTTGGATGTGACAGCAGAGAACAGCGAGGGAACAAAATAATTTAAAAACTGAGATTGAATTGAAACTTTCATGTCTTGTTTTGCTGCAGCTCAATGTGGCCCGAATACAAAAAAGAAGTCAATACAATGCATGACACATTTAAGTGGAAAAGTAATCTGTATTATTTCAGAGTTTTATTTTTATCTGTGCTGAGCAGCTGAGTGAAACCTGGTACACCTTGTCTTCAAAGAGAATTCTAGCAGCGATAAGATGACTCAGGACGAGCCTCTGGACACACGTCAGCACACAATAATAGGGAGACGGAGTTTACTTGAGGACTTCTTTACTCAGCCTTGCATCTGCACTGACCATGGCAACTATGACACCACAGATTAGGCATAAATCCTTCACCTGCCTGAGAACACGAGACCATGGCATGCAATGCCACACGTTCTGGCATCTGCTGTGACAGCATGAGATAAACGATCATTGAGCAAGTGTGTGCTGCATCTTCCACTTAGTAATCCAAGGGAAGCAGATCCCAAAGCACGTTTTGATGAGCGCAGAGATAAATTTGCTGTGTCTGTCACCTGAGTCAGTGTTTGATGCATAAACTGCAGCAGAGAACAAAAGCTTGGTTGGAAATTAATCAATTTAAAGTTGTCTACCGGCTGCTGACCAAAAGAGTAGAATAGTACAGAGAGTAAGAGTCGTAGCACATGTGAGGGGGGTGGATCTCGATGGGTGGAGCAAATAAGGGTTTTAACGGAGTAAAGTCTAGCAAGGTGCTGCACTGTATCGTGAGGGGAGTATCCATGGTCAGGTAGCAGGGGGTGGAGCAAAAGACAAATGTTAAGGGAAAGGGGAGGTGAGAAGTGCTGAGGAGGGAAAAGACACGGAGAAGTGATGTAGAGAAGTATCCTACTGGGATTACCCAATACATAGAAACACATGGCCTCGCCTTGTTACAGGTTGAAGGTATAAATCTATGACCCTGCAGAAGGTTTGGATCTGCTTGTTTTCACACCAACTTTTGAATAAATTAATCGGAAAAATTAGTCAGTACATTTTTAAATGACCTCATAGATAATTTCTTTCCTCTTTAGAGAAGGAATTTCTCTCATTGGACCCAAGTTTAACATGACATTATTTATGTAGCACACACTGCCTGACAGATGAAATGGCACATAAAACAAACAAACAAAGAGACAACAAAAACTAAAAGGATTAAGAGCCGAATTAATAAGACTCGCCTTCAAAGTAATAATAGCAATCATACTTTTATTTGTGTAGTATTTTTGATGAAAACATGCAACTCCAACATTTATACTGAAACATTGAGGAAAGATTGCAGCAAAACTTGAACCTAAAAAAATTATGTTCAAAGAGTGTTTGGCAAAGTAAACAAATGGATGAATAAAGAATGCCCTAAAGAGGGTTTTAAAATTCATAATCTATGTACAGAATATTTTCTGCATAATTGGATTGTTATTTTTTCTTATTGGCAGTATTTGGTAGGATGCTCAGCTGTGAACAGCGCCAACCGGTCAGAGATCACCAAATTGCTGCCACCTACTGGTGAAGTGTGGTAATTGCTGGAGCTGCTTATCCGCTTATGCGATCCACTAACGTTAAACGGTTTATTAGCTTTTGTAAATCATGATGCAACAGCAGCTGCGTTTCCTGACGAGTTCATGGTTTCTGGTATGTTTGCCTCGGTAATACTCTGTGAGATAAGAGTTGTTAGTTTGTTTTCTTTATTCTATTTAAATACAAAATAATACCATAAGACATCTGACAGAATAACGAACACATTGTGTAATTTAAGCCAAATCATATTACAACTAATCAATTCTTTATACTTTCTAAACTGGAATTATGTTTAAAAACACTAAACATTATGAATTAAAGTAAATCATCAGGTCTTTTCCATTTCAACAAAGAGCATCAATTCTGGCATAATTTTAATAAATTAATAATATCTGAAATATCATATTTCGACCACCTCTTTTGGATGCAAAGAATAGTGACTCTTCTCAGCACAGAAAACCTTTGGAAGTTTCAAGTTCCCTCTTTGCAATCGAGATCTCAGTCTTGCTATTTGCACAGGGAAGAGTTGGAACAAAAATAAGTGACTGATAAACTGGGCTTGAGTCCTCTTCCTTCAAAGCTTCACTGCCTGTCCACTTCCCAACTCCATCCAACCCTCAGTGTGGAGAAGATCAAGAGATACTCACGCTCCTTCACTGGAGACAGTAACTCTCCCCCAAGCTAGTGTTGTGGAAGATGGGCCGATACAACGTTAGATAGGCTGTCAGAATGACTTCAATTATGTTTCACTCCTCAGTTGCATATATAGTGTGTGATTGCTGTTTATTTATTCATGTGTCTTAAATGGATGCCTTTTTGATTAATTTTATCTTTCTTGCTTTTCTTTTATTATCCTACCCTTCATTCATTTATTTTTAACTTCTTCATTTGTTGCTTTATCTCCCCATGAGGATAATGACTTTCATTTGGAAAAAGGGCGCTAAAACCTCCTGGATCAATTACAATTGAATTGTTAGATTCTTGCTGATGATGTAAACAGAAAGTCACAGCAGTTTTAATTTTTTTTCTGTCTATTTTGCTGTGTGCTTTTTCTGAACACTTGATCCTTTGCTCTTCTGAAACAACTGTCCTGTAGCTTTGGCAGCAAAAGATGCCTTGCTCAGTGGACTGAGTTTCTCTCTGTTGTAGCAGGTAAGGAGGTCATCGTCCTTTTTCCACGCGCTCCACTCTGCAAGTCCTTAACAAAACACATTAGACTACAGCAGAAAAGGCGATGTGTAACTGGATTTTATTTTATTTATTCATTCATTCATTCAGGTTGGACTTTGAGCTTTAAATCCATGACCACAGACATACATAAAATAAATTGAACTGAGGCGGTGGTGAGCATTTTGCTCCCTTCTTGTCCTCTGCTGATTCTCTCCTGATAGCATTTATGATTATTCATGGGTTATTTTAAGAACATTTTGTGTGCAGCATATTCATACATATTTATATATAGTGAAGCATCATAAATACCTTTGATGTTTGATGGCTCGCCAACAGGGATGCAGCGTTTGTCTGTCAGCGGTGTGAGCTATGTGAGTGGACTGTGGCCTGCCACACAAGCATCTCGGCTGCTGGACACGGTAAACACTCACACATCTGTGTGTCAACAGAACAAGGTAACAGAAAGTTACAGTGCTTAAAGTTAAATTTTGGCATTCAGCATTATGCAGTTACTTTGTGGGGGACACTGAACAGTTAAAGAAAAAATAAGTAAACCTTAATGAACAGTAAATAAGATGTTTTCGTGACAATATTGAACTGCCTGTTCAGGTGCAAACACATTGAAATGAGAAACATGAAAAAAGCTGTTAAAAAAAAAAAAGCTGTAAAGTGCTGTGAAATAACCGCAATTCACTTTTATGTTTCTCAAAATGTAACCTTAAAGTAAAATACATGACATACATACGTGACCTTTTACCCTCCAATTCTTATACATTACAAAAGATATAACTACAAGTAACTCGAAACGTAAATTGAAGAATGTCCTGTTAATATTCAATGTAACTGTCTTTTTTTCTCCCCTGAACTGAGGGGGTCAAAGTCCTCCGCTCCTGAGCTGAGCATTCTTCTTTTTGCTTTGGTGAGATTTAAAACACAATCGTGACTCTTCTGTGAGAATTCTTTTAAAAACTATATGAACCCAGAAAATTTTAAATCTGAAAATATCTTATATCCATGTAATCATTTTACAAGTTATCAGTGTTAGAGATCAAAAACATAGAATTGAATAAAATATCAAGCAGTTCAGGACTTTAAAACACATTAAAGAATGATCATATTTTATTTCCAACTGGTTACTTCTCCTTGAGGAAGTGTGTGTTAGTAGTAGTTGCACTGGTATTTGAGGTTTTTAACATCACATATGATGATGTTTTATTTTGAAATCCTGTTCGGCCTCATTCTTCTTCCTGGGTCAAGAAGACGGGACAACCCTCTGTGAGTTGCACATTGTCCTTAGGCAAGGTAATTGCTGTTGTTGTTGCATGCTTAAATGCTTCTTACCAGTTTTTCTTTAAATAAGAAACTCTGAATATTAACCACAGATGAAAATATACCACTGCTCTCATTAATTGCATTTGAGTCAGTCGTGAGAAGACGCCATGCTGACAGCCATCTTGGATATTAGTAAAATAGTTTTTACCAGGACAATTGACCCTTTGACATCACAATGTGATGTCATACCCTTTTTTGCAACACCACAGTAATTACCTGTCCCCTCAGGTTGCTTAATAAACCCAGACTGAGGTTGTTTAATAAATCCAGACTGTTTTCTATGAGGATGTATTTATAAAGCAGAAATCCTCTAGTTTAACAGCTCAGTTGATAGAGTTCTTAAAAGACTATCAATTTATTCTTGAATCAATGTGAACTCTGGACAGATTTTTTTTCTAATTTATTTTAAGTCTGAAGTTAAGTCAAATAGCTATGTAGTGGCTCTGTATCCCAGTAGTAATTTTACAAATACATTGTATTTGATTTTTTTTTTAACTAAGTGATAGATTGTTAATTGTGTAAAGAGAGCTAAATACAGACCCTAATGATGATTTCTACAGTTGAATTGATTTATAAATTAATCAGTTCATTAAACCACAGACCGGCTAACTTCATATCCTCTCTCACTACATCCATAAATCTTCCCTTTGGTCTTTCTCTAGACCGCCTGCCTGGCATCTCCAATTCCAGCATCCGTATACCAATATATTCACTATCCCTCCTCTGTACATGACCGAACCATCTCAGGCTGGCTTCTCTGACCTTCTCTCCAAAACATCTAGCATGTGTTGATGGATTCATTCCTGATCCTATCCATCCTCGTCACTCCCAAGGAGAACCTCAACATCTTCATCTCTGCTACCTTCAGCTCTGCTTCCTGTCTTTTCGTCAATGCCACTGTCTCCAAACCATAAAGCATTGCTGGTCTCACCACTGTCTTTTACACCTTTCCTTTCATTCTGGCTGATAGTCTTCTATCGCATAGAACCCCTGACACTTTTCTCCACCCATTCCAACCTGCATGAAACCGTTTCTTAACCGCTTTTCCACACTCTCCATTGCTCTGGACTGTTGATCCTAAGTACTTGAAATCCTCCAACTTCTTGATCTCCGATCCCTGTAGCCTCACCATTTCACCCAGGTTCCTCTCATTCCCACACATATTCTGTCTTGCTGCGATTAACCTGCATTCCTCTCCTTTCCGAAGCATACCTCCAACTCTCAAGATTTTCCTCAACCTGTTCCCTGCTCTGACTACAGATCGCAATGTCATCTGCAAACATCATGGTCCATGGAGATTCCTGTCTAACCTCATCTGTCAGGCTTTCAATCACCACTGCATACAAGAAGGGGCTTAGAGCTGATCCCCGATGAAGTCCCACCTCCACCTTGAACTCCTCTGTTACACCTACAGCACACCTCACCACTGTCTCATAGCTAGCATACATGTCCTGCACCAGTCTAACATGCTTCTCTGCCACTCCAGACTTCCTCATACAATACCAGAGTTCTTCTCTTGCCACCCTGTCAGATTTTTTTTCTTGGTCTACAAAAGTGCAATGCAACTCCCTCTGACCTTCTCTGTACTTCTCTATAGCATTCTGAAAGCAAATACTGCATCTGTGGTACTCTTTTTAGGCATGGAGCCATACTGCTGCTCACAAATGCTGACTTTTGCTCTCAGTCTAGTTTCCAATACTCTTTCCCATAACTTCATTGTATGGTTCATCAACTTTATCCCTCTATAGTTGCCGCAATTCTGCACATCCCCCTTATTCTTAAAAATGGGCACCATCACACTTCTTCATTCCACAGGCATCTTCTCACTCCCTAAGATCCTGTTGAATAATCTCACCAGAAACTCTACCGCTGCCTCTCCTTGACACTTCCCTACCTCCACAGGTATATCATCAGGACCAACTGCCTTTCCATTCTTCATCCTCTTCAGTGGCTTCCTCACTTCACTTTTACTAATCTCTGCCACTTTGTGGTCTACAATAGTCACCTCTTCTACCATTCCTTCTCTTTTATTTTCCTCATTTATCAGCTCTTCAAAGTACTCTTTCCATCTTCCCATCACTCTTCTAGAATCTATCAATACTTTTCCCTCTCTATCTTTAAATCACCTGGACCTGCCATCTTCCTGTCAGTACCATAATAGTACAACTTAAAACCTGCTCCTAAGAAGCCTAGCCTTACTACCTTTCCACCTGGTCTCCTGGACACACAGTATATCCACCTTCCTTCTCTGCATCATGTCAACCAACTCTCTACCTTTTCCTGTCATCGTCCCAATATTCAAAGTCCCTACTCTCAGTCCCAGACTCTTGCCTTTCTTCCTCTCTCTCTGCTTCAGAACATGCTTTCCTCCTCTCCTTCTTCAATCCACAGTAGCCCAATTTCCACTGGTACCCTGTAGGTTATCGGCACCAATGGCGGTCTTTGTTAACCTGCGCCTCGACCAATCCGGTATGAGATTCATAGGTTTGATTTTCATGTATTTGGTTTTAGCAAGAAGTTTTACACCGGATGCCCTTCCTGACGCAACCCTCTGCATTTATCCGGGCTTGGGACTGGCTCAGGGAGACACTGGGCTTTGCATCCCTGAGCCTGGCTCCAGGAGACACTGGCCCATGCCGCCCTGAGGCTTCATTATGGTTGCAATAGATGGCATCCCCGTAGTCATCATAAAGACAACACATTTCTAAATCATGAACAGCAGTGTTTCTACAGGAGCGACTCCAGTTGCAAAGGGAAGAGAGTGGACAACCTTTTTTGATTTTTCTGGTGCTTTGCTATGTTTGATAATTTCATGTAAGGGAAGCTTGCACTCTAGTGGAAGGACAAAAATTTATTGGACAATTGATGAAGAGTTATCTCATTTATTTTTACTTCTGGATTTTTTTTATAATTTTATTGCTCCCATGGTGTTATTAGAACAAAGAGTGCAGATTGTGTGCTAACTATCCTGATCTGTCAAGATATGGAGTATGGGTCCTTTGTTTCTTTCACGCTTTCCCAAATTTTCCTGCTTTATTTTGTTGTTGCATCATGGAGTCCCCTACCTGTTTTTCTGATATTTGTACATACTGACGAGACACTTATCTCTCAGCTTTTGCCGACCTGCTGGACAAATCTCCAGTTCGTACAGCACATGAACAACATCCCTCTACCATCACTTCCAGGTGATGGACAAGGAAAAACCCTGGGCTTTGTACTCGCACGAGGGTGAGCAGGGTTACCTGGAAGGTGTCACTGATATAATGAAGCAACACTTCAACATCATCAGTCACAAAGATTTCCTTGAAAAACGTCAGCTGCATGGCCCCAACATCCAGGCCATGTTTGTGTGGGACGCACTCCCTGCGGCTGAGCCCTCCCTCCTCAGCTCGCTCCCTGCCCTGAAGGTGGTTGCCAATGGGGGAGCAGGCGTCGACCACCTGGATGTGCCCTACATCAATGGTCTAGGAGTGAAGGTGACCAACACCCCAGGTGTTGTCAGTGATGCCACTGCAGACATGGCTATGGGTCTGCTTCTCGCCTCCGCTCGGAAGATAGTAGAAGGTGAGGTCAAAGTTTGAAAACTTTTTTTTTTTTTTTTTAAATCCTTGTTTCAAAGACGTAAACAAATATTCAAAAAAGAGGTGTCAAGATGTTCTATTGAGAGGAGGGACAGGTTGCTACACACCCAAAGGCAGCTGTTTCAGATCTTCAGTCCAATGTTTGCATTTCCAGGGCCATGTCTTTTTACTAAAGGATTTTGTGGTCATCCACTTTGCAATGGGGCTGCTAAAAAATATGAAATCAAAAAATGATTTAAATAATTTTATTTAGGCCTTTCAGTGTAGCTTACATTTAAATGGAATTAATAACTGACTCTTAGACCCTCTCTTCATAGGACACCAGATAGCTGTGCACACAAAGACAGCTCATGTGCCACAGTGTCCGTTTGGGGTCGAGGTCACTGGGTCAACACTGGGGATCATTGGAATGGGAGGCATTGGATATAAAATCGCTAAAAGAAGCAAGGGCTTTGACATGAAGATCCTCTATCACAACAGACACAGGAGGTAAAAACTTGGAGTTTTTTGTATTAAACAACTTTGGTCAGTTTAATAATGACCACACTACAATGTGAGCTATCAATGGCATTGTGATTGATTGGTCATGTTTACTTGTGAGCCATTATTATACTGCATTTACAACAGTATTCAGTATATTCATAAAGTTGTTCCTGGTGTGTTTGTTAAGACTATGGACAGAGCCATGGATAAATGCAAATTTTCAAAATAACATAAAGTTCTATTTCACTTTCAATGTACGTTGAGACAGAAGCAGCTACAACAAAGAAGCTTTTCTCTCACCCGATGACAGCTAAGATAGGCTCAAGCATCCCCCGCAACTCTGACTGCAGGATAAACGGCAGACGATGGCTGGATGGATACTCCAGTGAACTAATTTAAGAGAAAAAAATATGGATGGTCATTTTAATGTTCTCCCGGGTTCTACAGGAGTGTTGAGGATGAGCAGGCCTTAGGGGCAATTTATTGTGAGAACAAGGATGACCTGCTCAGGAGGTCAGACTTTGTCATGCTGGCAGTCAACCTGACTCAGGAAACCACAGGCCTGATAGGCCGCCGGGAGCTGGCCCTCATGAAACCCACAGCGACACTCGTCAACATCAGCAGAGGTGAAACCTTCTTCTTACCTTCTCTAGTTGTTACTCCTTATTCTTATTCTAAAACCCTGGTCTTTTGGCTGATGCTGTGCTTTCATGTCTTAGGACTCGTTGTGGACCAGGATGCTTTAGTCGAAGCTCTGCAGTCAAGAACAATTCAAGCTGCAGCATTAGACGTGACTCATCCTGAACCATTGCCCAGGTCTCCATGAACAAAACATATACACTCTGCAGAATCACTCGTACTTTTCAATATCCCTTTAGCCAATTCTTGAGTGATACAATGTCAAATACAACACAATGTTCAAAGTCCAACCTCATTTAGAAGAAGTTGGTGCCATTGTTCCTCAATAAAGTAGTTTATGGCAGTTAAAAAAAATAATGATAATTGTATAATGACTCATATTAAAAAGGACAATTTTAATTTATAATAATCTGCTGTCTTGGAATTATTGGAATGTGTGCTGATGACATCTAATGGAAGTAGACTATCAATATCATAGGCTACCACTCATTTTGCAAAGCGAACTAGCTCGGCTCTTGTCCCAGTATGAGGAAACTTGGAGTACAAGCGCATCAGACTTCATCTTATGCGGTAATGAGGTAATTTAAGAATTAAATAATCCTAGAAACGGTTTGCCATTTAGCTTTCTATGTTGGTTGTCTAGCTGGTACATCAACATAGGCCTTTGTTCTCTCTCCATCAAATGCATTTCGTTCAAAACCCTATATCTCTTCCAACAATGTGCCAACATTGTGTCATGAGCTCAGTGTCACTTTGGCTTTTCTGTTTTGGGTGGAATTATGGACATTTTTTTAACCTTAAAACATGCTATAACCACTTTAATATCAAACTGAAAATGGAATGATCAATGAAAACTATCTGTTCATCAAGTGGCTAAACTATTTTGCCTCTTGTTTTGTCCAGGGATCATCCTCTCCTTGGCCTCCCCAATGTGGTGATCACCCCCCACATTGGAACCCACACTTACCCCACGACTTGCAGGATGATTCAGCTGATGGTGGAAAATGCTGTGGCTGCAGTGAAAGGCAGACCTATCCCCAATGAAGTCAAAATGTAGCAATTGACTTGCATAGATGCACTGCATCTATCTTTCGTGAGAAACATTGACTTGATCTTAGTATTGTTTTGCCAGAAATTGTTGTTCGTTTTTGGGATTCATGATCTTCCATGTCACATTTTGATAACTAATTTAGCATTTAGATCATCTTCACTGTTGTCATTCTTTTGATCACAAAAATTTGATGGAAACGACATGACCATCTAAAGCTTTTTTTTGACTATTGGATTAAAGCTTTGTTTGTGACTATTATAATCAAAAGTGTTTTTTATACCACACTGCCTCACAGTAGAAAAATAAAGATACTACTGATGTTTAATCGTCATCGATATTGTTCACTCTTTGCTTTGCTAGCTCAGAGCAAACTGATGCCATTCTGAACACAAATAGAATGGAAGTCAAGCTCACTTCCAGGGCATGTCTTATCTGTTCTTGGCTTCAGGTGACATTAGCAGATTTATTTTTTTATTTTTTTGCCAATTGTTTAATAATTTACATCACTTCATAAATTAATGTTTAATGGGTACATTTACAATTCAAAATTCCTACATCCATTCGATCAGAATTGTGAGTTTCGATACAGAATTAGGGGACATTCAAAGTAGCAACTAGTTTTTCCTCATTTTAGTAGAACTGTCACTTTCATATGTTAGGAGTTCAGGACATATGAAAACGTGTGTCCTGATATTTTTACGGCTAAAACGTTTCGACTACGGAAATGAATTTGATCCCGTCCTCGCCGTTTCGAGAGTTACAGTCTCCAATCTTAGAAAATCTTTCTGAAGTTGACCATCGACATGCTTGTCTATAATTGACTCGGCGATCAGAAATACATTTTTTTTTATAAAACTTTACGAATCAGGAAATTCCATCGACTTTATCTAAAGTCCATAGATTTGTTTTTTTCTAAGTTTGAAAGGTCAATTTTCACATTTACGTCTGGCATCTTTAAGACAGCTAAATGCCGCCGCAAAATACAATCGACGTCGTGTTTAGGACCTCAGAGGGTCCACGGCTCTACAACTAAATAGAAAGAAAAAGTTGGAAGAAGGAAGAAAAACTAAATACTGAATTATTTATAGAATTTTTTTTTGAAAGAGGGATCATGTTTATCTCTACTCAAAATTCACCGACTCACTTCCAAGATTTCACCCTCATCCTGGTGAGACAGTTCACTTTTTCGTGTTTGTGAATGAATGAGTGAGTCAGCAGGATGGCAGGCTGACTCCAACAACCCCTTTCCGTTAAACCATGCATTTTATTTTAATGGAATGAATAAGAGGACACAGGAAGACAGGAAATGCCTAAGGAAAGATTGTACAAAACCTGGAAAATAGACAGTAGTTGCCTAGAAGTTTTCCATATTCTTAAGCGCATACACGTCAACAGACTCGCGTTTTGGTCTACATTAACATTGTCATATAATTTACTGCTTCACTGCAGGTTTCCCTCTTACTATAAAATATTGTTTGAAAGGAAAATTATTAGGTAAAAGGTATGATCTTAATGATACACGTTCTTTACTTAGTTTGTAAAACACGTGTCACATGGTGGTGTTTTTTTTATTTGCAAATGTCATTACTCGGTTTGCAGATCACAGTTTGTGTCACAGTACAACTTTATATTGAATAATTTGTGCAGTGGCAGGTTATTAGCAATGGTAATATAACACTGAACAAATTTGGTAGCCTGCGTTCGGGGATGATAAATGTACATACAATGGCATACTATGAAATTGCATATAAATGCATCCAGAAATTACCTTGAGGTACTGCAAGCTTAACTAAAATGTCATTTTAACATTTCTGGAGAATCACTAAGAGACATTCAGAAATATTCAGATACTGAAAATAAATGTCAGACAAATTATGTTATGTTGTAGTTCCCTCAATTAGGTGCCCAAGTACTGAATATAAAGCCCTTCCTTTTGCACTACTGAATTAAACTCAATCAAGTAAATCAGTGAAGGTGAATTCAAGTTAATATTAAAAAAAACAACAACAAACAAGCCGCATTTCATTTTACCTCTTGCTCTATTTCCCCACTCCAGCCAGCGGTTGCTGTGGGCAATGTGGGCCAACTGGCAGTGGACCTCATCGTGTCCACTCTCAACATGAGCCGAGTGGGCTACCTGCACACGGACTGTCTCATCCCCATGGCCGGGAACAACCCCTACGCCTCCTGCAAGGAAGATGCAGAGGAGCTCCACATGGCAGCAGAGGGTAAAATAACCATTGAATGAAAATGCCCCTCGAGCTTGTTTGAAGAACATTCAGATTATTTCTAAAAGCTGAATTGTTTACATTACACATGAGGTGAGACTGAGGAGTATAAAGTAGATTGGGAGTTTGGAAATTACCTTTGTAACCAGCAGAGCTTGCCATATCAACCAAAGTTTGACCCCTTGTTTAACTGTCACCCTCCAAATGACCTGACCCCCTCCATTCCCTTCTATTCCAACAGTTTACACAGCGGTGGAGCAGAAGCTGGCTGTTCTTCAGATCAGGGCGCCTATTGTAAAGGTGAAGCCACTATTAGCTGTGTTTTAACCTGTAGATGAAAAAAAAATTAGTTTGTCCCAAGTATGTCATCAATTACAGTCAGTGCGTTTCTTCATAAAACCACAAACATTACACTAAAATTAATCCGATGCAGCATCACTGAACTGATATTTAATGGCGTAATGTCATTTGTAAGAACAGTTTTGTCACAGATTTTTAACAATTGTTTCCGTACTTGTCTAATTTTGCTGAAGTGCTAATAAAAATTTGTGCTGAGACACCGATGTAATTGTTGTATGCTAATACATGGTTTGAGGAAACTTTAAAATGTCTCGTACAAAGAAAAGACTCATCTACCCACCAAATTATTTTTCTATCTTAAATGCTAAACCTACATTGATAAGTTGTATTTGGAAATGAGCATGAGTAGCTGATGTTTTACAGTATGTTCACTTCAGTGAGTTTTGGATTTTTTTCTTATTTTGGTCCATCAGACTGAAGTTGAAAGAGTTCTTTTTTTTTTTTTTTTTTTTGTTGTAGCTTTAAAATCTGGTTTATCTGCAGACAAAATCCAAGAAGTTCCGTCAGGTCCTGCTGTCATGGGTCAAAGCCAGTGGGTTCTCTAGAACTGTTGTTCTGTCCAGCAGCCACGCCTACCAGCGGAACGACCAGCAGCTCCAAGGGTACGCCATGGTTTACAGTTTATCAACACGTTATCGCCGAACCTGTGCTGTGTAAAAGTAATCTATATTTTTGACTTGCTTTGTGTGTAATTTGTGAGGTAGCAGTCCTTTGAGATACCTGGTGACACCGCCCCTGCTGAAGGTGAGCGCCGATGCCCTGAAGGAGCTGGGCTGGAGGGAGATGGAGCGCGTGCCAGCCTTCCCAGGACTCCCAGATGTTGACACGGAGCCGCGACTCTCCATCCCTGGAGGAGGTATAACCAAGGGTCTCTACTCTGACAGGTGAGCAGCCTGATGCTTCTCAGCACACTTTACAAAACTACCATAAAATACTAGAATAAGTTATTCCAATGTGTACTGGATATTATAGGAGTTTCCAACCTTAATAATCCCAGTAAACATGGTCCTGAGTCATTGCAGTGGATTTCAATTTAGTATATTAGACTTTACATGCAAGGGGAATGAAATGCCAATTTCTTGATAAATGAATCTGTAAAGGGCTTAAAAAAGTGTGCTAAAAGAAACATTTAATTTTTTAATTTCAATGTTTCTTTTTTATCACTGCATGTGCATGCAGGCTTAGAGGAAAATAATTAAATGGCGCTCAAACTTGTGTGTGTGTATCACTAGAACAATGTATTGTCTGCACTATTCACTCGGCCTTTTTTGTGTGTGTATTTTGTTCAGCTGTGCGGAGGACATTCCTCTGGCCGTGCTGCTTATCTTCTGCTCTGAAGGAGACAACATTCCTGACGCCTTCACCCTCCTCCGTCACCTCAACGACTGGCTCCACCTGCTGGACTGTCCTGTGAGTGACACCATCCCCACCAGCATCAGTCTGACCTGTGTTTTTTTTTTTTTTTTTTTTTTTTTTTTTTATAGGCCTAAACTCCAGCGCGAAATTACCCAAAAATCAAAAATTCATTGAAAATTCCACCCT
>CAAKHD010013687.1:109613-158381 GCA_901007705.1 Fistularia tabacaria | reverse complement strand
GGTGTAAAGGCGCCCTCCTTTTTCTGGGGAGTGGGGGGTGGTGTGCCGCCCCCCCACGAAAAAAAAAAAAAAAAAAGAAAAGGGGGGGGGGGGGGGGGGGGGGTACCAAAAGAATGGAATATCTGATGAAGAGATAAAAGAGATGCAAACTGAGTTTAGCCAGGGGCCAGAGTTGGCCTTTAGCTGCGGCAGCTGACAAGGAACAGTCTGATACTTAGAATGCTGCTTAAGAAGTTAAACAGAGCTGAGAACAAAAATGCCCTTGCACATTCTTTTTTTCCATCACTTTTTCCCTGCTTTCACAAAACAAACACATACACACAGACATACAAACAATTCTTGGCAAGTAACACACACACAAACGGGAGTGACACACTTTTATGATGCATTCTTGGAAGTGTGCAGAAACACATACAGTACAAGAAAATTAACAAAATGTTAACTAGTGTGTTTTTCATGTATTTATACATCATAATATCTGCTTTGGTACCTGATCTACAACAAAATGACAGTCTGAGTGTGTTTCAAGCTAGATGAATTTCAATTTTCTATGTAATTTCTCGCTGATTTCCGTTTTGTCAGTTCTATTTTTTTAATTAATTTTTGGGTCAAGTTTGGTACGATGCTGAGTGATTTCAAGACAACATCTTGTTTATGCAGGGATTTTTTTCTCATATATTTTAAGGTAATTCCCTTCTATCTTTGCCTGTCATCAAAGAACATGATTAATTTAACTTCTGTCTTAGTGAAAAAATAAAGCATAAAAAATAAAAACAAACAAACACTGGTCCTTGAATAAACACAAATCATAAACTCTGTATCCTAATGTTTTAATATGTTTATTATTGATCTATGGCCCAGTTCTATAACAAACACAATAGTTGCTAACTAATCGATTCATTTAGGAAACTTATTACCACTCCCATAATATAAATCACATTATTAGTTAAATGTTTTTACTCGTGGTGATACTTATTAAATGTAGTGGAGGAATAATCAATAATCCTAAGTCCCTGCGTGCTAATAGTACAATAATGGGATTAGGGGGATGGGAGAAAATGAAGTCATCTGTCAGTACTGTGCTTAAAACCAATGACAGGCAGCGAGCTGTGGCTGCAATTCTAACCTTGTCGGTATTTTCTTAGCAAACACATAAACAGGTCTGCCGTGGATAAGCCTGTTATGTAACCTTCCTGCGGCGCAATTTAAAAGTTGACCTGAATGAAAACCATTGCAGGGAGGTTAATATCAGCAGGCTGCCTGCTCGTTATCTGCACTTTCCAAGAAAATTGTCAGCAAGCAAATCTCAAGACCCAGCGAGAGCCGACACAGCTACTTTGCTGTGGAGGAGAGATATCGCGGCTGCCCCGCTTATGAATGTGTGTGTTTCTGAGAGCAAATCTATGTAGGTGGAGGTTAATCTTGACATTAGAGGCTCACTAGACTTGTTGAAATTGAGAGATCAGGAAGATCCACACATGCATCTTTGTAGATGCTTTCAAAACACTGAGTCTCATTTATCCTGTGGCAGACTATTTACACTAAATTCCACCTTGCCTGGCAGGCTTAACAAGGGGTGAGAGAGAGAGAGCGTGTGTGTGTGTGTGTGTGTGTGTGTGTGTGTGTGTGTGTGTGCGTGTGCGTGTGCTACTTTCAAAGTGGTCAATGTAATGCTGTGGTTTGTTCAAAAGTCTATGACATTGGGGATCACATGGATATTTTCAGGCAGCAAATATATAAAAAAAAAAAAAAAGAAACTAAATAAACATTCAACAAAAAATTTCAACAAATACTAAGAACAAACAAAATGTATTTTAGTGTTTGGTAATAAAATCCCTGCACAACATTGTAAACATTTTTTTAGATAATTACAATAGGTTATATTATCATTACTTCTAATGGGTAAATGCACGTGGTTATTACCCCCCAAAAGAAAATATTTTAGCAGCAAAACAGCAAGAAATAAGGAATATCTAAAAATTAGCACTAACAGAAATTAGTTAATAACCAGCAAGAAATAACATTAAGGTTTGCAAAGAATTCAATCATGGTGCTTTTAATGAAAGAAAAGTTGCAAAATAAAACAGTAGGTAAAAATACTAAAATTAAAACTCACATGCTATGCGTGTATGACATTTGTGTTTCCAGCATGTGAGGTTTATTAGAGTTACAAGTCTTTCGCACTTCTATTTTGGAGGTCATTTGAGTTTTTATGGAAAACAAATAAAAAACGCAAGCATGAAGAAGGTTTAGTTTCCTTGATGCTTACCGAGCCATTCTCCATTACCCTGTTGAGCATGATGACTGCTTTGGTCTTTTGCTCCCAGATCATGAGCCAGAAGTGGCCGCAGGTGTTCCTGAGGGGCCCCTGTAAACAACATCCCACACACAATTCATGTTCCCAAGTAACTCTAAAAAAAACAATAAATAAAAGTATCAACCTGGGGTCCACACAGGCATACAGTCGAGGCTGAATATGTGCATAAATTAGCTATGGAGAGGTTCTACACAATCCCCTAAGTGCTCACAGTTTAACATAAAATCTACAAGTCACACAATTAACCTCAGGTTTCATTATGTACCGATCCACATTTAGCATGTGCTACTGTAAGTGGCAGCAAGGGACAAGACATTTCTCAAAAAAAAGCACCGCCATGCTCTTGGCTACATTAATACAGCAAAAATGAAATATTTTTCTTTTAATTCTTGATTAGTTGAATCACTTGTAAAGGCCAGAATACACATTAACCGTGACAATTTGAATGTTCGTCTGCTGTGAAAAATTTCATTTTGGTTCAAAATGGATTCTATCAGCATATAATCTGTTCACTGTGGTCCTTTTAGATCAACAAGACAATCTGATTATTCAGCATTGCGTATAATGAGAACATCACTGCTGGGGGCACCTGTTCAGAAATCCATGCTAATAACTTGGGTTTTACAGATGACTGGACACCATCCATTGGCAAACATTGTCTTTTTATCATAGTCATAATCATTTTATTACATGCAGACCCAAAGCTTCATAGTCTCCAAAGCTTTTAATCCTACTTTATAATGCTGCATAGTTTTGCGAATATTTACTGTGAATAAATGTTATCATCTGAATGAAAACCAAAGCACTTCTGTTCTTGCTGCATTTTTCATATTAGATTTCTCTTTTATTTTGAGCATCAGTACTCATTCCACACAAGAGGTACATGACTGTGTGAAGGAAGCAGTAGTGACAGAGTTAAAGAAGAACATTTTTTAGCCCATTCTTGATGAGATTGCTGCGATTTGATTTCCACATAGCAGTTATCTCCAAAATCTCGTTTGGTATCTGCACCATAACAGTCACAATCCCAAAGCCTTATGTCAGCAGCCAGCAGCTGACAAGTCTTATGGGGTGACCACATGACCAGACAAGTACTGTATCTCACAGGGTACATCTTAGATCGTGGGGTGGTAGCAGAATTTTCCCTGGATATTTGATTCTTTGCTGTCTATAAAAGTCATTAACAACCTCAAACACAATTTTAGAGTTGTACTTTCTGTTTCATTAAACACCAAATGAGATAAGTTTCAGAATAAGGCAAGACTTTGGCAAGAATATGATCCAAATAGAGAATTCACTCCACTACCAATTACTGTGGAGTACCCATCCTTATTTTTCTCGGTAACCTCACAGATAATAGACAAAATCTGAGCGAGTGAAGTGATTCAACAAACACAATAAATAAAAAAGCTATTTCTTTGAAGGAGAAACAATACGGGATTTGAAAATTAGCATTATTACCATTTTTGCTTGAGTGAGGCCCTGCTCAATAGGTATCAAGCATTTTTCCACCAAGAATTTACCCTCTGCAAGCCTGAGGCGTCCATCTCTACATTTAGCACAAAACACTGACACGAAGACTCAAATTGAGACTTGAGAAATAAAAGACCCAAACAACCTTTTAATTTTGTAGTGGTGAGCACTGGCACAGTCAATAACATTGGTACATGGGCCAAGCACATCGGATGTTTTTCTTAGGTTTCAAAATAATCACATTCTATTAATGTTCTTTACATGTTTTAATGTTGATTTGAATTGGAGAATCAGTTGGGGAGACTGGGACCGTTTAAACCGAGCTCAGTTAACATACAGAGTGCTCATCATGACTGAGACTCTTGTGTTTAATGAGGTGTGGTCTTTGTTCCTGTAATGGAGAGTGCACCTGGTTTTGTTTGGTGCGTGGAATGCAGGAATGATTAAAATCCAAGCCCTTTGAGTTTGCTGAATTTACAGTTAAAAGAACTGTGTCAAACAAGATACTGCCATACAATTAAATCAACAAAGAAATTAGCTTTTTGAAGAAATGGGTCTTCCTTGTGGCAACTATATGTAAATACAAATTAACCTGAATGAGTCTGCCTGCCCACATGCATGACGAGAAGGACTAAAAGACTTGCCTGAGTCAATATGTAACTTCTCTGGGCTTCATCCATGACAACCAGGCTCGCGTTGATGTAGTCATTTTCCGTGTTCTTCAGCTTGACCCGACTGTGATCAACTGCGAGGAGTTTGTGAAACACAGACATCTCAGTGTTCTGATGGTTCACATTCATTTAAAATAATTGTTTGCAGCAAATTCAAATCACAACTAACTCGTTACTGTACGTACATGGACTGACATCTCTGTATCGGTTTCGATTCTGATTCTCTGGATAATTTGCCACTTTGAAGGAGCACTCGTGGGACTGGTTCCTGATTTCCTGGAGAGAGAGTAAATAGAGTGGTTTGATTGTATGCTAGAAAAAACACAAGGGAAAAACAAACGTGTTGATGATGGCACAGGGGATCGTGCAGCCAATACACATTCGTTTTTTCCAACTAAATATTTCAACCAAACTTGCTCTTGCACTCATTGAGAATTCAACCTGATAGATGTCTTCAATTAGTCAGAAGTCAATTTTAACAAGCCAACTCGGACAGCAACAACACATCACCGAGATGGGACAGTCATATGACAGACGGAAGATAACATTAAATTAGGATTAGCGATATGTGTAACTAAATTTGAGGCGATTTAAGGAAGCACTCGAAACGACAACAGTAACGAAAGGCATGCCGCGTCGCAGAAACTGGTTAATGTAGACCGACCGTTAAGTTTGCTACGAGCAATCATTGTGTTAGCTCAGTAGCTAACAATGCTAATAGACTTACTCGGTACACTTTGTGCCACCGGCCCTCCGACTCTATGTCTTCAAACTCCTGGTCCATTTTCAGCGAGGCAATGCCAGTGCATCAATGGTCAGTGTAGTTATCTTCTCAACCGTCTACCTCATTACTTTATTTTGGCTGGTAATGTTTTTGTGCTATGATAATTACTTCCCCACGCTAGCGACCTTTTGCTATCCGTTTTCTTCAGTTGACGTCCCAAAAAGTACCACCAGCGCATGCGCAGGGCAGGGGTCCTTCAGGAGCTGTCAAATGCGGCAGAGATGTTAAAGAAAAGAGATTACCAACTACCTGCTAAATCGACTACTAATAATTCCTTTGGATTTTTTGAAACTCGCATTACGCCAATTTCCCGTACTTTTGTCTTTCTGTTATTTTTGAAGAATTCGTTCCTTATTATTCAATTATGTGACGTGACGTGGCAAGTTTCTTCAAGTTTGGGGGGATTTTTACTTATAACCAAATAATTCACACACACCCTGTTACGCTGGAGTTAAAATAGGCATATAATCATATCCATTGCATATGAAACTGTCGCTTTACAACTAAGGTGTACTTAACACTTAATCTTGTTTCATTCATTGTAAACTACTTTGTTACTCAGATATTAAATATGCATTTGTTATCACTATCATCTGTATTATTGTTGCTGTTGGTATTGTTATCTTCTTTCATCCAATTAACATGTTCAAACTTAACTGCTAACTGTTTCAAACTGACTATTTTCTTTTGAATTAATGAAAAACAACATCATTTCCCAAAAAAAGATAAGAATTGTTGTCATATCCTAGAAACAATGCGTGTGGAAGCACTGAGAAATGCAGACCTCACTGTGAGAGTAAAGTAAATATAATCTGATTTTCATGACAGCATTTCTAACGCCACAGGTCGCCACACACTTCCTCTTCACACAAGTACACCTCATTGCAGCAGGTCTGTTTACAATCCAAGACAAGATCTCATGAGAGGTTTTTTGAGGTTAAATATTTGGTTGATACCAGTCAGTTACACTCAAAGATGTTTTTACTTTTACTTTTACATTTATGTTCACACGAAATTACACTACGAGACATTTTGTATTTGTTCAAGTGAGGGCAAGGAAATTAAGTAAAAGTATTGAGAAACGTTCAATGAATTTGCATTTCAAGTTTAGACCGGTTACAATGAGTTAGCTCTGTATGGAATACAGGGTTGCGATTATCATAAGTTTCCTATTCAAATAAATCTCAACCCTTGTTTATTTTTGAAAAGGTCAGAGGGCTGCAAGTCGGCATTTGCTTTATTATTTATATTATATGATTTCACCCCCCCACACACACACACACAAACACAGTGCTCTTCATTTTCTATGGATCCAGAACCCACTTGCACGTAAGTTCAATGGTTTACTGTGTAATTTACGGGGAAATCAATCATCAGTCGTGCAATGACTGGTTAGGTGTGTTTGTTTGTGCATGTGTGTGTTGACAGAGAGAGGGGGGGGGGGCGGAATAAGTAACAACACTTCCCTTTCTTGACAGCTTAATGGAGAAAAGAAACTACCGTTGTCCATAAACGTCCAGACTGCAATTTTGTCAAGTTATAAATCGTTTGACAATGACATCCGGCCAACTGAGTTAGCTGCCAAACAAAACGCACACGGGACAAATAATTTCCTGTCAAAAACAAGTTGTCTATCAGTTTCATTATCAGTCACTATGTCTCGCTTTGCTTTCATATTTATGTTGTCTTTGTTGACGTTGACCTTAACTCAAATTTTCTTCAAATTCCGTCCTCCAGCATTTAAATTCCATGAATGGTTACAACAGTTCTAAAATCTTTCATATTCCTATTTGCTTCTTTTTATACTACCACTAATACTATTAATACTTCGATTTAATATAATAATCAACACATCAACATTTCTCCGTATAGATTTTAATTCGTGGAGCAAGCAACAATATATGCTTGTAACCGCAGTTTCATGACAACAAACAAACAAACAAAATCCTTCTTTACCGCTACACGAAAACAGCAGTACCAGCATAAGCAGCAGCAGCAGTAGAAGTAATCGTAAGAATAGGAGGATGAGTAAAAGTAGAAGTAATTGTAATTCAATCTTAATTGTCCCCAACTTAAGCATAAATCCTAAAGAAAACACAACTGATTACTTGTTCTTTTTTCACTTGAGCAAGAATTGCAAAGCAGCATGTCATTTGTGTTTTTTATTTTTTATTTTTATTTTTTGTCAAAAAAGTGAGAACCCGCAGTTTCTGTCGCTGATTTTATCGCGATTTTGTGTTTTATTATGAAATGTTAACATTTCCAAACGGAAGTAGATGTCTAATTTGCGCACTTGATCGATGTCAGGGGACGTTCCCTGGCTGTCCTGTGAACTTTTTCAGCAACATTTCATCAACTACGGCGGACTGACAGATTGAGTCAGCAGCACAAGTTTATCTCATCATGGGGTAAAACATCGTGGAGGAATTAAGAGGTATGCATGAAAGAGAGAGACGATCACCGACACAGTTTGTTATCGTTTGAAATCGGACATCGTTCAAAAAAACAATTCCTTCCCTGCGAGATTTCGAGAAGCTAGCAGTTCTAAGCTTCGTAGGCTAGCTTGCACATTCTCCCAATTAGAACTGTAGATCGGTAGAAATCCCGATTTTCTTGCACTTAAAGATCTATAACCTCACATTTGCATTTAAATCTGACATATTCGATTGTATGTCAAGTGCTTGAACAAATACCTAACCTGAGCTGCTCAGCAACTCTAGGTGATTAAAGTTGTGCACTTGCTTCCCCTAGCCAGACTTGTTAGCTCGTAGGCTAACAGTGGCTAGCCAGATTGAAAGTGTAAACAAATGTTTTTCCTTTCGGTACGCCGCGTCTGTGGCAGGATCGTCGTCCTTCCATTTTTCCGTGACTTACCAAAATTCAGCTCACCCTGTTGAAAAAGATAATTTGACGGTCGACCTGTAAGTCTCTCTTAACATGTAACGTCGACCTTTTCAAAAAGTGCATTTAACTTAGTGGGCATTCAAATGCAAGGACTCCAAATAAGTGCTCACTAATATCAGCCTCAAAGACAAAATCGTGTGTAATATTGTTTACTTTTTGAGTCGTATTGCAAATCAAATAAGCTGATTTTTTTTTTTTAAATTATGCATTGACGGGCATAGTCTTATAAAGATTTAGAACAAGGCTTTTATTTGTGAATTTTTTGTTTTTTATTTCATAATTTAGTAACTGCTGATCAGATTTGGACTGTGGCTCGATAATATCAATAATATTTTGAGGAAGCTGCTGACTATTGGCCACAATAGTCTGATGACATTATATCAACAACAAGCAGTAATTTTAAGATAAACTTCATTTATATTCATTCAATGGCAACATTCTGTTAACCAGGTTCTTGTCACTGAAAAACATGTGAAACCAACAGTCTTTTGTTTTTGTCATTTCATTTCGTTTTAAAATGTTAACCTGAGATAAAAGAAATAGCAGGCTGTGGTCCTTTTTTTACTGTGTTTGTAGCTGGCAAGCTAAATTAATTCATACCATCCTCTCTGGAGCTTTCAGTCACTTAGTGATAGTGCTGTGCCTTCCCTTAATGGCCTGTTACTGTTTAACTCAGACAATCTCAGTCTCAGATAAGCTGAATGTTTTTCTTTTCGGTCTGGATCAAACAAAACATTTTATTTCTGTTTTCAATGACAATTAGCCCTACAAAAATACACAAGCTTTATCTTGGCGTTTATTTTTATCCTGATCACACATTTGCTTTCTTTCAAAAGGTCTCCTATCTACAAGCTCAGAGATTTGGGTTTGATGAATGAGTTAGCAAACATTTGTCCTCAAGGTACAGAAAGAGAACACCTTTATGTAATATTTGACTCTACATGGACATTTTCCACTGTAAAACTGGTCGGAAACATTACATGAACAAATAGGGACTCGATATTCTAACCGCAGAGCACCTGTCATTGTGGGAGAAAATATCAGAACATTTTGATCAAACTGACTGTCACAACATGAGTCAAGTCAGACTGGATTAGGAGAATCTTGTAGGAGAATCTTGACAACTAAGCTAATTTCTCATACAGCTATGCTAGTTATCCAGCATTCCAGTGTTTCCTTTAATGTTATGGCATAGAATGGATAAGCTTGTCTCCCCTAAACAACCTCCCATTTGCTTCCGCCTCCCCTGCTGTTTGGGGTCAAAAGCCCTGAGCTGAAAATTCAGACTGCAAGTCGACTCCCTCAGTTTTCTGTCACCAAACGATTTATGAGGATAACGCTGATCACGTAAGGCCTCATGTTCAGACTAACCCTTTGGGTCGGAGAATTTTGGCTGTGGGTTATAATGATGATGTTCTGTCATTTCAGTTTGTGTCGTTTCTTGTTCTATCACTGTGTTAATAAATCACACAATATAAGGGGAACTGTGCAGGGAGTACTGCAGAAAGTTGAGAAAGCAATACTGGAGGTGCTGTGTATCAGTTAGACATCCATTTTTTTCCCTTAATGTGTCAGGTAAGCCAGTAATACTTCTGTGATAATGAACAGAGGCTGCATATGTTTTAGTGTATGTGAACTCTTGAGAAGGAAATGGAGCGTCATCTGCTGTGTTTCAGCTGATTGCCGTCAGTTGCTCTGTGACATCAGTATTACACCTGCCTGGTTTATTTCAATTTTTCTGTTTGTCAAACCAGCCAAGGGTGTGAATCTGTTCTTGGACACACATGGGTTTCGTTCCAGACCAATTCTATATCCAGAGTCAATTGCCCTTTGGCAAAACCAACAGGTACAAGTGAAAGAGTAGAGAACATTCTGTCATGGATAGGTTTGCTCTTCTGGACAGATCAAAAAGAATAAAACTGCAATGCCAAAACAGGTCACCAAATATACCTGTATGGTTTGAACTATCACACCTTAAATTTGTATTTTTGAATAGCCATGTGCTTCACTAAAATGAATTGCTATGTTCCGAGACATGTGAACCACACTGAAACATTGCTGTGAAGCCATTAGATTCAAACTTGTCTGTTCAGGACTTTTATGTCCCCTATATATGACCCAAACAACTTTTACAGCTGAATTCTGCTTATAATATAACAAGTTGATATCAGTCAGAACAATACCATAAAAGAATATTCATTCCTTATTGGCTGATACCGCACAATTCCAGTTAACAAAGCAAGAGGGAAACTGGCTATTTGTATTTTGTTGTTTGGAATCAGTTTTCTATTACGATTCCCAATGTCCCGTCAGCATAAGTTTGAATAAACCATCCAGTCATATATAGTCAAAAACCAAACTTCCTAACGCTTTCCCCATGAGATTTAATATATTTCAGCACAATGGAAGGCAATTTTCTTCATGAGGACCAGGTGCTGTGGTCCAATCTCTGTTTTTCGACTGACTTGCTGGCAGACAGGATTCATTGAGACTGAGCTTGACTGCATATTCACAAGAGGAGCTAGGTAGTGAAAAAAGCAGCAAAGAGAGGAAGGAGGGATTTCTTGCAAAAAAGAGCATGAGAAGCAGCTTATACCTCTCCGTTTTTAGACGACAAACTCAGTGGCAGTTCAACCAAGGTTTTTTCTGTCAGTCAGGTTGATGGTGATTGTCTACAACACTTTCTAGCTGCAGTGGAAGCAATTGGTGGTCTTGCTTACAGCAAAGAAATCCATGATATACCAACACTATCAAGACAAAACAAGCTGTTTGGTTCTTTGCCTTATGGTCCTTTCTCAGGAGTCTATTGTGGAAGACGTGATTCTAAAAGAAAAAAGGGCATCTATGTTTGGTGTTTTGAAAGTATCACTTAGTGGGGAGGCAGCATTGTAACCTGATCATTGCATCCTTGTCTCTGGTATTATGTCAACGACGTTGTCATTCAAATAGTAATTGCCTCAGCATTGTATTCAGTCTCCAGTGGAAAAGTACCTTGCAGCGCTCTACGTTAATCAGCCGGTATAGTAAATTGTTTTCCGAGCTACCAAAGAGGCGTTAACTCTGTTACCTCCTGTTCCCACTCTGTTTGGTACCAGACATAGTTATTATACCTTGGTGGCAGATAATAGGACGAATAGAGATTCATTAAGCTGCATGTTATTTCTATATCAAGCTGACAGATTGTTGGCTTGCATCTGAAGAAACTAACAATAGCTTTTTTTCCCCCCTTCCCCAGTGTGAATTTGTTGTAGAGGAAAGTCCAGTGCTGGAAACAGAAGTGATAACTCAAAAAGTGCAAGGATACTTTCAGTTCATGTTCATGTTCTTAAAATAGTTACAGTCCACAAATTAAAAACCAAAACAAAAAAGCGTTTAAAATTTAACCTCAACTAACCTCAACGTCACAATCAGGAAGTCTGACCTCCGACTGGAATGTCCCTGGAAATTGGTGTACGTGACAGGGGCTTGTAGTGAAATATTTTGGACTACAGTTGTCAGTGTTCGTTGATCAAAGTACTTGATTACATGTTGATGAAACCCATGGGCCGTGATAAGTCATTTCACTCGTTTGCTGATATATTTTGATCCCTGGTGACTTCAGATAATGATACTAATTCACCCAATTGTGAGATTCTTTACATTTTCCAGGCTCTCATTTGTTTCTATGGTGATGACTGTAGTTACTGTTGACCAGGTTTATTCAAGAGACCACTCCTCTGTTTAGTTTGAAAACAGAAGCATTGTGTAATGATATCAGTATGCAGGAAAACGCTCTACAGAACACAAAGTGCCTTACGCCTCAGTGATTTTTCCAGACAAAACATACAAATATGAATCCGTTTAGCATGCTAATATTTTTGCCACTACCTTTAATCTCCAATACTCCACTACAGTATTGCTCATGCTGTCGATGCATTCTTCCAGAAACAAGCAAGGTAAAAAACATCCACCTTATTTTTGGTTTGTTGCATTTGAGTAGCCAAGGTGTTTTTCTTTCAGGGCCACTTCTGAATCAGTCCGTATTGACACTTTTTGTATTGTTTGTTTTTACTTTTACTTTGCACTTAATTAAATAGTTAAATTTTAAATTCTAAAC
This sequence comes from Fistularia tabacaria, assembly GCA_901007705.1. Taxonomy (NCBI): domain Eukaryota; kingdom Metazoa; phylum Chordata; class Actinopteri; order Syngnathiformes; family Fistulariidae; genus Fistularia; species Fistularia tabacaria. Next base: position 146,136 of record CAAKHD010013687.1, on the reverse strand, counting down.
CATTCTAAAAAAAATCGTCAGTAACCTTGCAATGATGTGACTGTGAAAGAAGCCACTAGTCAGAATCACTTCCCAGACTCAGTCATGACGGAGCATCATCTGATGCAAACACAATGATTTTGTTAAAGCGCTGACACAAGGGTTGTTCTAAAACCCCAGGCTTCCTGCCGAGGATGTTATAGAATCTAGAACACACACAAACACTCACAAACTATAAAAACTAGAAGCAGGATCTTCCAATTGAATTCATCTTAAGATTTACCAAGCAAGTTCATGGCCTTTTTGATGGACCCATATTCTCATGAATCTTCGTCCAAGCACAAGAGGAGGTCTGTAATTTCAAAGTAACAAATATATTTGAGAACCAAATAAACCTCCTATCCACCAGCAAATATTTACATTTCTGTCTTTGTGGATAATCATAAAACTATGCTAACATTAGAATGAATGATCACTCTATTTCTACACCCTTTTTTCAAAGGTAGACAGTATGGACCACATATACACGCTAGAGATTTTGCATTAAGACCCAGTAAAGTTTTCAACGTAGTGCTCCAGGACCGGGAATTAATTTTGTTTTGTTGCACTTTATGAGTTTATCTAGTCAGATATTTGTAAGCAATATTGTACTCAACTATGTCTCTTCTATTGGGCAAACCAGGTCAACATAAAGAGCTTGATTGTATACAAAGCAGCCAATCAGGATGATTTTCTCAAAATCAATAATTGTCTGAAACGATGGGACATTCTAAGTCTGTTGTAACATTGCAGTAAAGGCCGTGTTAATAGTATACACATACCGGGGTTGTCAAGCAGAAGGAGTGAAAATCTTGACCTCACACAGACCAGGGTGAGCCAGCATAAACTGAGTTTAGTGCACACAAACTATAATTCTAAAGGCTCAGAAAAGAGGCACATTTTCAACTCAATAGTCCTGTGCTCTGGTTTAGGGTCAGAGTCTGTTGGGGCCCCAGTAGCCAAAATTCTTCCAGCAGAATGAATTCAAGAATGTGATCTGGGCGACACCGGAAGGTAATCTTCTCTTGAAGTGGAATGGTGTCATTGTTCACAGTGTTTAGTGCACAATATGTGGGCTATCTATTTATTTACAATTATGGCATTCAACATCTAGCCCTTAGGAGATGCATGAGGGGACTCAAGCTCTGCTCACAAATGACAAGCTGTTCTTAAGTAGTTCACATTTTGTAAAAGAGATGCATATGGAAGCACTGGCCAAGGTGGGGCTCCTCTGTAAGCACACAGGAACAATTGCGTTTGCATCGGAGGTAAATGTCCAAACTCACTATTTCTTGTCTTTCATACCCAAGGAAAAGTGATCTTCTTTTCTACAAGTAGGTTTAAATACACTCTCTTTCTGAACACCGGCCTGAAGCCAAATGGTTTTGTATCAGCACAGGAACTAGATACTATTCTCATCTGTGGTTTAGCACCTGATTCTTTTTGTGTTTTTTTTCTTTTTTCCCTCTCAGGTTTTGTCATCCATCGGACATTGTCAGAAGTCACATTTATACCAAAGACAGACAACACAGCTACTCTGTGGACAATCTAAATATTTTTCTACACACCATGTCCTAGTGCCAAGCAATCTATCTCTTCACCCCAACCTCTCTTTTCCTGGAGCCCGGCCCAACTTTTTATCTTCTCCAACGCCACCCTCCCGATCCCTCATCGACCCTCCTGATGAGGTGATTTCCAGCTGCTGATCCCACTGTGCCCCTCCTGGCGTGATGAGCACCCTGCACCAGCAGCATCATGGAAGCACAGGATCAGAGCGAGACCTTAACTCGGCTGCTTCGTCCGTCAGTCTTCCCTCTATCCGAAAGACTCCCAAAAAGCGACGCTTGTCCCTTCACTCGCTTTTCGGTCGGCGGAGGAGGCCCGACCGTGACCCCAAGCGCAAGTCCAGACCCGCGCAGAGTGTGGCAGGAGTAGATGGCACCATCAGTCCAGAAAATGTCCTGCCAGAGACCATGCTCGATAAAACCTCTGCCCACTCTGCGATGGGTGTCCCCTCGACTTCCTCTGTGTCTGGGTCTTCATCTGAGTTGCTTGATTGCCCGCTGTGCTTGCTGCGTCACACGCGTGAGCGCTTCCCCGACATCATGACTTGCCACCACCGCTCTTGTGCAGATTGCCTGCGACAGTATCTGCGCATCGAGATTTCAGAATCTCGAGTCAACATCAGCTGCCCCGAGTGCTCCGAGCGCCTAAACCCCCACGACATCAGAATGATTCTCGGAGACCGAGCCCTCATGGAGAAGTATGAGGAGTTCATGCTCAGGAGGTGGCTCGTAGCTGAACCTGACTGCCGCTGGTGCCCTGCCCCAGACTGTGGGTAAGAATGATAGCTGAGCCATTTTAAAGGAAAATTTGTGCTTAGTCTGGCCAATATAATCATAATTTTAAACAAAAAACTGTCTGGTGATGAATTTTAGACAGTCACCTTAAATAACTCTGCCAAGTGTTACCAAAGAAATCTCCCAAAAATCTCATAAAATCATCATTGAAGTAGCTGAAATTTTTCAAGCTGTCATACAAAATATGTAAGAAGTTCCCTAAAATTCAGAAAATCTGATGAGCTGAAATCAGAACAGGACCAGGTAGGCACAGTTATCTGACAATCAACAGTTTTGGAAAAAATATTTGAAATATTTAGATTATATAATTTTTCGTCTCAGATCCATAATCCTGCATGTTTCTTTAATTTAAATATTTATGAAATGCACTTGAGGCTCCTTATCACGATGAATAGAGATGTTGAAAAGCTGGTTGCTGAAAAACATGATTTTAGGTTTTTCAGGCTTACTCTGTGAATAACAATACGGGTAGTGAAGCAGTTTCGAAGCTTCAGGCTTCTGTAATTGGTTCCAGGTCGAATACAGCGTCTAATGTTTCACAGTCTGCTTCAACCACTCCTTGTTCCAAAGATATGTATGATGCTGTGTTAGAAGTACTCACAAATCCCAAAATAACAATTACTTCAAGCCTATGAAGTTTTCTCCAGCCTCTGCATTGATGTCTGAGTTATAAATACCTTGAAAAACGTTTATTCTGTCAGCCTTGTCCCCCATAAAAGATGTTAGCAAGTGGATGAAGGCTGTTGTCAGTAGGATTTTTGAAACAAAGTAATATTATTTTCAAGTCTATAGGGATATTGTTAAGCCTTAGTATAACATACAGGGTGTATATTCTCAGACATCTTGTTGAGCTCTGTATTCATGGTGAACAAATTCCATCTTCTTCACATGGATGTGAGAGTTCAGTTGAGGATCAGGTCCGGTTGTTATTCTGGACTCAACAGTTTGCTCACAGGGGCCTGAGGTGAAGTGAGCATTAGGCCATGATTTTCCTGCCCATCAGATCACTCTGCCCCACCTGTTGTTCAGCACATATTTAGGCAATTGGAGACCAACATGCACAAACTAGATCATGGACTCTTGAAACAGCTGCAGACACCATGGTTTTAGTCCCTTGATACATTTCACAACATGAGGGATGTTCTTTAGATTTGACACCTTGGGACCAGATATTAGTCCCAGTCTTGTGGATGATGCATAACAGTTACCCTTGGAGGAGAATACTTCATGTTTAGTCTGAAATGCTTTGTAAAATTGTGTTCACCCACAGTGAAAGTGACCTACCAGAAAATATCTTAGGCCACTGTTTATGAATATACATTTGAATTATGGCTGACATTCAGACAAACAGGTAATAGGACAAAAAATAAATTTTACATTCACCATTCAGATTGGCATCATATTGTTGTTGAAAAACAGATCTCGATTTTTTTCAGCATTGCCTCAATAGCACCGATAAGAGATAAGATGACCCTTTTCAGCAGAAAAGGGAATGTTTAACCAACGTACTGTAAATTATGAATATTTTATGACGATTGCGTCCGATCATAAACACATGAACTTCATCTGTCCAGGTTAGCCATGGAGTAACCACAGCTCCAAGAGGCACAGTTTTCCGGACAGGAGCTGCAGGACTGTTTTTAATGAAGCACTCCTGTGTATTCATTGAAAAGTGGCACAGTTCCAGATGCACATTGCATGCATTCCCTTCAGTCATCATCGTTAGTTTAATCATTAATCTAGTTTTGAGTGATCGGTGAATTCAGCAAAGGTTTTCTTCTTCTCAAGCTCTTGGCTTTGTTGCACCAATACTGCTGACCCTGTCCTCTGGAAGAATGGCTCTTTCATTGGGTAGTTTCAGCTCTCATCAACACTTCAGCTCCGGCTCACTGTCACTCTCTCCACGGTTTAATGGACTCCCCTCATTGTTGTAGAATCACACTCTGGATGAGTTGGCTGGAAAGTTTGCCAAAATTTTCTTTTAGCTCAAAGATTTGTTCACTGGACAATATGTTTTATGGCCATTTTTCATCTTCTCCTTTCACTGTAAGATCAGTATGCAAAAGAATGTTTCTGGGAAAATAATATAATAATATGGGGTCCATTTGGAGGTTCTCCCATCCTTTGTCTTACTGATGTGTTAGTGGAGACTATGTGGAAACTGTCTAGACGGATTGGTTAGTGTGTATAAGTTTTCCATGAACTTTACGGCCAATATAGAGTTATTAGACGCTTAAAAGTGAAGAATTTAATGGTGGTTTTTGCAAAGAAAGTAGTTTTATGAACAGGGCTGTAGCCACTAATGCATGAAAATCTTGTGTGTGTAAGTTAACCCATTTAGCCTGCAGTTATTCCAACTTATTTTCGGTCCAAAACATGCTGTTTAAGAAAGACCACTATAACATTTTCCCCGCAACTTTGGTTTTCAGATATGATCAGGATCAATATGAAGGAACTACTAAGCAGCTAAGGCAAGCAGGAGGCACATCTTAAATGTAGAACCTATTTTTTTTCCTCAATCCAATTAGGTAATACTTGATTTAATCAACTTGATTAATACCTGATTTAATCAACCAATTACTTTGTCATGTTTTAAGGAACAACAAAAAAATCTCTGATTCCAGCTCTTCAAACATGAAAATTTTAATATTTTCCTGTTGCTTTACTTTTATGTGACAATACTAAATTTAATGTAAAAAAGTATAAATATTCTGAGTAATTATGAGCAGAAATCCTGTGAAATACTGAACTTTTTCATTTAAGAAACCTGTAATATACCTCATCTTCATACCCTGTCGAGCAGCAGTTAGAATAATTGGCATTTTTACAGTCCTTTTCCATGAGCTTAGTCCATTTTTCTGAAAACCAAACTGTTCTCAGTACATTAAAAACAGACTGAGGAATTTTTATCTTTCAATAAATTCTAAATCAACTATTATTGGATGCAGGTGTTGGTGAATAAAGCAACAAACGGAGAGAAAGAGAGCGAGACAGACAAAGATAGTGTTGCAAGAATAACGACAAAAAACAAATGATTGCTCAGTATTATGAAAGCATGCACTCTGCTCAGCACAACTTCAGCAACTTGCCCTTTCGTCACAGACACACGCTCTTGCCTGTTTGGTGTCAGCTGATGTTAGCATGTCTATTGGATTAAACATTTATAAAGTTAGCAGTTGTATACCCAAAAGCCATGGCATGAATATCATCTGATGCCACTATATCTTCTTATATCAGCTTAAGGCCTCACAGTGAGCTGCAAACTCTCAAACTGATAATTCAGTATTCATGCTTTCATGGATTTCCACTCAGAAATGTCAGCCAAAGAGTTTGTTTATAATTATGGTTGTTTCCATGATAACCCTAATATTAGAGGGATATATTCCTTAAGCAGTTTTTGAAAGCTTTCCATATATATATATATATATATATATTTATATTTATGTTTATGTACATCCACTAACTAAAAGGTCAAGGACTACTTTTGAATAAAGTTACAACTTTCTCATCTAAAACAGATAGATGTCTGTGAGTCACCAGCTCTCAATATTTACTACAATTCAACAGCCTTTACAACTATCCTCCCTTGAGAATAATAAGAAGCAATACCACATGTAGTGACGGCAAAGGGATTGTGTCTGGTTGAAATACTTTCAAATTAGTTTTGAAGATTGTAATACATATACTTTTCCTTAATGGCCCTCAAACTAATCATGCAATGGGTGCTCATGGGGAAACTGTTCACATGCACTCTTGCACAACTTGTATCAGCAGGGAGTGGTTGAAACAGAACTCATGGGAGGAATTGTGAGCAGCCTACTTCTTCCTTTGCTCATGTTGCAAACACTGTACTTTGCAGTTCAATATATTCCAAATATTTAAGGATAGTATGTGAAATATGATGCTGCTCATCAGTTTGGGACGCCTCAGTCATGCTGACCCCTAGTGTTGTGCCGTGCAACTACATTTCTGCGTCCCTGTTCATAAACACTCACCGCTGTGACTTTTTTTTTGTTTTAATTGATCTTCTTTTTCCAGTTACGCTGTCATCGCGTTCGGGTGTGCCAGCTGCCCTAAAATCACATGTGGCCGAGAAGGCTGTGGGACCGAGTTCTGCTACCATTGCAAACAGCTGTGGCATCCCAACCAGACATGCGACACAGCACGCCAACAAAGGGCCCAGAACTTTCGTCTGAGGAGTTTCAGAACGTCCTCCCTGAGTTACAGCCAGGAGAGCGGCGCTGCAGGTAGCATAGAATTAAACACTGGACCTTTTTTTTGGATGTAGACGCAAATTTTACGTGGCTGCACAGCTCTGTTTTTAAAATACACAATGCATCTCAAAATCTATTCTTTCCTTCGACTCATGGTGTTTAGTACACACAAATATTACTCAACAAGCAAAACTTGTGTTTTCTCTTGCTTTTCCTCATTCAACTTTAAATAGGTGATGACATCAAGCCATGTCCTCGTTGTGCTGCCTACATCATTAAAATGAATGATGGGAGCTGTAATCACATGACTTGCGCTGTCTGTGGCTGTGAGTTTTGCTGGCTCTGCATGAAGGAGATCTCTGACCTGCACTACTTGAGGTAAATTGAGGGTTTTGTTTTTTTTGGCCTGATACTATCATTTTAAAACAACAGGATTAAGTCCTCCAAAGTGGTTGTTGGATGAAATAATTTTATGTTATATTCATATTTATTAATCATTTTTATTTCAGTAGACATTTTTGAGTCTTACATCTCCCAGTGATACAAATACACACAGCCAAGTATCTCTATATTTAATAAAACCCATTTTCTCTTCTCCCCCCTCCAGTCCCTCAGGCTGTACCTTCTGGGGGAAGAAGCCTTGGAGCAGAAAGAAGAAGATTCTCTGGCAGCTCGGCACATTAGTGGGCGCGCCAGTGGGGATCGCCCTCATTGCTGGCATCGCCATCCCCGCTATGATCATTGGCATCCCAGTCTATGTGGGCAGAAAGGTGAAGGATTTCAGCTGGCAGCTCTGATGAAAGATAAAACGCAACAGCAGCAAACTCACAGGGGCGTCTGAAGTCAGCAAATAATAATGGAATTTGTTGGGTGGGGCTTGACAATGCGCCTAAGAACTATTATAAAGATTGTATCAAGTGTTATATATCAAGCTGGATTTTTGATTAATTACAGAAAAGTTATCATGGTTTCCTGAAAATTCAACAGTTTATTGCCCATTTCATTTATATTTATATTTCAAATTCTGTAGAGTCAACACAGACTCATGCTCTGACAAGTTATACTTTGAGGGTACAGTGCATGGTCATGAACATTTGCATCAAGGAAAGTGTAAAATAAGTAGGTTTGAGTTGGTTAGAAGCTTTAATTTTTGGTATTTATTTTTATAAATAAACACTCAGTAGTCTATACTAGAAATCACAATCTCTAGAATTGAAGTTTGTGCTCAGACTAAAAGTAGTGGTTTGACATTTAGTCTGAATAACTGGAATATTCTTGTTGATTTGAAAGTAGGCCTTAACAGTTATGTGATCTTGCATATTCAGGTATTTTGTCTAATTTCTCTCTAAATGTGGGCCATCTCACTACTGTGAAATCACAGATCGGCGTTTGTAGTGACAGCCAACAGAGTCAGGATGAGTTGAACCTCATTTATTTGCATGGCAAACCCCTTAATTTGTTCAAATTGTGAAGCCCTTCTTTATGCAAGGCCTTTTTCATTGGTTACTGTTGCCATGGATATAAAATTACCAGAATATTCACTGCTGATTACTAGAGGGTTCACAGCTCAATAAAGGGAATTGAGGGACAGACTCATGAAAATAAAATCTTATTAAACATATCCTTATTATTAACACAAACATAATTGTCTGTTTTAATTTATTTTTAAGATTACTGTTACATTTTCCCTTAATATTTTCCTTAGATCCATAATCGCTATGAGGGCAAGGACATCTCTAAGCACAAGAGGAACCTAGTTATAGCCGGAGGGGTGACGCTCTCTGTCATTGTGTCGCCCGTGGTCGCAGCAGTAACTGTTGGTAAGAAGGAAAGCCTTTTTCTGTTACCTCTCCTGTTACTCCTCCACCATCTGTCTCGCTTCAAAATCTCTAAATATTTAATAGACTCAGTGAGTCAGTAGAACAAAACAAGTACCAAATAATCTGCATGTGGAGTTTGAAATTGGCCCCAAATGTTTCCTTTGCTCCAAAGCCGTGTCACTTGGAAGATCATTAGATGGCACATTTCATTATTCGTCAACGGTTCATCCTGATTTCTTTTCAGCTGTTCTAGAATACTCTCTTTACATTAAAGCTTTACCATATCATTGTTGTTTTTTTTTGTTTGTTTTTTCAGGTATTGGGGTTCCCATCATGCTGGCATATGTGTACGGCGTTGTCCCCATCTCACTGTGCCGGAGCGGTGGCTGCGGAGTATCCGCTGGCAATGGCAAAGGCGTGCGAATTGAGTTTGACGATGAAAATGATAACATAGGTAGCGGGGCTGCTGCCACGGGTAAGAATTTCTGCCTAAACATTAATGACTTCTATTTATTATTGAACAAAATATAGAACCATCTCATTTCAATTCAGAAGCGGAAATGAACCACAAGCAAAATAGTATATATCGCAAAACCTGCTGAGGAATCGGAAATGCAGGGCACATTTTAATTGAGTGAATACGAAATGAGTGCTCTGCTTCAACTATTTAAGGCTTCAAGTATTGCAATTAAATGAATCTGACAGTCTTAGAAATACTTGGACCATTTACATGATCGGGAATTTAATTTTTTTTTTTTTTTTTTTTACTGCGACCACTAATGATGTGTTAATTTGTGAATTTTAATGTTTTGTTAAGCCTTGAAGATGAGAAACCAAGATAGATTTTTATTACCCCTAAAAATCCTTTATTTCTTGAAGTTTTTATGTTGTCTACTTAAAAGTTAAAGTTAAATAAAAGAAATAATTGCTGTTTTCTCCCTGTTTTTTTTTTTTTATATTTTACTCTCTTAGACACAACTTCAGTGGCAGAGACACGCCTCAATAACCCCAGCCTGGGAGACGGAGCGAGCGTGGGCGGCCTGACTGGCCTGAGCCTCAGTGTCAGCGGTAGCCACATGGAGCGTTGTGGCGTGAGCTCCACCCAGCGTGACAACATGAGCGACAACGCCAGCACCACGGCCCTAGCAGGTACCAGCATCACTGGCAGCCTGTCTGGCAGCTGCTACAACAGGTAAATGGGCCAATGTGCTTTCTTGTGAAGGAAATAACAGCTCTGAATTTATTGGTGTGATCTGCATGAACCCAGTCATTGCTATTTTTTAATCAAAACATGTCTGTTTCATGGGACACATACATTTGCATTCTTCGAATCATTAACTGCTGATTTATCGTGACGAGCAAGAAAGCAAAATCTTGCGGCTCATCTGGTGTTACTTCTGTTCATCACCTCAGGATGGAAGTGCAAGCAGATGTCCAGAAGGAGCAGTGCAGCCTCAGCGGAGAATCAGCCACTGTCAGTCTGGGGACAATCAGCGATAATGCCAGCACAAAGGCCATGGCGGGATCCATTGTCAGTGCCTACATGCCTCTGGAAAGGTCAGCAGTCCCAGCACCCTGAACCCAGTTGTCGCAACACCGTGCTTCTGTGTTTTTTGTAAAAAGGAATTTTGATGAAACCAAGTTCCCTCTGTTAAAGGGGCTTCTTTTCCAGGAGTTTTTGTGAGATGGTCTCAATGGTATTCAGGATCAGGTTCACACTATAGTTTATCTTGATAAGTCTATATTTTGGCCTTTTACTTGATCTAAAAATAAGTATTTGAGGGGAAAAAGTGATGGCATTATTGAAAACAAGTAATGGTGACTGTATACAAGAGAAAGGGGGAAATTTGATTTATTTTATTTTTTTTCTCTTTGGGGAAAAAAAATACCTTTCATTTCCAAGGCTCTGTAATTGCAAAGTAGAACATGTGCATGTAATAATCACAGACAACATGATATTTTCATATACTTCTACTTATAATTGAAAACCTTTATTTGAAAACTTTTTTTTTCTATGTGTTTTTCACAACTGGAAAATTGGCCTGTTTTTTCTCTGATAGGACTCATTTTTAGTTACAAGAGGGGTTTGTTACCATTACCCTCACTTCGAGATATTCATAGCTTTACATTGAGAGATACTGCTAGAACCTTAGGATGAAGATTTAAGTATCGTTGTCTAATTTTACAATGGCGACCGGACTCAGTTTCTCTTGATGTGATTTCTTGTATGTTTTTCAGAGACAGCAGTCTGGAAGCGCAGGCTGATGTGGAGTCCAAGCAGGAGAAGGTGCGACACTGCAGCGCCAGCAGCAGCCTGGATGAAGCCAGTTCTAGCAGCAGCACTGCAGGCCTTAAAGGTGCGAGCGGTGGCACTTGCCCTTGCTGTGCACAGCATGATAATCACTGCTGCCCCTCCTCCCCGTGGTCAAAGGAACCTTCTACCTCAGAGGGCAAGAGGAGCAAAGGTAAGCTCTGGAAAAGAGGCAGCAGCAAAGGAGAAGGTAAAATGACCGCTGCAGGAGGAGAGTCGGACAATCAGCTCCTTGAGCAGCACAGCACCAACTCCTCTGAGTTTGACTCTCCGTCCCTGAGCGGCAGCTTGCCTTCGGTAGCCGACTCACACTGTAGCCACTTCTCTTCGGAGCTCAGCTGCTCGGACCCTGAGACCGCGAGACCAGCTCAACCCTCCTGCTCGGGTCCAATAGACTCCCTCCCTCATCCCACGGCGTCAGTCAGTGAGCTCGTGATCACCCCCATGCCCGAGGTGGAGCACGACCGCCTTGAGCATCACCTGTCTCAGAGTAGCCACTCAGCCTTCACCACCTGCCTGTTTTCGTCATCCCCACCGACTTCACCTCAAGAGGAAGGTATCGGTGTGTTTCTCTACATCACGGAGGAGGGCGGAGTTTGTGTTACAGACACTCAGCCACGGGAGGTCGAGAACATGAAAGAAAGCACAGACAGCGACGCCGTTCAGCCTGTGAGCTCAGCGAGGAAGAGCTGCATACAGACAGATATCTAGAGGATGTGCAAATTACAGCCATAAGGATGTCTGAGTCGCAATGTAAAAACAAAGAAGGAAAAAAAAAACCTAGACGAGGTTTCAGTATCACTGTGTTTTGATCACCAAACAAAACACTTTCTTTGAGCATTTTGTCTTGGCTTGGACCACTTCCGAGACAAATCCAGCTTGTTCACTACACTAGAGGGTGTCAGTGTCTCTCTGTCACCGCCGCTTGCACAAAAATACATTTATAACTTACTGTCTTGACTTGCTCTGGGGAAGCTGGTGATCAGCATTCATTTCCAGCCTTACTACAAGTGCAATGTACTGCAGTGGCAAGTCTATTGTGTTAGAGGGGCGGGATTGGAGAAAAGTTGGGAACAAAGTGAACCGTGCACAGTGAAGTTGAACTGATCTGGCAATGAAACAATCAAGCAAGCAGGAAGCTTCGGGCAGCTGACGCCCGGACATGAGCAGTGAGATTTTAAGTAAGTAGAAATGCACGAATATGGATGGGTGTAACACAGGGATGTTGGCATGGAGACGTACTGCAGGCTTATCCAGCCATTCAGCTATTTTCTTAGCATGAACCTACGTCAACTTATCAAGCCGTGTGATAAGAATGTCAAATTTTTTTATTTATTTTTTTTTCAGTAATTCAACAAGCTTTTAGTATAAAGCCCATTTGCATCTGCAAAAATCAGGATCTCATCAAGGATTTACATTAATAAGGAGTTTATTAACACTGTGGTCTTCAGTCCGAACCTGGTAAGGACAAGCCCGCAGAGCAGCACATCTAAATGTCCAATAATCATCATAAAAAAACAGGTAATTTTTTGCTTTTGTTTCAAATTGGACATCTTTTTATTTTTGTGGTTTCTTGCATATTTTTATTTTCCATTTTGGGAAAGTTTTTTTAATGTCAAAGCCCTGTGTTGGGGTCCACACTTTTTAATCATGAAGAAATTGTGTTGGGTGGAATTTGAACCTTGCACGCTCGCTCCTTTTTAAATATTATTGATGTAATAGAAATTATGAATCCATTGAGGGCGTGCGCCTGAGTAAATGGAAAATTACCAGTTTACAAGCACCGCAAACCTATCCTTACATGAAAGGAAACATATTTATCCTTGGCTGGTGTGCAAATGTGAATATTTGAAATAAGAGGTTGTGTCTTGAAATGTAGCACAAAAAAATCAAAGCTTTAGATTTCAAATAAATGAATAAATAAATAATGTAGCACCTCTTTTAATTCTTTTTTTCTGCGCACGGCTACTAAGAAGTCCAAAGTCAAGCAAAAATATTTGCAATAAAAAAATGAAGCAGCCAAGAGATACAGACTGGAACTTTATGGTTCCATTCAGTCATCGTCTCTGTGCTTTAATATTTAGCAGTGTATGTATGGTTATATATCTTTAATTTCTCCCTCAGTTTGACCATATTTAAATATTGATTAGGAGTTTACTCCCTCAATCCTTCTAAATGATCGGTGCAAATAATTTTATAATTGTTTGACTCTCAGTGCCTTTTTGAGATTGCTTTGTAATGTTTCCCACTTCTTCATTCTGGATGTTTCCTCATGTTAAATGTAGAATTCACAAGAGAAGGAAATATTTTTGCCTCTGAAAATTCAAAAACCCCTAAGAGACATTTTGTGACATCAAACTAATGCTAACTTTAAGGCAGTCGGGCTTTAATGAACAGTAAAGTACTAATTCACCAAATATTTCCTATCACAGATTTTGGAAATACACCAGATCAGTTGCATGCTTCACAACGCCACCTTATGTTGTGTTTTAAAAACTACAAGAACTACAATGCTTGGCTTGTGGTTGTTATAAGGAACAATTGAAAAAAAAAAAAAAACTTTCTGTTTAGATTAAGATGAGTTGCTATTACAATTTAACAGCGGTTGCTTAACCTGCCGTCCATTCACAGCTCCCAGATTTCCCCTGATAGACTTTTCCTGTTGGCAATAAGAATCTTTATCCAAAGCAACACAATGTGTTAGAGCAGCTTTAGAAAGTTGAGTGTCAACTGACAAGTTGGTTGTCATGGTCACTGATCAAAAGTAGTTTGATGTACCTGCAGAAAGACTACCCCTGACCCCCATTTGAAAATGCCGGTTTCTTTCCTGTGAGTTTTATATTATTTGTTATGCTATTTGAAAAGATATATATTTACTAATTCATTACTTTGTAATGTGCAATTAAATGCATTTGCTTCAACAATAAAATTGTCAATTAAGCTTGTGTGGATATTTGTATTCTTATCAAAACCCTTTGATTCAGTAAATCACTAGAAACATTTTTTTTCGATGTTTTTACAAATTAACAGTATATTGAACAGTGCCTAGTATTTTAAGCTTGTGTTTGTTATTGTGCTCATATTACAAAATAAGATATTTCATACAGCACTGGAGTCTATCAGTCTACTGATAAAAATTCATGATTGAAAATGGCAATCTACAAATTAAGACATGCTTTTTTCTTCATCAAGAACATACAGTTGCCACATTTGTGACATTTTGATATACGACCATCCATCATTTAATGAGAACTGTATTGCAAATACTTTATAATACATTTAGATTTTATTCATGATTAGATGTGTGTCATTTCTCCGTTGGACTTTCAAACCTCAGGTAACTCCTTAGAGAAAAGCACTTTTTAAGCATTCACATTGCAGTTTATTATTTACATTTGCATTCAAACTATATACAAACAGTACATGCTCATACGCCGTAAAAGCAACAGGTAGGTTTGAAACAGCTGCGCCTCAAGTCAAGTGGTGACATTACTTTGGATTTTCCTGCCATCATTGGGAGGAAGGCGAAACGGCAGAACGAACGAAACGCTACAGTGAGAGAGCAGCCGTGGTAACCGATACAAGCGTTTACATCTGCAAAGTAGAAAGTAAAGCTGCGTGAAATCAGATCAAGAGACTGGTCCAGACAAGAAGTTCAGATGACACAGCCATTTGGACAGTTCGTATTTGGGTTAATTGATTCTGTGTAATCTCACATACTGTATAAAAGACCTTAGGAAGAACATTGAATTTTTGCTTGCTTGTTAGGTCCCTATTGAGAATGTGAATTTAATATTAAACTGTTAAAATTTGTGGGAGCATGTCAACGTTTTATTTCCCTGGTGATCGTGGGAAACACTGCCGTTCTAAGTCAGTGCTGCACTAAGAACTTCCAAAGTAGATCATAGTTTCACCCGCAGAGGAAAAAAAAAAAGGTTTTATAGGAGAAGAGATTCACATGGGCAGCATTAGACTTCAAATATAGCAGCCCAGTGACTAATTGCATAATGATGTTCACATTCTCAAAAAAAGACAAGAAAATGGATGCCTTTCTTGGCTCCCTCGGCAGAGGGCGAGAGACCTTCCCCTTTCCTTTTCAAAGAAGAAGCCGAAGTTTTCAGAGTCGGGGGAGGTTTGATAAGTTTGGAGGAAGATTCCAAAGATATTTTGACTTCTTTTCAGACCTGACCTTCTGAACGGCTGAGAAAGAAAAATGATTACCTCAGTCTATTTTAATCACATATATTGCCAATGCTCCAACAATTAACCGTTGTTTTGAAATTTGACCTTGTCCAAACACTGGATATGGGTGTAATGATATTTGTTTTCAAAGAGAAAGGATATCCCTAGATTCTCCCTACAGCCTCCCTACAGCCTGTAAGGTGCTGCTGTCATCCTAGACGTATTCACAAAACTGTACAGTGTTGTCGTCAAAAAGCCTAAATCTACTGTCCTGCATACACACACACAAACAAGCAGACACACAGTCGCCTTGCTTCCACTCTAAATTGAACCTGAGACTTGCAGTTACATGCAAGGTAGTTGTATGTCAGCAGCAGGATACCGAATAAAAACCAGAGTTCAGCTGAGAGTGGAGAGGAGACCGGACTTAAAACCTCACGATGGACGGGTGGTTTGGGACATGTCAGATTTACATGGAAAGATCTGAAAAGCCATCAATCCGTGAGCAGTTGGAATAAAATATCATGGGAGATAGCAAATGCAATAAGGATCCAAAAATTAGAATAAAAAACACAGTTCATATCAAAAAAAGCTAACTTTGTGTGTTAAAAAAACAAGAAGAAAATATGATGATTGACGATGTTCATTATCACAGCAGTAATGCTGTGGTGTTGTTGGGGGTCTGAACTTATTTCTAATAGGCCTATCATACGATATCAGAATGAGACCATATTTGATGTATATTGAATTAGTGGCCAAATTTTTATTCTTTCGTTCTAGAAAGCAGTGTCTAAAATTCATTTGAAATTTGCAGCAGCTGCAATGAAAATGAGTGCAAACAAATGTAATGAAATAGCTGGAAGCTTACATAAGGGTCTCAGCAGGTACTGACCAAGAGAAAAGGAGTAATCTGTCCAGGCCTCCATTATCTCTAAATGGGATGCAGCCACACACAACCTGCATCTCCCACATGCACCGGAGTAAAATCTGTTTCATGATTGTGACCACTCATTATCTTTTTTTTTTAAAACAAACAGAATAAAACCATTGACGTATGTTGTCCTAGCAGCGGTAGAAATCTCATTAAGGCACACATGAAACACTGGTGGTATTTGATCCGATAACTGTGCTCTGCAGCCTGTTACATGACACTTTACATACAGTACATTATGATGGGAGGGATTGTTTTTTTTTTTAGTGCAAGCAAGTCATGAGTACCTCAACATTAGCCTTTCAAAATAAAGCTGCCCATTATGTAAGGCTGTGTACTCGAAGGGGAAGGGGTTGATTTACACACACTGCAGATGGTGCAGCAATGAAAAGCTGGTCGTCCAGGAGGTCATTCCGGGACATCACACCTGTCATTTTGACAGCTCTTACATCCAGCAGTTGAAGGCTTCAGAGGCTGCTGTGGCTCAGCGTTTGTCCACCTGTCTCCTTCACGTTTCCCAACGAAACAGCTTCAGACCTGGAGGGAATTAATATGACAACCTGTCTCTTGTCTGTGGGTTAACATCTAAAGTGACTTGTGTTGAGGAGAGAAGATGTGCGTTTGATAGGGCTAAGCAACAAATAGCATAAAATGTTCAGGGACCACTTTTCTGCTACCAGTACATCGTGTTATCTGCTTCGGTGTGGAAAATCACATCATGAATTCCCCCTAAATAAACTTTTACAAAGAATCATTCATCTCACTTTTTAAATATATTACATTAATGGACATGTTTCAAAAGAGCAGTCTTAAGACTTTTCTTGTGTATTAATGATTTATTTAGATAGAGTTTGCGGTACTTTGTGGGTTGTTTGTTGCTTGTCTTAAAGTCATGTGTGCTACCTTTTAAGGGGACCAAATGCTAAATCATGGTCGTATCATCTTGAGATTTGAGGATTTTTCCAGAGAAACTCTTGCTTTTGTATGGGAAAAAATGACACATCCAGATATTCCCAAACATCACTTCTGGCCCTTGCGAATATAAACAGCCTTACTCTCGGTGTGTGTGTTGTGCCTTCCATTAGGCTCTGCCTCAGTAAGCCCGTCACCACCTCCAGCTCCTGCTCAGCCTCCTGAACATTGGGGTCCAGCTGGAGGACCTCCTGCAGGTCACTGCTGGCTGACAGATAGTCCTGGCAGAGTAGCAGGTTCAATGGAGATAAAGAAAAAAATCACAACCCATCCTTCTTGTTGAAAAACACATATGTGCTCTGTGACGGGGCGTGTCAGGCACCTGCAGGCCTTTGTAAGCCAGGGCACGTCTGTAGAAGGCCTTCTTATTGCCGGCTTCCAGCTGCAATGCTGAGTCACAGTCCTGTTTGGCTTCTGCAAAGCGGTTCAGCTTCAGGAAGCAAATAGCTCTGGAGGAAGACAAAGAGGCCACCAATCAATTCCTGTCAGACGGCAAGCTTCTGATGCCAATGGAGCTGAGGAGCTCCACTTGAGTTACTTCTGATGAAAAGACTACTAAATCCATATGTACAGATCGGAACCCTCAAGTTATTAAACTATTCCAGTGGTCCTGGCGAGCCTGAAAACCATCAATTGGCTTCTCATAAATCTTGTAAAGACCCCAAACTTTCTGCCCAAAATTTAATTTGTTTGGTTGCGTATCCTAAAGCTGAATCTTATTCCCTTTTTTAAAAAAAATGTACATAACAGGGTGGCACATGAGTATAGTAATGCTTCCTGGTCCAATTCTGACTGTGGCCCTTCTGCATGGAGTTTGCACGTTCTTCCTGGGTCCACAAAGGGCCAATATATGAATATAAGAGTGATATAACCAAGGCAAAGAAGGGCCCTACAGCTATAAACACAACAAGGGACATCGGGATAAGACTCCGTCTCGCAAACTGACCAGTTGTCCGTGACAACATGCTGACACAATGTTACTGCAATCCACAAAGTTCAATGTAATACATAAAAGTGGCAAGGACACATTGATTTCTCCTTCTATAGGCTCACAAGATTATTTGCTCTGAAAATAGTGTAAGACATTCAGAAGCAGAAAAAAAAGACTTTGTTCTATCTAGATGTTTGACCGCCAGTCACCGTCAGCTACTGAAAATCTCCATGCAGGTCATTTTCACAGCTCAGCTTGCAACATAACAAACTGATCTCAATGACCCATTTGTTTTGTCTTATTGAGCAACTCTGAGGCCAAGCAATCAAAAAAACAAAAACAAACAAACAAGGACCTGGCTGGATCTCATTGGGGTACCAGGCTCGAGGCAACTTTAAATGCCAAACTCGTGAGCAGTCAGCAGACTGGGGATACGGTCCACTGCCAAACTCAGAAGTGTACCCCTACCCTGAACAACCACCAGAAACACGAAACAAATCTAGCAAAATGACAGGCAAGCAGTCTCATGGTAGGACTGCCACTGTTGCCAATAAGAATCTTCAAGCAACACAATCTATTAGAGCAGCTAGAGAAAGTTGAGTGTCGGCTGACAAGTTGGTTGTCATGGTAACTGATCAAAAGCAGTTTGATGTACCTGCAGAAAGACTACCCCTGACCCCCATTTGTAAATTACCACTTTCTTTCCTGTGAGTTATACATTATTCGTTATGCCATTTGAAAAAGTATAAAGAAAAAAGTATAAAGAAAAAGTATATACTTACTAATTCATTACTTTGTAATGCGCAATTAAATGCATTTGTTTAAACAATAAAATTGTCAGTTATGTTTGTGTATATTTATGTATTCTTATCAAAACCCTTTGATTCAGTAAATCACTAGAAACAAATTTTCTTTCATTAATGTTTTTACAAAGTCAGTCTGATTGTCTGATGGAGCATCACAAATGATTTCTTAAGAATTAGATGAAAAATAAAGAAGATAAATTCAATATTTGGCTCAAATTCAATTACATTCGGCTAGATATAATTTTAAGATAGGCCTATTCGTGCATGTGATAACATCTGTATGTCTCATCCACCTTCTTTATATTATTGTTGCTTTACTTGCTTCTATTATGCATTATTCATTTTTTTATGATGGGACACACTTTGTCTTTGTATTCTTCTAATTATCATTATTATTTTTTTCTTATTTATTATCATTGCTGCTATTGTTGTTACTGTTCTTATGTCAGGCCATGGAGCCTGAATCAATAAATGCACATATAGGAATGAATATCACATAAATTAAAACCACTACCAGTTTCTTTTGGAGTCTGACCAAACCACTGTCAAGGTTCAAGAATAAGATAGGTGTAAATAAATAGTTGAATAGATATGTGTGCTGAAGTTGTTTACCTGTTTGTGTAGAGAGCACATTCATCAGGTTTTAAGGTTAGACATTCATTGTATTTGTCCAGCGCCTCCAGGAATTGGCCTCCCTTGACTAGATTGTTGCCTTCCTGTTTCAATAAAGTACACCGAGCCTCTTTCCTCCTGGCTGATGACAGAAAAAGAAGAGGGCTCAGCGCTGCAATTGACAACAGAGAAAAATGTCTTGCAGTGTCGTTGGTTACGTCTGCAAAATCATGTTAATGTTAGAGAATTTCGATTCCTCAAAACCACAGGTGAGGCTGGACGACACTAAGAGTGTCTGCCATGCACACTTTCCCAAGATCAATAACTCATTGATTGTCAGCAGCTGAATGGGCCAGAAGTGATGAGTTAATTTCTGCTTGCTGAACTATGTGACTTGAATGAAACCAAACGCTCTTGGTATTGAAACATCTAACAAACATTGCTTTAAGGCCTGAGAAAATTGCCTAAAAGTACACATCTGCACGACAAAAGCATCTTTTCTCCCACTTGCAATCATGCCTTTTGCATATTTCAGCCATCTGCTCTTACTCTTCTGTGATTTTATTTAAGATGGTCTTAATATGTCCTGAATCAGACCTCATAACAGAGCACCTGGGGCTCCTATCAATGTCCTTTTGTTTTTATATAGCCTTGATGCCCATTAATGCATTACATATGGATGTGACACAGAGTGGAGTTTTTTTGCCATTGAATTTAGATTTTGAGCTGGTTTATAAACTTTTTTTTGTGTTATTCCATGCTAATCTGACCCAATGACAGCATCAGTCAGGTGAAAAATGTTTTAATACAGTCAAATACTCAAGTGTATACAGATGTGTTAAATCGCTCACCATTGTGGCTATAATGAATGCATTTAAATGTTCATTCCTACATTTATATCTACCTTGTTATATGAGTCAAATGGAAAATATTCTCATCACTTTCTTCCTTCTGGTTAACAGCAATGGAACAGTTTTACTTTGGGGAGGTTTGGTTTCGAGTCATGTTGTTGGTTCTGTGTCACCACATGTACAACAGGGTCACAATTGAGGGAAAGACATTCCTGTGAAAACTCTGCAGGGACCTGCTGGTTACAACATGGTGCCTGGTTGGTTATTTTTACATCTGGATGTTTTGACTAATACCATACAGTCGGGTGTGTGGAAATCAACTCCTGCCATAATAAGCAGCTTTCACAGCCGCTGTTATGATGTTGAGAGAAGGGTTAGCACAGGGTCAGCAATGTAAGTATGTCTTAGCTCGTGTCAACTGTTACACCTGTGGTAACCGTGCAATGACGTGTCAACCAGGCTGCTATGAAGACGGTGGATACTCGGCTGACGTCATCGCAGAGTCACTCTTGCACTTCATCACTTATTCAGGTAATTTCTATCACGTGATACAACTGTCTATGTAAAATCTACCTGAGATTGGAGGTTGTGTTGTCATCCTGTTGAATATTTTGTGTGTATCATATCATACTTATCAACTACAATTATTTCCCGCTTTTATCAACCAATGTAATATTCTAAGACAATGCTTCTCTGTCAGCATGCAACTGTTAATGGCATCCAATGACCTATTTGTGATTAGAATTCTCCTGAGCACATTGAAATAGAGCTATTTCTCTGCAGGTGTGTAACCACAGTGCTGCATACCTGATTTTTTTGTGTGGAATTTGAATACAACACAAGCGGAGCCTTCAAGTCCAATGGAAACTTGACCAGGATTTTCCATTACAGCAGCACTACAATACGTGGATAGCCTTCCCCAATGAATAATTGATGGTTCACCCAGACACACACACATAAACAGACACGATAGCAGAAGCTCCTTCACTTTACCAATGCTCATCTACACACAGAATCTCTCTGTTGACTGACTTCCCCTGCTGTATACAGTTCTATAATTCAAGAGCTGAAGTCAAATTTCAAACACAAACAAATTATGCAATGTAACACAAGGATAAACAATATGGTTTCAAGCAGGAAGAAAGTGGTCGCATCCACGCAGGAAATCTTGTGTCGTTTTTCAGGAAACTACCCCTGGACACGTCACGTGACCCACATCTGTGTTTATGCTGAACAATGTCTCATAAGCGATTGACAGCAAGTGTTCACAAATCTGAGGAAGTGATGTTAACAGACCTTCTTCCTGTGCCGCCCTGGCAGCTCTGGCCTGGGCCACCTCGGTACTGACGGGCTTCTCCCTGTGCTGCTGCTGGACGGACAGAGGGACGGCAGGTATTTCTGGAAGCTTTCCTCTCCACTCAGGCCCATCCTGCTCAATTAGCATCTTTGTAATTCTTCGAAAGATGCAAAGAGAGAAAAATGTCATCAGTGTTCGGGCTGCGAGCCCGCCCCCAAGAGGAGAGAAAATTTAGATAAAAACAAAGTGAAACAAGTTAGTCGTGTTTGAATTTGGAAATACTTTTTTAATACTTATTTATTTTTTGCCTTCTTTTTTCGTGTTATGGATTTTGGAGGAAGGACCCACATGCAGATACAGGACTCCACACCAAGACAGACAGGATTCAAAACAGCAAGTTTACTTAGACCAATGACCAGGTACATGCAGACCGGGTAGGGGGACACAGGGCGGATACAGGCAGACTGGGAAGGGGGACGTAGGGCAGGGGCAGGCTATCCAGGTAGGGCAGGAGCAGGCAGAGCAGGTAAGGAGGACGCAGGGCAGGAGCAGGCAACTAGGAGGAAGGTGCTAGCATATACCGATGAGGGTAGAGACCTGTTTGGGGATGGGCGGCTAGACTGAAAGGCGCTAGCATTTGCTGAAGGGGGAGAGGCTCAGTCGGGTCACTGGCGGCCAGGCAAGAGGCATTGGTGTACACCGACAAGGGAGGACACCTGGTCAGGAACAGGCAGGAGGACGCTGGGGAGGAACAGGCAGAGGGACGCTGGGCTGGAAAAGCCAGGGGAAGTGGCGGCCCAGCAAAATGCAAGGGTTTACACCGCCAAGGGAAGTGGCTGCCTGGCGAGGTGCACGGGTTTACACCGCCGGGGGGAAAGGAATGAAGAGGGAAGACCAAGGGAAATTGGCCAGTGACCCGGCAACCAGTGAGGCTCAAAGCTCTGGCTTTTAAGCCCTCACTGCTTGGAACAAAGACCAGCCGTGCGCTCCCAATCGCTCGGCAATCCGCAGCAGATGCACGCACACAGAGCGCACGCCTGCTGCAGGCCCAGCCCCTACATTATGGGTTCATTAAGGGCACTCTAAGTCATATCTAATTTGATTTTATCCAGCTTCAGAATTTCCTCCTCTTAGCCAAAACTGTGGAGTCCGGAATCTCAAGGCAGTTATGACAATCTTTGCCAATTTGAAAGATTCTATGTCAAAATATTCAGTTCTTAAATACTTTTTTCATTAATAAGAAAGGTTAAAGAAAATGTAAAGCAAATCAATAAAAGCCATGAACAGATTTTTAGAATAAAGTAAATAAAAATAACATTTATATTTTTTGACAGACTTCATTTCAAAATTACAGGATTCTTCATTTTGTCTGTGGGTTAAAGCTGACCTGTGGACGCTGTCGTGGGCTGCCTGCACCCCAGTGTCTATCTGCAGGACAGTTTTGTAATCCACGTAGGCCTTCCTGTAGCGCTCCAGTGACTCATAGGCCATTGCTCTGCGTAGCAGGGGCTTCAAGGAAAAGGGCTGCAGCTCCAAGGCCCTAAGAGGATCAGCAATTACAGACAGCGGATCAAACCCTTAACACCTGGCCACTGTGTGTTTACCGGGGCTGATCTGTCGCTCTCCATTCACACGAATGCAACCATTGTATCGTGAGTTGAAAATGACAACAATCACATACTTGCTGCAGTCCTGGATGCAGTCTGAACTATTGCCATCCTTCAGGTAACAAGCAGCTCTGTTGGAGTAGAGAATACAAAGGTCCTCTGGGCTGTCAATGCCTGTGGGCAAACAAAAAGACACTCATGATTGATCACTGGAGCCCTTTTTATCTAACAGGCATAGCGACATGGCTGCATTACAGAATTAAGGCTGAGCAATATGTCAACATAAGTCATATCAAGTTGTGATTTATTTTTTTTTATAAATGGCATGAATTATCCTACGCCCAACCACAGCACAATTTTACTTTGAGAAATCAGCTAAACCTCACATGAGAATTCACCTAAACACAACAAAAAATTACCTAAATATAAATGAATAAATAAATTTAATAAACAGTGAGAAATAAGTAGACACACATCTATGGATATCAAAGAAACAGCTTTTGGAGTATTGTGATACTTATTTCTGTACTTCCCAGCTCTGCTTCAGAACAAAAACAGTTTTGTTAAAACAGAGACAGGCCTCAGGCTTCAGTGCTTAGAGAAATAGAAAGCAAAGCAGCAGTGCAATTTAAAGCAGTTAGTTTCGACTATCCGGAGATGCTGAGGGTAGAAAGATAGATAGATGAGATATCAGTCTCTTGGGTCATTTTCTCGTCTGAGCTCTATTGCACTTTGACAATCACTGGCAGAGCATCTGTCAGTACATGCAGCTCCAAGCAACTTTCTGCTTCAATACTGAGCTTGATTTTCAAAGCCTGTCTCCTCTGCAGAAAGAAAACCTCTAACTCCAGCCACTTATAACAGTATTTATTTCTTTAAAAGTGGATCTTGATATTCAGTCCCGCCTGAAACCCTTGAACATGTTTCATTCTGCATAGCATAACTGATTTGGTTCATACTTGGGCCAAATGTTTGCGCTATTTCCGGCCAAACATTCACCCACTTCCATTGACCTAATCTGGTTTATATTCAACAAGATGTAAAATCCAAACATGTGAGTCTGATGTGGTCCACTGTTGGTTTTTGTCCAGCCACTGTTGGCTCTGTAATTGGTGCAGAGACAAATGCAATGATACTTGCTTGTCAGAAGTAATAATGATCTTTATGTCGGCTGTTAGCAGCAGAGAAATGGCCCTTGTATCTTTTTTAATACACTTCATAAACATAAACATTTGATCAAGGGACAAAGATGGTTAGGCAGAAGGATGATATTGTGAAGCACAGTGAGCATAGGCCTTACACTTACATAGCAAACAGAATTCTCAGTCCAAAACAGTGCATGAAACTGGTACTGAATGATGCCAGCAACTTCCATTCCGGCTCTTTTTGTCATTCATTTGTCACTGATTCAACAGCAGTACCTGCCACCTCTTGATGATGAATATTCACCAAAACTAAGTCAAATTACCATTTTTGCTTCGAGGATGCTAAAACTGAAATTTAATTCCTCCTCTGGAGTACATTAAATTTAAATCAATAAATGTTAGATGTGGTTTGCCTTAAGTGACAGTTCTGGGAAGAAAAAATGGAATCCCTTCATCTGTAGGGGAAATTAGCATCATGGAATGTTGTTCATAAGCCTCAGAGACAAGTATCTACCAGAGTGATGAAAGTACTAAAGAAATGTGCTTAAATTCAAGATTATCTTGTAACTTGCTGAGCTGCAGATGGAAGATGAGCTGAATAGCCTTTACACGGTAAGGTTGTTGCTGTTAAGATATTTTGATAGCTATGTTTAGTTCTTAGCAACCATGAACTGCATATATTTTGAAGATAATAAACAAAGCTAGCCCTTTTAGTGTTGAGCATCTAATTTCTGCTTTAACTCTTGTTTAATCAAACCATTTTGATTGATAAAATAATGACTAATCTCAACCTTACTCTTTCTGAAATCATATAATAAACGACTTGCAACTAATACTAGTTTCCTCACCGGCCAAGCGCTGTTTTCAATGAAAGTATAAAAAGCATCAGTTAACACTGTCCCCACCTGCTTCAGCGCAGCCGTCAATAGCCTGGCTGTATTTCTCCAAAGCGTCACCAAACTGCCCATGTTTGAAGAGTTGGTTGCCCTGATTTTTAATCCGGGCTAGTTGTGGAGGAAGGGCCCCTGCAGGGGCATCCAGGTAACTTGTGTCCACTGCAGGGCTGTCTTGCCTCTCCGGTTCTTCAGCAGGGCTTCTTTGAGTGCCATTGGCCACCTTCCTCTCTGGAGCTCTCTGGGAGTTGGGCTTCTGCTTGCAATCTCCATCTCGGGTTCTCGTTCTGCTTCCAGCAGAGGTGTACCCTGGTTTACTTCCCCCTCTGCTGCTGCTGCTGCTGCTGGGGGGTTTCTCCTGCGTGTTCCCCATCGCTGCACTCCCTCTGCAGTGTGTCCTCACCCTTCCTCCCACCTAGTCTCCCCTACCTCTAAGAACCGCAGCTCCATCTGTGCCTGACTGGGGATTTCTGCTAGACACACCCCCCGGATGAGATGTAAGACTGTACGTCATTCAGAGGAGGGGGTGGGGGTGCAACACCGATGCAGTGCTGCAGTAGGGTAGCTCTGATGGGAGAGCCTGGGCCTCAAGGCAAAGGCCCTGGTGGCTCTACTGAGGCGGAGCAAAGGACACAACGCAGAAACACGACCCAAACCAATAAAATAAAGACAAATGACATCAAGTAATAATGTCTAATGAAAAAGTACTTATGAACAAAATTGTTCCTGTGTGTATGAGTGAATATGCATTAGTTTGTTTATGTGATGTCTACTGAACCCGAATTGACATAAATGAAAATACAGCCGACTTAAATTTGTTTTGACTGAACTCCAAGGCCTCGTTCGAAGTTATGAATTGAATCTACTTTTGCTAGAATTTGCTCCTCAAACCATCACAAACCTAATAAGCTGATCTTCTACTCAGCTTGTTGCAGGAAAATAATTAATTCACAGTAAAAATAATCAAGAGAAAAAGCATAAGCAATAGAGAAGATAGTGTTTGAATAATTAAAATACTATAAAAACATCAGAAAAAAACAAGCAAACATCATCATATATCATGGGATGCAGGCTATAGGGCCCCAAAAAATATCAAATAATAATGTATACTTAATTAATCCCTCATGGGGAAATACGTTAACCATCATGGATGAACCATGAGCAGTTGGCATGCAGTCTACCAGCGCCAGGAGAGCAGTGTCTTTCTCAACAACACTTCGACACACTAGGAGGAGCGGGGATCAAAACAGGATGGTTTAGTTCCAAAGACAATCGCTCTACCTCCTAAGCCACGCCGCCCTCAATAGAAAGCTAAGATATACAAGTGTATTGCATAAATCACCATTTTATATTTAACAGTCAAACTCTTCCAACATAGAATAGTTCAAATGGGATGTACAAAACAAAATAAAAAAATCAATTGACATTTAAAACATTGATTGAAGAAAACTCTAAATATTAGAATTGAATGCTGGTTAAAAACCATTATATTATAACTCCTGTATCATACTTTGGGAATTTTTTCAGAAATAAATGTATTTCTACTTTTTAAACTTTGTTTTTTTAGCTGTACATTGTCATGTGAATTTTCCTTTGTTCCCTAAAATAAAATATATAAAAATAACATTTTATTTGTATTGAGGTGTAAATATATATGTACCTTGAAAAAGAATTAAATTATTTTATAGTTTATTCTAGTTTTATAGCCAATATGTATTATAATTTGGTCCATCTGGTACACAGTGGATTTTTTCCACTAACAAGGATGTTGAGAACCAAGGATGATCACCAGGTTTCTTGAATAACATAGATCAATTGAAAAAGAATGAGTTAAAACAGTTAAATTCTCCAAACATAAGTGACTTTTCTCATACAACATACAGTATTACTTATGTTTGTAATCTGACACTGATGAAGCAAGGTTAAAAAAATTGAACAGCAAGGAATATGAAAAACACATTTTAATGAAACAAAAAAAGCCATCCATCACTCGCTTTGAGGGAGTGAAAAAAAAAAGTTAGATGTTGAGGATTTGGCAACCATTTACATCGCAAAGGCCACATCCCTCAGTTTCATCGGGCATCAAACACAACCACTGGAAAACAGGAGTCAAGGAAGTGATCATTAATTCATTTAATAGCATAATGAAGCATATTCACCTTAAAATGTATGACGGCAAGTAAGTCAGCCAAGGTTAATTCTATCCATCTGGACTTTGTCAAGAAAGTCGACACTCATGAAATTAAGTGTTCTCATAAAGAGGGTTTGTCAATATTAGCATAAACCAAACGAAAACCTTTGACCCAAAAAATGAAACCAAAGTTTTCATCTGCAATTAAAAGGATACATCTCTTTGTTCTCTTCTTGTACATGATCCTGTAGCCGCACTCTCTGCATCGGATGGGATCACGGGCCTTAATTTCATTTTCAGTATGACATTCTGCAAGTTTACACACACGAAACACAAAATAAAACGGGGCAGCCATGCTTTGCACAATATTAAAAGTATCCCTGAATGTGCTTGATGAACACCACTTGCTTCAGTACAAGAAAAAATTAATGAGTCAGACTCAGTCAAGTGTGTGTGGAGGGACGCAAATGATTATACGCTTATAAACACAGACTAACAAGTAATGAAACTTCGCAAGAGAAATTGTATTACAGTACATAGTAGATTAGGGAGCGGTATAAGGTGCCGGAATAACATTTGTTGTGAGGTTACCTCCGCATATATAGATCATTGGCTGCTGCTTGGGCGGTTGTAAATCTTTCTGTGAATCCATTTTTGATGCTGAAAAGAGAGAAGACAGTTCACGTCTGCACCATCGCAATACGCTAGCACAGACGCGTTGAAGTGCAGCCTCGGGATTAGATTAGCTTTAACTAGCTCTAGTCAACAGCAGAGGACTTCTCTAGATTTAAAAATACATTATGGATGACGTATGAATGGAATAAACAAACAATGGGAGGAAACTCACGACGCTTAACAGCTACAACAGCGGTTGATTTCTATTTTCATCTCACGCTTTTTCCTATGAACATGCGTAGATGCAGGAGTCACGTACCTCACAGTAACATGGCTCGTGATTGGTCAAAAGATACTAACTGATTCATTCGGATCAAACGATCTGCAATGACTTTGAAAGCATCGCGTGATTTTGAAATGTATGGGTGTCATTTTGTCACTGATGACGATTTTATGGTAGACGGTTTTTGTGATGATTATACGTTATGTTTTAAGTAGTACGTTTACTTTTAGGCTGCATTCCGAGCCACGAGGGGGCGTATTAGGGAAGTTGTATCAACTGCAAACCATGCATCACCTGACGAAGACTCAGCTGGCCCTCCAGTAGTTTTTGACAACAACGATTCAGTCGACAATGTTCACACCGTGACGATAGGCCAAAATCGCAAAATATTAAACTGTGTCCGTTTTGTTATATGACATTGCAAATCATGGAGCCATCTGCGCCTAAAAGGTATGTGTCCCTTTGGCTGCCGCAAACGAGTCCGTTAACTAGCTAGACTGGCTAACGTAAGTAGTAGCTGTCGCTCTGCTAGCTGATGCTGCTAACGTTAGTTAGCTCTGCTGGTCTTCTCTTGAAGCCTTTCAGCAGTCAAGATTCGTAAATTACGCGTTACTAAAATGACAAGTTAATGGTCACTTTAATATATTCTACACGCACTAGGTTTAACTTTTTAATTGCTACCCTGTATATTTCATTGGAACGTTTGGAGTCAATCAGTGTAGTATCTTCGGGGAGCCTGATTAACCCGGTATCATGTGAGAATGACCTAAAAATGATTTAGCGACGTCCCATGTGACACCATGCCATATCACTCTGCCTGGCAAATTAGCAGTGCCTCGGTCAAAATATAGCCCATGCGATTGCTAATAGTCATTGAAAGCAGAAAGAAAAACGTGACTAGCACACCTTTATTCCATTAGTATTTTACATGTTGTTTTCTAGTTTTACAAAGATGCAGTATGCATAATAACAATAATGAGCTCATTCGAAAAATTTTAAAGGTCTATGAACAAATTGCTTGCTGTCATGAACACAGTCAAACATTTAAGGCTAAGTATCAAGCTATTTTTTATTAATCTTTTACTTAGCAGCTTAATCTTTGTCTGTAATGGGGAAACACTCTTATCTTTTCATTTAGATCTGTCACTCAATGTGGCAAATTTTGTCTTTAGTTGAACCATTATGCTGAGCTAATAACCTGATTTCCTTCAGCAAACTGAAAAAGCTGAGTGAAGACAGTTTGACCAAACAACCAGAGGAAGTGTTTGATGTTCTTGAGAAACTTGGTGAAGGGTAAGTTTTCTTTCCCTCGTCATGGTTTACTTCTTTGTGAAGTGAGCAGGCTGCTTGTGGCGGCAAACATTTTCATCTGTATTTAAGATTTCAAACATGTCAGCCTTCAGTTTGGAATCACATGTTTTTCATTTTGTTTGTTTTTTAATTTAGGTCATATGGAAGTGTGTTCAAGGCAATTCATAAGGAGTCAGGACAGGTTGTGGCCATCAAACAGGTTCCTGTGGAGTCTGATCTCCAGGAGATTATCAAGGAGATTTCCATCATGCAGCAGTGCGACAGGTTAGAGGAGAACTTTGTACTGTATTGTCAGTGCATGAATACTATGTAACAAAGCCTTATTTTGCTTTTTTATCTTCTAATTCACATGACCTTCAGAGATTTGTTTATTTTATTAACAAGCTCCTCACTTTGAAACCTCTCTGTTTTCCATTTCCTTTAAGTCCTTATGTGGTGAAATACTATGGCAGCTACTTTAAGAACACAGACCTGTG
Source organism: Fistularia tabacaria (assembly GCA_901007705.1). Taxonomy (NCBI): domain Eukaryota; kingdom Metazoa; phylum Chordata; class Actinopteri; order Syngnathiformes; family Fistulariidae; genus Fistularia; species Fistularia tabacaria. The sequence goes on along the minus strand of CAAKHD010013687.1, from coordinate 116,370 downwards.
GATTGTAATGGAATATTGTGGAGCTGGCTCTGTCTCGGATATCATCAGACTGCGCAACAAAACAGTGGGTATTTCTGTGTGTTCAGATTTTGTATGATCAATCCAAAACCATTATTGTTTGCTCTACAGTGGATTATATCAGATTAGATAACATTTCTTTCAGTTTTTACCTTACACTGATCTATTGGTATGATACATACAGTGGCTTTCATTGAAAGTAAGACAGTTCCTTCAAACATAGAACTTGAGAGTTACTGCTTTTGTCAAATTTAAATTTTCTTAAAAAGATAATCATCTGTTTATGTTTGTAACATTACAGGTTATCTTCCTTTCTTTTGGTCTTTTCATCCTAAATCTGTATGATATTTTTTACCAGACAAGGAATTTGTGGAAGGTAGTCTGTCCTAATTCATGTGTATGTATCCTCTCACCTACCCCTCAGCTAACAGAGGATGAGATTGCCACCATCTTAAAGTCAACACTAAAGGGTCTTGAATACCTTCACTTCATGAGGAAGATTCATCGGGATATCAAGGCCGGAAACATCCTCCTCAACACTGAGGGTCATGCCAAGCTTGCAGACTTTGGAGTTGCAGGACAACTAACGGTAATGTAGCTAATTATTAGAAGGAGAGTATTAGGGTTGCATGAAACCATGGAATTTATGACTTTCAGTATTTTCTTACCGGCTACAGCTGAAAGTGATTTTTAATTGATCTGGTGAATCTGATATAGTGTGGAAGCTCCGTTCATAATGATGACATAGATTTTCTTCTCAGGATACCATGGCTAAGAGAAACACAGTGATTGGTACTCCTTTCTGGATGGCTCCAGAGGTGATCCAGGAGATCGGCTACAACTGTGTGGCTGACATCTGGTCTCTCGGTATTACATCAATAGAGATGGCAGAGGGCAAGCCACCTTATGCTGACATTCATCCCATGAGAGTGAGTTAAAAACTTAGTTTGCTAAAGCACTGATTTGCTAAAGGTTAGTACATAATTGAGTGACCACCCCCTGAATAAAACTCTGTAGACATTTAGGGTGTAACAAAGCACAGTGGCAGCATTGCAATATTCATCTGAAGCTAAAGAACAGATCAGAATATGAAATTGCATTAAATTGTAACCCTCAGAATGCAAGAAGTTGCAGTGGGTTTCTCATGTTTACTTCACTTGCTATTTGTTGGTCTCAGATTTTCCAGATTTTAATTAAAAGGTTAAAATGAATTAGATCTTTTTTTTGTACTGAAATTAGGATATCATAACCTGTGAAGAGCAAATACATGTGTCCAAAGGGGTACATGAATATTAAAGAAGTCATGAGAATTCTTATACCTTAGTTTGTTTACTTTCTTTGTTAAACAAATTATGTGCTCGCCCATAAATCAATTGATGTCTCAAGTTTTCAAGTTTCCTGCATTCTGTTATCCGACAGGCTATCTTCATGATTCCTACCAACCCTCCTCCGACATTCAGAAAGCCAGAGCTTTGGTCTGATGACTTCACAGACTTTGTCAAGAAGTGCCTGGTCAAGAATCCGGAGCAGAGAGCGACCGCCACACAGCTCCTACAGGTAATGGCAAAAGATGATGAAACACACATGGAGTCAAGCCCAAAATCATTCATACTGACAGGGTAAGAATGATTTCGGGGTTGACTGCACATAACGCACATAAAAGACAAAAATGTGGATAAAATTTGAAGTTGTTTCAAACGTTCCTATGCATTTCCAGCATCCATTCATCAGTCAGGCCAAGCCAGTCACAATCCTGAGAGACTTGATAACAGAGGCCATGGAGATGAAGGCAAAGAGGCAACAGGAACAGCAGAGAGAGCTGGAGGAAGAGGATGACAATTCTGTATGTATGCAAAGAGAGCTATCTTGTCGCTGTTGCATGCTGCTTCATGGCTAAGTGTCACATGTCCTCCAGGAGGAGGAAACAGAGGTGGACTCTCACACAATGGTAAAGTCCGGCTCAGAGGGTGCAGGCACAATGAGGGCCACCAGCACCATGAGTGATGGGGCGCAGACCATGATTGAACATGGCAGCACCATGCTGGAGTCAGACCTGGGCACTATGGTAATTAACAGTGACGATGAAGAGGAAGAAGAAGATCAGGGGTCCATGAGGAGTGAGTACACACATGTTGATTTAGTTCTGAGAGGAGAGGGGATCAGGCATAAACATTTCAAGTAAATCTTTACGTTTGTATCTGGTAAAGGTTAAGAAATTCAGAAGCATCCCATTGAAGTCAATTTTGTGATCAGTAATTAAATAGTAAAAAGCCTCTTTTTCCCCATTATCCTCAGGGCATGCAACACCCCAGCAGCCCATTCGCCCGTCCTTCATGGACTATTTTGACAAGCAGGACTCCAACAAGGCTGCCCAGCAGCAGGAGAACTACAACCACAACCAGCCTCAGGAGCAGCCAGGCTACCATCTCCAGTCCAAGAACATCTTTCCTGACAACTGGAAGGTACCGCAGGATGGAGACTTTGACTTTGTGAGTAAAATCCTCCAAAGGTGTTTCGTACTGTTCTGTGTATTTTTAGTGCAACTTGATGTGCTTTGATTTAGTGTGATTCATGTGAGAAATTCTCAACCGTTCTGTTCTGATAGCCACGAAAATGACTAATCCCTTTTCCATTTCTGTGTGTCTCTGTGTTATCACCCAGTTAAAAAACCTGGATTTTGAGGAACTGCAGATGCGCCTGAGTGCCTTGGATCCCATGATGGAACGAGAGATAGAGGAACTCAGGCAGCGCTACACCGCCAAGCGGCAACCCATCTTGGATGCCATGGATGCCAAGAAGCGGCGGCAGCAGAACTTCTGAAATCTCCTCCCTCCCTGGCGGCCTCTGGTCTGGGTTTCCCAAAGTCAACAGTGCAGCAAAACTCAAGTCCAGTTGAGTCAAAAGGGCTAAGACACATTCTTGCTCTCAGTGGTAGCCCATTTCTGGTTTGAGTGCCCTCAGACTGCAGGAAGGAACAGTTGGATATGGTGGTTTTCTGTGAAATTTTATGGTTCTCTGCCTGGTTTGACTTCCATTTTTGGCTCTTGGATTCCACACACACAAACTCATCAGTGTTTTTTTCACTCAGTGTTCTCTTTTGTTTCTACAGTTCCTGTTTCCACTCAAAGTGCTACAAGAACCAAGTCTTGGCATTTAATTCTCCTTTCATGACATGCAAATAAGCCTTCAGAAACCACCAGATGATTATAAAGAAGAATCTCTTTGAGGAAATCCAGGCTGAGGCCATCAGCTGACTTTGCTTCCACTAACTTTTTACATTCAATGTAAATATGATACAGAAATTAGTTTGGAAATACATGCAACAAAAGCTGTGGAGGTTTTTATCCATGACCAAAGACAATCAAGGTAATGCTGACTAAGTTGAGAATGCCTTAAGAATAATTGAAACCTGGCTTTTGTAAAGAAGAAGAAGCAATATTGTAGTCATTGCGTGGTTTATCCATGTCCACACTTAGGGACAAGATGGACAGAGGAAAACTGCAAATGTGTCTCAGAAAGAACTGAAGATATTCAGATGGCAAAGATATTATTGTGCATGTTTTAATTGTTTGTGGACCAGATAGTTCAGAACTTATTTCAATAGTCTCTATTATAATTCATTTAATCAGGTTTCTCTTCAGTAATTAAATTCCAGAACACTATGTACATCAGGTGCTCTGTGTATATCATCAGACTGTTTGCATCTTAGTGCCTGAAAAACACCAGCCCCTGCTCTACATCCCTTCTGTAATCCGGGCCGCTGGCGCAGCTTGGATTGAAAGTTCAGGGGTCTCACAAAAAAACCTCCTGGGATATTGCGAGGAAAATGAAGCATCTTTATCTTATTCTCCAGCAAAAATGAGCTGCTGTTTCATCAGAATCAGGACTCTCACACGCATTATTATAAAAAGCATACAAATTATTTTGAGAGCGATTTCTCCCCTCAATCTCATTTTGTTTTACTTTTTTTTTTACTTTCAAAGAAATTTTGTGCCAATTTGTCAAACACTTTTGGATTGTATCTGCACAAATCTTAGTAAAAAAAAACAACAACAAACAATGAAGATATTTCTATAAATTGTCTTTTCTGTCAGTATTAATTTTAAGCTACTGAACCCTGGAGATCATTGAGCCCACCAGGGTCAATATAAACTGCGCCTGCGAATCCTCTTTACTGGATTTTGAATTCATTCCAAAGAAAGAGTTGTTGGTTTATACAAAACTCATTCAAGCAAAACATTCCTAGACTTTATTTTAGTTTTTACATATCTTGTGCATCTATTAAAATCTTAAATCTTTTATTTTCTGATTGTTTCTTCTCAAATGGGGATTAAACTTTAAAAAAGCAAGGTCGGGTGATAGCACTTCAGAGCATTAGTTGCCTTTTAAACGCTACTATGGCTGTTAACACAAAGGTTAGTGACACTGCATCAAACAGAACTCTGTCTGAATTTCAGAGTTTGTCTATCCAATAAGAATTTGTATTTTCCAAACCTTCTGTACAGCTTCCATCTGTGCTTCGGCAATGGTGAGCATGAATGTTTTTATTAGGTGCATTAAATGAAGGATTTTGTTTGTCAGGAGGTGCAAAATGGTCCAGGGTAACGTTTAAAGCGTTTTTAAGTTCTGCGCAAGATGGTCAACAGAGAGACTGCTGTTGTGGAAAAAGTGTTCTAACCATTTGTCTACACATCTAGTTGAGAGAACAAACTGTCTCCTTACAGCTTAAGGTTGGAGGTTTAGATTTGCGCTTCTGATGACCCTTTGAATGAATTTCTTACTCTACAAGCATGTACTTCTGCAGGTTGTCGTTAAATATGAATGTGAATATGCAAACCTACAAGGACGGCTAACCACCCACACACAAACTGTATATATATATATATATATATATATATATATATATATTACAATCTGGTGATCCTCCACAGATCTGTTACTCTATGAAATCTCTCATCTGATGATATAGGGTTGTCTTTTAAGCCCTGAGTGCAACTTTCAATCAGTGCTTTTCCATTTTCTGAATGATCATGTTTCTCTGTTAATGAAGTGAATGCATATCATGATTTAACTGTCACTCTTCGTTTTGCTCTCTACTTAAATCTGCAGCCGATATGCATTCACAGTTTATTTATTTAATGTTACAAATGTTTCATTTTTTGACTCTGATTTAAATATAAGAGCTAACGTGACTGTTAATATATTTTGTCATCTTGTCGACTACAAATAGCTTTATTTTCTGTTCATTTTAGTCTATGCATGTTTATAATTATGTTGGCTTTGTAGTGAAATGCCATCGTTGTATCTGCACAGATAAGTGTACTGTTGATATAATATGGAGGCTGGACTTTGTAGCTTTTACCAGAAAATATGTTGTTCTGTAAAAGCCTCAATATTGTTGAATCTGCCATATTATGTATAGTTATCTGATATCACATTTTGAAATATGGCTATATAATTTCATTTATTTCACTGTTTCCATATACAGTCAATAGTGTCTTCTAAAGGATGACTTGAGGGTGTAGAGTGGAATGTAAACGTTGATGTTTGAACCAGTTAATTTATTACGTTTTGTTTGTAATACCTTATACCTTTTTGAAACCAATAATAAAAATTACTTTACGTTAACCATAAAAACGGAGAGATTTTTTTTTTATGCTGTATTCATGACTGGCCTTAAACTGTCGACTTTAAATTTAGCAGAAATAGACATCCGAGGAGCGAGACACCTGTTATACCGTAAGTATTGTTGAATCACCGCTGGTTTGCCTGTTTTGGCAGACATTACGGTGCGGATTTGGGAGAAGTGTGCCCTCATTTTTTTTTTCCTCGTTTCTTAAACGTGGAAAGCTTTTGTCTTTAAGTCAGTTATGATATTTATCGTATTCGATATCTAGTTCATGGATGTAATCGTTCATTCTTTCATTGGAGACGAGCTATTTCCCCGACCGCGCCTTGCCAACATTTCGATCGTCCTTAATTCCAGCCAATATGACTTCACTTAATTCATTCGTAATCTTTATTTCTATTTTTTTATATATATATATGCTTCTCTTTTGCTGTCCAGGCATTTACTTGCTTCTCACCCCCAATAAAAGAAATCACACGACTTTCCAAAAACTATTTCGCAGGATACAACTCGGGACACACTTCTCCCGTCTGTCACTTCCGGTCCAGCCGAGCGTGCAGCAGCGACGTGGAAGATCTCGGTGCAAAACGAGAAAGCATGTCTGCGCTTAACAGGAAGATCATTAATACCGCTGCCGCCCCGGCGGCCATCGGCCCGTACAGGTGAGCAAACTTTAATATCTCAGCAACTACACGGGTTCGAGGGGGGCCGTAAAGGGGGAAGGACCCGCACCGTGGAGGAGGGTCCAAAGTGCGCTGAACTCCGACTTCATAAAGTGTTGAAAACTGAAGCCGGGATACTCGGTCTGCAGGTAGAAATGGAAGCGATTCGGCGGCGGATTATTGACACGCCAAAGGCGCCTGTCAGGCGGGGGATATACAGGTAACCTCCGGCGGACTGCCCCCTCTTTGGCCGATAAACTGTGTCATTGATTTAACAGCAGACTAACTTGCCATTTAGGTTATTTTATTTTTATTGTTTTACTGACTGGGGGTGGTGCTGCTCCGGCCAATCGGCTCTCTAGGGATGGAGTTGGGGGGGGGGGGGGGCAGAATGTGGGGCCTCTCTTTCGGGCTTTTAAGGGGCCCCGCGGTCACTCCCCCTTTACCT
>CAAKHD010013687.1:91406-109593 GCA_901007705.1 Fistularia tabacaria | reverse complement strand
TTTTGGAGGGGGGGGGGGGGGGGGCGGGGGGGGGGGGGGGGGGGGGGGGGGGGGGGGGGGGGGGGGGGGGGGGGGGGGCAGAATGTGGGGCCTCTCATTCAGGCATCTGTAGGGCCCCGCTGTCACTGCCACTTTACCGTTTCACAGTTGTGCTGTAAGGGTAGATACATGCCGAGGTGTCAGAAAATATGGATGACAAACACCGAGGCAGTGATTTGAAGGGCTATGAAATTTGCTTGTTTCACAGTTATTTCAATAATATAGTTCTGTCACTGGGCCATGAAGTATGTAACATAAATGTTTTCAAATAAACTTTTAGTTGTTTTTCGGTTTTGTTCCTGTTATCTTTGGTTTATTATTTGATAGTTTTCTCTCAACATCTTGCCGATATTTTCCCAGCCCTGTTTTTCCAACTGACTCTCACCATTTTGTATTGATATGATAAAAAGGATGGAATCGCATCTCTGGATTCATCTATCACCCATGAAAAAAAGAGAGACTTTGTTAGGCGGGGGGGAAGGAATAAAAATATGGCTGTATAATGACAGTGCCATGGTGGCAATTGAATCATTGCTTAAAAAAGAAGGGAAACGTGTTCTTTCTTGATCTGTAATTCATAGATGGGCATTAGATTATAGATTATGATTTTACTCTTTTTTCCTTGGAAATGCATTTTGAAACGTGTGTGTGTGTGTGTGTGTGTGTGTGTGTGTGTGTGTGTGTGTGTGTGTGTGCATATATATATGTGCATGTTTGATCACTAGCCAGGCGGTGGTTGTGGACAGAACCATGTACATCTCGGGGCAGCTGGGGATGGACGTGTCCTCTGGTCAGCTGGTGGAAGGAGGTGTTCAGGCTCAGGCCAAACAGGTTGAACGTCATTTATCATGCTTCAGCTGTTGATTAGCAGAAAACGGTTGTAATCTCTTTCGGGCTTGTCTCGACTGTCTTGAACAGCAAAATGTTTCATGAAATTGTAAAAAAGTAATGTTAACTTTTACACAGATACTTAAAGATGAATAAATGCCATCTGCTGGGCCTAATAAAAACTGGTTATTTAACTCACTAAGAAAATGAAAAGCAAATTCACCCCCCACCCCCCTGCAGGCGCTCATTAACATGGGGGAGATCCTCAAGGCTGCCGGCTGTGACTACAGCAACGGTGAGTTCTCTCCCAGGAGCAGCTCGTGTGTTTAGTCTGTCAGGGTTTGTTTTGAGGGCCAAACATTTCTCTTCCAGTGGTGAAGACGACTGTGCTGCTCGCAGATATAAATGACTTCAACGCTGTCAATGAAGTCTATAAGACGTGTAAGTCCATTCCTTTTTTTTTTTCCTGTTTTATTACCCTTACGCAGAGGTTCACAAACTTCCCCTGAAAATAAAGGCTCTGACCCCAGGAAGTAATTGAAGGGCACATGGAAACTGCCCCAACTAATTGTTGTCTTATTATTAAATACACTATTGGTGTCATTTCACAGTTTTGTCAATGGTTCATCTACTGTTCTTGCACAAATAGTCACATAATATGAAATTTTGCTGAATAAAAGCTGCCACATGGTGGCAGCTTTGAGCCATCTTATTTTACCTGATGCTACTCAGCCAGGACAGTCAACACAAACAAATTTACTGTAAGAAAATTTGTCATGTACAATAGCAATGCATTGTGTGGTCCTGCAAATCCTAATGTCAGAAAGTACCTCTTGCTTTACTAATCTTTAGCAGGAAAAATTGCGGCTCTTTAATATAGACTAGATCAAAGATCTAATAAACAACCAAACCCGAACCTCCTTGATAGTGACATTCACCGTTGAAGATCCCCCACCAAGGTCATAAAGGTCACTGATGCAGTTTTGGGGGGGGGGGGGAGCTAGTAGCTTTATCCCATCTCCGTAGCTGTGCACACATCACAAGCGGGTGTAATGGAATCTGTGGGGCCTCACCGGTAGTAAGCGGACACCGGCATGCAGGTGTAACCCGACATGCCCCAACCCCCCACCCCTGACCGCAGCCACCACACTCTACTCAACCCCCAGCCATGAGCGGAAGTAACTTTCCCCACCTGAGAGGCAGAAATATTTGATATATTTGATCCATCATCCAATGAGTTTTCCACTTAACAGATTTATGTTGAACATCCTTTTAGTTCAAGTGACTGACTGACTGATTAAACACTCGATGGAAATATTTTCTTCATCATTATTGCAATAGGCCTATTCATATCTTGTTACTGATCATCATCAACAATAAGTTACTGTATAATATGAAAATCTGAAAAAAGGCATGTAACACACATTTACAATTTGGCATTTAGTAATTCTCTTTTTTTCAAGATCAGACAATGGAACAAGAATGAAATAAATTATATAGAAATTATCTAAAAAAAAAAAAGGCCTGCAAAGTGTATTCATAGATGAACAGAAAATAGATACCATATCTTCTCAATATTGAAGACATTGCAAACATTAGGAAGAATACATTTTGAGAATAATAATAATAATACAATTACTTTTATTGGTATTAATAACTACAAGGAGTTAGATAACTAATTGCTATCATCAAAAGCATGTACATGTTTCATCACATATAAAAGCCAGCAAATTGATTCTTCACTTCCTAGCAATTCACATTTCTTCATAAATGGTCTGTTGTTGATAGTCTCTCTTACATATGGCATTGGAGAATGAGATGTGCATGTAATGAATAGAGCACAGATGTTTTCCTTCTCTAATGATATGATTGCTTTCTCCTTTAGTTTTCAGCAGCAACTTCCCTGCCAGAGCTGCATACCAAGTGGCTGCCCTCCCCAGAGTGAGTACACACCAAAGACCTGCAGCTCATAAGAGCCCCATAAGCTCGCAAGGGCAAGGTAGAAAAACATGTTCGCTAAGTGCACATTTAATCATGCTTTGTGTCCACTTTCTGTTGTCAAGCTTTTTTCCCTGAGTGGCTTCTAAATGGCAACAATCGATGTTGTTCTTAAAGCAGGCAGGAAACAGAAAGCAGCAGTACTTAGTGCTTAAGCACCTGGATAACGTGTATCTTGTCCCAGTGCTCGTTTTCATCCCTTCCCGTGGCCTTAATTCCACTTTTTCCTTCTCTCCTCAGGGAGGCCTGGTGGAAATCGAGGCAGTTGCCGTCCTCAGTCCGCTCTCAGACTCCTGACTAGCGGGCCAAGTTGCACTCAAGTTGTAGTTCAACTATCAAGAGTACCGGGTAGCCTCTGTAGAAGTTAGGTTGTATGTTTACCATACAAAAGTGTTTTTTCTGTTGGGCTCATTGTTCTTTCTGCCACTGCAGCCAGTTTACTGTTATTTCTCCTGCTTTTTCAAGGAAAACCCTCGAAATTCGGATAGCATCTACCATTTGTGACCATTTGGGATCAACTTGTGTTTATCTATTCCCTGTCACAATCACCACATTAACTTCCTGTTGTTGCTATTTCAGGTTTCACAAAATCATGTTCAGTTATATTCCACAGAAAATGAACACAATTGAAAAGAGTAGCTTTCACTGATAAATAAATTGGATTTATTAAAACCTCTGAGTTTTTTTACATGGCTAGATGCAAACTAATCATCCTGGGAAAATCATGCGTAAACATGCTTTATCCGGGTTATCATGCATCCTGGAAAAGCTGAAAAAAAAATTCCCCAATTTTCTAAGTATAGTAAGAGAAAGATTGCCCATAAATTCATCCGATGTCCTGTTAAAGTAATTGGATATCTTCCTAATTTACTGTAAAATCACCAAAAATTATCTGACATTCCCAATTACGCTGACGAACTGAAGTCATTGACATATTGACATAGAAATAAAAGATGATGAAGGAATGTTGCATGATTCATTTTTTGTTTTTAACTCACTTGCTTTCAAAACAATGAGATCATGCTCAGAGTGAACGATAAAAATCATGTGAAATCAACAAAAAACACCTCAAGTGGATAAACATAAGAAATTGGCTACGCATGAGGGAAAAAATATATACATGGAATTTGGAATCTGTCAATCACTCAGTGGCCCTTTTTTACTGCCTGATAATTCAGCAGTGGACAGAATTGGCCACAAATGACTGGAACCTTTATTCTGTCCGTAACTTAGTGAAAAGTTTGGGTAACTTCGCTCTACAAATGAGTGTGATCCCAGTTTGTCAGCAGAAATTCATGAAATCATCTCAACAAACCATGAACAATGACAGAAATGCACCCGCAGTGAAGCCATTCTTTGTGGAGCCGGTGATAAAGTCAAAACCGGTTCCTCAAACCCAATCACACCATCACTTGTCTGTATTTTGGGGTTGGTTTCCTTTACAAAATAGCAGGCCTGTGTGTTCACGCTTGACTCCAGACAGGTGAGAAAATAATTTTAAGTGTGCCATTATATTTTGATAAAGGCCATGAATTAAACTGGGAATGCATAATTGAATCTGCTTTCATGTGATGATCCTGAAACACACTCTGGTATGAGGGGCTGAAGTGACTGAGGGGGGAAAAAGGAACAGTGACGACTGAAGGACCCAACTGAAAGCAGTAGGTCCTGTCTCTTGGCAACAAGGCAATCATTTTCATAAACACCTGCATACTTTCACTCATGTATACAGACAAAGGTGGGAGGCGGGGGGGTTGGGTGTTCAAAGATCTGGTCCACAGGGTTCATTCATTTGTGGCTAAAACACAAACAGGGAAAAGTGTCAAGGTGGAACAGATATTGCCTGGATTATGTGGTATTGAAAGTGTAGCCAGGCTCACCTGGTGCCGGCTCAGTCTTGGGTCCCTCATCTTTTGCTGTGGTGTCGGCATTTCCTTCAGAAGAGAAACAGACACAAACAAATGATTACCATTTAAAATTAGAAATTAAAAAAGAAACCTAGTGCTAATCAATTGTTAGCTTTTTCGTATATGATCTAGATTAAAGTCAATATCCAATCGGATTCCAGATTTGAAAGAAAACACTGTTTCTGCTTTTATTAATTAAACCATAGCTTCCTCAGTGCTCCTCAAAACTTGTTTTGTGAGATCACAAATTTGTTAAAGGAAATCGTGGCCCCATAATACAACATTTAATTCAAGAGGGAAGTTTGAGGCATTCAGAGTCCAGTACTTCATGTACGGAACTACTGTACGGAATACATACCTGACAGACATTTTCCCAACATTACAAGAATTACAAGAAAGTCCCATCTTTTGTATTGTACGGAGACACATCCTTGAATAAAAAATAGCATCTTAGTTATACATACATTCCTGTCATAACAAACCAAAAGAATACATGGGCCTTGTTGGATACCGCCTGGTTACCGCCATTGCTGTGGAACTGGGGAAAGGTCTAGCGAAAGACCTGAGGGACATCATGTGCCACGGCGGTAGACTGCTCAGGTTACTGCAGTGCACTTGACACATTTTTATATTTGATCAAAAATGACTTCATCTTCCTTCTCAAGGACACACGTCAACGCTGGGACTATTTTTATACTTCTTTCATCTATTTTATCTGACCACTTCGAGATAAAGGAAGAAAAACGCCTGGCCCATGGGTGATCATCCTTTTCATCAATATGAATTGAACTCCTCACATTTTATAGTGTAGCATTGCATGGAGGGAATTGCAGGCAATCATTGAGATGTCATACTGCCTTTTCCTTTCATTACCTTCCTCTCTAGCTGCAAGCTCTGTAGTGCTGGCTGTCTCAGCACCAAGGTCTGCTGCTGCTGCTGGAGCTTCTTCCACTGCTGGAGCTTCTTCCACTGCTGGAGCTTCTGCAGTTGTTGGAGCCTCTGCAGCTGACGGAGCTTCTTCCACTGCAGGAGCATCAGCAGGTGTTTGAGCTTCTTCAGCTGATGGAGCTTCTGCAGGGGAAACTACAGGTTCCGATGTTTCTGCATCTGCAGGCGGACTTGGTGTTTCAGACTTCAATTCATCTCCTGAAGCTGCCGCAGCTGTCGCCTCAGCAGCACATGATCCGGCAGAATCACACGCAGTCACTGCTTCAAAGTCCTCAACAGGTGTCTGGTCTGGAATAGTCTCACTATCTTCAGCTACCTTGCCATTCTCACTTGTCACCCCTATGAGGAATACAAGTTGTGCTATCATTTTACATTTAAGATACAAATATGCTGTATCGGTGATGTGATTTTAACCAATTTCAATCTGACTGAGCATATTAATCTGGGGAAACTATCACGTTTCCAATATGAGAAACTGATGTGCTAGAATGCAGCAAAATACACACCACGTCATCAAAGTGATGTTCATATTTCAGGGCAGGGTAAAGATGGTTCAATGGAACCTTTGTTAATCTATAGTTCTTTCTCCACATACATTTGTTAGTGTGCACGCAGACACACACACATACACGCTAATGACCATTTAAGGGGCACTAAAACAGGGTACTCATGTAATTTACTGCACAGAGGGGGCCTGATGGAAGATAAGTAAAGAAAAGATGCAGCAAACAAGTCAAGCTATAAGTTGACTTACAGCCACTGTAATGAGTCACATAATGCAATGAGAGACTATCGTTCATTAGAGGGAAGTTTCCTTTTTAGCTTCCTGTTCTGTCTCTCAGCAGGATCTTATGAAAAACAACATCAGTTGGTTTCTCATTCAAATTAGTGCCGTGTAAAAGGTTTTACAGGACGTGGCTGCCAGATCACTCCAAAGTATTAGTGCTGCTGCAACATTTATTTTTGACAAGTTGACAAGTATTTAAAGTGACAAAAGGAATTGGAGTTGTTGCTGCAATTATACTTTCAAGTTGTACAAGTCTTCTTTCCTTCCAGTGACAGCATCCCATGAAGAACACAAGTATGCAAAGACATTAAAACATCTGGATTTCTATCTGACCTCTACCTCAACAGGAAGAGTAGCAACAGGTGCCTATCAGCTCACTTCATTGAATAAAAAGAATAATGAAATGCATTATCTTTATCATATTATTTTTGGTAACACAGGTACGTTACACATTAAATAGACCAATCAGTGGTGTCATTACCATGTATATTGGATGATCAAAATGACCAAACATGAATTTGTACAAATTCTTATCTTAATCAATGATATACTATATTTAGGCATTCCCTTTTGCTTACAACTTTTAAAATAGAAAACATGGTTCATATTGCTATTTTTTCCATCTATTTTGTCTTTAGATATTTTGCGTCTATACTTATTCACATATAATTATTTTCGCATCTTTGTTCTTTACAGGTTTCTTTGGGATTTTAAAGAAGCTGCCAATTTAGAATGAATACTTTATTGAAAAATATGCAAATACTTTTGTATGTATCATTCTCATTAACTTAAAGATTTGTATTCATTTAATGCTGATCTGTGTACGAGGGCAATTGTAGAGTAACACAAAAGTAATAGTAACAAGCCTTGTAATGGATTTCTCTCGACCAGAGAGAAATACATTAGCTTTTGAAAAGTGACAAGATATATATAATTAACTGCATCTTTTGAAATTGACCCCAATACTGTTCACAACAATGTGATCCTTCATGGAGAGAAACTAGTTCATTTGGTGCCACGAGAAGATCAGAGGTCAGGGTCAGTTACAAGACGTGGAATTAAACACACATGTCAGGCTTGACCTTACTCCATTGCAACAATGGTAAGAGGATCAGCTGATTTATTGTGTTAGTATGTTGCTATGTGATTTTTCCTGCATGTGTTTCCATGCTTTCATGCCGCTGGTCTGTGTTTAAACTGCTTTAATGATTGCAAGGATAGAAGGAAACAAGGAGGTGAATCTTTTACCAGTTTTCACCTTCTCATCCTCACAGCTGAGTCACATAATGCTGACGTATGTTAATTCCTTATGCAGGTTTGTCTGGGAGAAGAAAAAAAAAACAGCTTCTGAAGGGAGAATTACCTCATGTAATACCGCAATGTTTCTTAAGTATAGCTAGGCAAAAAAAACCAAAAAACAAAACGGCACCCATTAAGACGGGTTCTCTATTTCCTATTGAAACTGTATACTGTCACCAAATCTGCTTTCACACAACTCATGGAGGACAGTATATCAATGAGAATGGACTCTCCTGAGAAACACTGAGCAGCTGAAGCCTGTAATACTTTAGGACATGAATAGGAATGTAAAGTGACATGTAGAAAATCACGAGTGATGCATATTATAGGATTATAAAAAAGACATGAACATGTGTAGTTAAAAAAGGGCAAAACTGGATCACTGACTTTTCATATAGATAAACGATTTTCACACCATGCAGAAATGTTGGTTTGTTAACTTACTCTATCTCTCTCTCTCTCTCTCTCTGGTACCAAACTCCACAATCAAACTTCTTTCGTATTACTTACACGTTTACTGGTTTCTCTCTAACATAAAGTAAAGATGGGCAGCACTTCTTGCTTCACCTGTGGTACTGGCACCGTTGCTCTCCTCGGCTTTGGCACCCGGTCGAGTTGTGTCTACCGCTGAGGTTTGGGAGCTTGTGGAGCATCCCATCCTGTCCTGTGCGCACAGCAGACTTCAGATTACGGACGCGAAACCAGGCTGGAGCTGCACTGATGATGTGGCGCATAGATGCCTTTGGAAAAAGTGACAAGGGACACTTAACTGTGGTCGGTCAATCTCTTGGAGAGGAAAAAAAAATTGGATGCGGTCGTGAAATTCCTTCAGTGCGGTGCGTGACTGCTCATCGTGGTTCTTCTTCTAAAATGCATGCAAGGTCCTGCGTCTTGTGGCTCCTGAGGTCCAAACAGGTTGTCACGCAGCTGAAATGTTGGCTTTGGTTGTTTACTGTAACTTAGGCTGTTTCCAAGCGCCTGGCACGGAAACTAAAATACATTATTCAACCAGTACGTGTGTGAGGCCACCCCTTGGAGGCGGAGGAAGTCAACCCTTTGGACTGGGTCAAAATTTGAAAAGTACGTTACTTATTATGATTATTATTACTACCACTACTAGTTGTAGTTATATTGGTATTTGTATTAGTATTGCCAAGTTGTAGTCAGAGTGTAATTTTCCAAAATACATTGTTCTGTAGTAGTTATCACTCAATTATTTTTTGATGAAGTTTCAAGCTTATCTTTTTGACAAGCAATGGAAAGGGCCTTTATAGTCACACCACTGTCACATCACTTTTTAATTTGATCACAAATACAATATTAATCATAAGAATATGAATTTATTGTATGATAACAAAAAGTCAACTGCACAGACTACTTTGAGTTGTTAAAATGTGATGGACTTCTTCCTTCAAATTCATAGCCAGCCTTTTCATAAAATCTGTACATCTGAAAATAAGGATTAATTTTGCGTATACAGTGAGGAACCCTAAATTAGGAACAATTATGTGAAGAGGGATCGAGAGGGATTTTACATTTGTAAAAAACCACAATTGGTGGGTTCTGCGATTTTGGTTCTAAGGCTAGCACGATTTCTTTGTTATTTAAGGGCACAGAAAAAATGTTTAAGAAAACATATTTTCAACAAGACGAAGCAACCCATCACTGCCTCATTGTTATCCAAAATTTGGGAATAATATGACATATATCAAATTCAACAACAAAATCTTTAAAAATAGCAATTTGACAGCAAATCCCTTTTTTTAACCAAATTTGGCTATATTTTTTTTGTTGTTGTTTTCCTTTTTTCATTTTGTTTCATTCGTTCATTGCATAGAAGAATGCCTTCTCCAGTATCAGTATTTTGTCGCTAACTTCTCTGTTTAGTTCCACGCAGCATTGGCATTGCGGCTCTGGTGCTGCGCAGTAGGCTTCTGCGCAGCACCAGCGACGGAACTGCGCCCGGTGCACGCTGGGACTTCCTTTCTCTCCGAGGCCATATTGGAGTTAACTCACAGTAAGACGAGCTCCGAGTTTACTAATTCAAAAATCACGATTATTTCACACGTTTTAACGTGTCTCGTCACGTTAACGAGAGTCTCCCTTCTCCACCGTCTCGTACACAGGTTGGCCGAATCCGGACTAAGACCGCAAACATGGTGGCCGCGAAGAAAACGGTGAGTTGCTGCTCGCTGGGGCGGATAGCACGAGCCTCCGCTTCACGTGGAGCCTTAGCCGTTTCTCGGCCTGCTAGCTACGTTAGCATCGATTCTCGTCGCATAGTTTACATTTTTATTACGGGATATATTTTTTTTTCTTGCCGTCTGTACTTTTTAGCCCCGCGTCTACTCGTGTCTGACGTCGCTTTTAACAACTGGCTATCTGCCGTCGTTAGCTAAAACTTTGAGAACGGAGTATTGGAAGCGTGTTAATATAGAGTACATTTCTATCAAGTCAATCGCAGACAGTAGTGAAACCTCGATCCCCGGATGCCACTTAAACATCTCATGTCTCAAGCATCTTCTAACCAGTGTTCTCAATTACGCCATGTTGACACTGTCCCGTATTCGACTGACATCTCAGAAAAAGTCCATGGAGTCCATCAACTCCCGTCTCCAGCTGGTGATGAAGAGTGGGAAATATGTCCTGGGCTACAAACAGTCTCAGAAGATGATCCGCCAGGGTAAAGCCAAGCTGGTCATCCTGGCCAACAACTGTCCCGCTCTCAGGTATGGAATAACACAATGCTCCTCACACTACCACTAAAGTGTTCTGTTACTGTCCTTGCTCTAAATGACCACTTCCATGGATGCATTATAATCACATGCATGAAAAGGATATGTATGTACTTAATTGTCATGCATGTTTGAATGAATTTGAGTCCTGCACTGAATCCCAACAGCAAAGAGAACAAGTGAAGCACATGCTTCTAAAACAATAGAGAACATAATAGTAGGATAAATGTTTTTATATTCTCATTTAGTGATATAACCAGTCCAAATCATCATCTATGTGCCCATACTTTAAAGCAAAACAATATCTTCCCTATATCAACATTATAATATATCATTAACTCAAGATCATTGTCCGTACGGATTCAGTGAACCCTGTCACTACCAGTGTACATTGAGACCTCTTAAATGACTTAGTGCATCAATAGGTGTCCTCAATATTTTATGTTATTATTTTACATGCCTTTGGTGGTTTTTAGTCATGCAGGTCAAGGTAAATTCTTTTCATAATCGTTTTGTGGAAACTGGACTTGATTTTCTTGTTTTCTTTCAGAAAATTAAGTCCAGCTACAATTTGTTTAACATTTAATGCAAGTCAGTCTAAATGCCAATACAGTGTTGATGTGGTACAGCTTGCCCAATCTTTTCTACCTTATTCTTGTCATCAAGGTAGCATTTCATGGATCACAGTAAAGTACCTGTTGAAAATGCAATGCAGTTTTTGGATACAGTAAAAAGAGCCATAATGAGTTGCATGATAGATTTTGAATAGTTTGTCGAATTTTTATTTCTGTAACTTGCAATAATGTTACCAGTGTTGTCAAATAGGCTGTCAAAATAGGCTCCGAATGGAATCCCCATGAAAATCTTATCATGACAGTGTCACTGGCAGACATATTGTCCAAAATGATATTCTATGAATTAGTTTTATATACTGTTACCAAGACCCATTTCAGTTTACGGTTGTGTGATCTAAACTTCAGCATTGGGCTCCAAGCCATGTAAAACAATTCCTGTATACCTTCTTTAGATGAATAAGTAGTTCAAATCTTTCAACAGGCAGTGCTCATAACTGCCTACTAAATATTTTAGTTTATGTTCGTTCCTTGTTACAAGAAAAGCTCTCAGCTTCAATTTGTAAATTATCCTACTATTTTTTCTCAAGTCTTCAGTTAATTCAATTGAAAATAATACCCTTTACATCAATGTAAATGCAGATTGTCTGCACCCTATTGATCATTATCTTGCATGATACTGCTAATCCAGAAATGGCGTGTGCATTGAGCCTACTTTTTGACTCAAATTTCTCTTTCGGGTTCAGGAAATCTGAGATTGAGTACTACGCCATGCTTGCCAAGACTGGTGTCCACCACTACAGTGGAAACAACATTGAGCTCGGCACCGCCTGCGGCAAATACTACAGGGTGTGCACACTGGCTATCATCGACCCTGGTGAGTTCATCCATTGCCCTGTTTTTTTTCAAGTTGGAATTCGATGGAACCCTATGGTTCTCAAGCCTATGGTGTCATTTACCAGAAAGAGGCTCAGATGTCTTGACCATAGCTTGCAGTCTTTGATCAGAAAGAAGGGCGGTCTAATCTTTACCTGCCTCCTTAGCTCCACCATCCATCTGGTTCAAATATTATCTGTCTTTGCAAGTTATTTGAACTTAATCAGTTCAGAGGTTCACAATTTTGGTCGCAAAATTTTTAGATTTAGAATTATTTGTCTTTCTCTTCTTTCTACTCTGTTCCCAGTATTAATTACTGATTATAACAATGGGGTGGTTAAAACTGATTATAAATCCTGAGAATCAAGAAAGTTTTAACATTTATACTGAGGCACAAATAATTACAGTAACGGTTGTTTCTAGCTCAAGTGTTACTGCCAATATCAATACATTCCTTTCACTCCCAACAAACTAGAGCTGGGCTGATGGTTGAAATATTGCTTGATTGATAGTTCTGCTCAGCTTTATATCTGAACAAATGGCATTTTTTCCATTTTTTGTTGACATCAACATTAGTCTATTTGCCATTTGCAGAAGACATCCCATGCCTATGGCATTTTTCATTTTGGTTCTAAATCTTATCCTTTCCCCACAGGCGATTCTGACATCATCAGGAGCATGCCAGACCAGCAGCAACCACCTCAGTAAAGCTGTTCCCCCACCCTATTGTTATAAATAAAGTTGGTGTTGACAGTGTAAGCTGTAGGCGCTTCCTTTCCTTTTTAATGAGCCTATCATGACATGATGGTAGTCTGAGAGTCCAGTAGAGGGCAGCACTGTCCTGTCAGATTTCCTAAGGTTGTAATCGCACTGTTTTCTCCTATCTACAATGATACCACTCGAGAGTTGCCCAAATTAACAATTTTTCCCCTCTGGATCTTTCATAACAAAACATGACAATAGGATTATCAGTTCATCATAGACAGATGCGACCTGCGCAACTGACCGCCATGTTGTCAAAATTATGCAACTGCTGATCTTTGAGAAAACATTTTCTCTCGCACACTTACATAAACATTGGATGATAGTCTGCTGTTGAAGCTCATCTCGGGAAGATGGGCTTCTCTCTGAGGTTCTGCCATTGCACAATTATGACCTCAAGCACAAACCAATAATTGTCATATAAAGGCACTGAGAGTGTATATAATCTAATGTAGCATATAATGGACTTTGCGTCAAGAAGAAGTAAACCTGCAAGATATTTGTTCCAAGTTTAAGAGATTTCTTTGGACAATTTGCCAAGCAAGATTTAAATGATTTGCCCAAGATTAAAACTTCACGATGCCTAGATGAGTCATAACTATGTATTCTAAAATTAGAAGTTTTGTCTGATACATTGAGAAGTACCGCACCGCCAAGAGCTGAGTGACCATTTTACATGCAGTTATATAATGTAAACTGGATAAACAAAATACTTTTCGTCCTGAGGCGTGTGTTTTCATGCTGCTCTACATTTCAATAGAGGTCACAGAACATCCACCAATCTGCTATGCTGGGAAGCAGTTTGATAGTCCTGGGCATTAAATGGTCTCAACCCATGGATCCTTTTTAGTTTTTCTTTTCAGTGATACATAATCTGATGCATGAATCTTTCAAAGATTAGAGAAATGGCCTTGAGTTTATTGGTCACCCTCACAACAACAAAAAGCTAGGGAATGTTATCAGATACCTTCATTGTAACAAACTTCTTGCGGCCTGATGCCATTCAGTTTGCAGTTTTGTTTTTTTTTCACTGCTGGACAACTTGTCGAAGCCGGGACTTAACAAGGCACAAGGTGACTTAACCAGCAGAGCACAATGTTAAACAATAAGTCCATAGAAGATTATATTTTGCTATCAGTGGATGCTAAGCAACAGGGAGTAATGCATCCAGCTGGCTAAACCATGTCCATTGCAGGTTTGGCCCAGTTTTTGTACCAGTCATGACAGCCATAAGCCGTTTTCTTGATTTCTGTTAAGTTGATCCGCTCACGGGACCGTGCTTTGATGAAGGTGTTCCAGGATTAATGTCCTCCACCACTTCACCTGCTCTCCGCGTAGGATTTTTTTATTCAATTTCAATTAATTTGTCTTCTTAATACACAACCCCAATTCACCTTGTTACTTGATTAAAGCTGAATAAAGACTTCATTTCTCCCAAAGACCTTCAGAACCTATCAAAGTGATGAAACTTGACATAGAATCACCAACCTGACTAAGTATGTTTTCATATTGATACAATTTTAATTTAAAGGAAATGTACATATATACATGGTTCTCTTTTTCACATTTTTTACCAATGTGCAGGTTAATATTAGATTTTTTTTTTCAGGCTTTATAAAGGTAATTTAGAGATATTTCATGTAATATTTTTCAAATAACCTAGGTTTTAAAGGTTAATTTCCTTTCAGAATATCTGGTAATTGATTTCATATCTCTTATTGCTTCTAAAATAAAAATGAAAATTAGCAAAGGACATGCAGGTCTTATTCAGTTACATTTCATAGTATGAGCTTTACCTCAATACAGAAAGCCATTTCAGCTGCAACTGCAGGGGAAATGTTGAATATCTCAGAATGTTATCCAGGTCATAGACAAAGTCTGCTTGTTTAGCTAAACTCCCCCTTGGCTCTCGTGTCCTTTTGTCATGAACATGTTTTTTGTCTTTTTGTTTATTTAACTGATGTCACTCTGCATCCAAATATCGTTCCAGTAAGAAAAGAGACAGATTGTGACCCATTTGTTCCCCCCAAACCCCACCCCTTGTCCCAGTGGCGGAAAAGTAGGTGAGTGTTTCTGTCTGGTGCCGCTCTGTCAGACCCAAGGTAATGCCAGCTTTCATTTTGACTTAGACGGGTAAATCCTCCCCGATCTGCCAGTTCGTTCGTCCGTCCCAACTGTGTGACAAGAGGGACACCGAACCTGAGGGGCGACAGGAGGCATCAGTATAAACCTGCCTTATAGGAGTGTCTTATTTAAGAGGTTTGCATGTGCTGCTGCTTCTATTTGCAGGCCCAGTGTGTGTCAACTGCTCCAGTTTTCTTTGTTCAAAATTCTAGAGAGACTGATAGATCAGAATTCTAATGAAGGAAGTTTTCTCTAACGTAGCCTTGAATCAGTCCTCTCCCCTGTGCTGGATTAAAGCATGCGATGCGTTTAATATGTTGAGCTGTTTCCCAATTTGCAGAGTCACAAGAGACACACTGGCTGGAGTTTTGAAAACAACAGAAAGGTCCCTAAGTCAAATCCTTTTTATCTACATAAGACAGTTTAATAGAATTTTTCCAATATTCTAAAATGAAAAATTCTAATAACACTAAATATTACATAGAAGTAGCTTCACAGTGGCACTGTGGTTAGTGCTCCCACCTCACAGCAAGGTTACTGGTTTGATTCCAAGGGGGTTCTTTACAGGTGGATTTTGCATGTTGATTACTTGGACTGCAGAGTGTCAATAATGGAAAATATATTTAAATTCTTATCAATGCATATTCCAAGTTAGTATGAGTTTGTAGGTGGATATAAACATAAATAAGTCAAAATACATTCCAAGTATGACTGGGAACATCCTTGCTGTTTCAGAAGTGTTCACCACTTTACTGCTGCTTAAGATGACAGCAACATGTCAAAAATAAAAGGTTTAAACACAAGCAGTGTCAGTTTCATTTTTATTATTCAGAATTAAAGACATAAGCTCATGTAGATCCAACAAGAGGATGTGTTAATGCGAAGCAGCGATGAAGAGAGTTCAGTGGTTCGAATCCACGGAAGCGCCCGCTGTTCCGGGCTCAGATTCGAAACCTCTCATAACAGCTCAATGTAGCGAAGACGAAACCGTCTGTTTACAGTTTGCCCACAATGACTTTAAAGTGCAGGTTTGTTTATAGTTTTGTTGGATTTGCAAAAGCAAGGGGGGCGGGGGCGAAATTTTTCACAAGGATGGAGGGGTACAAATGGCTACATTATCCACTACAGTATGGAATGTATTACTACTCTAACAGGGCGCTGAATACACTTGCATAGTCTGAATGATTAGATGGAACTTTAATTCTATTGTTAACACATACTACTTGGGAATAATTGGATATCATGAAATTACACAGATCTAATCGCCGTATTTGTCGTTATGCTCAGATTGCCTTAAAAGTTTCAGGCAAGATATAAGCATATCCTCTCTGCTTCAGTCGCTTGATGTTGGGCTATAATGCCTTGCTAAATCACTGTTCTCGATCCCCGGTCCCTCATTTGGAAAAAGTATGAGAAACACCAACATGATATCACAGCATGTGCAAATGTTACTACAGATAAGGGATCTAGGAGTTACATCAGTTTCACAACTCACGTGCAAACAAGTGCACGTACACACAATTTGCTTGTCACAACGTCATAATAAGAATATGCCCTCAGTCCAGCTAAGTTAGCGCAACTAAATTATTCCTTGTAATCCATGTAAAAAAAAACAGTTGATTCAGCTTATTGACAAGTCCGATCAATATGAACATTTTCCAAACATTAACTTCCTTTTACCTTTTCGTTTGGACAGCGGCAACCATGAACAGGTGTGCTTGGACATGCAAATGCGTGAAACAATTCTGCTCACTGCAAGTGCTTCGATGGATGACAACATGAGTGTTTGTCTTAAAATCTGAGACGGAAGGCAAGTCGGAACAGTTAAAATCAGCGGGCGAACAGGTTTCACTGGCAGTCGATGGGTTACGGACATGTTGTGTAACACAGATGACAAAGGAAGACTTACTGGTCGAGGAAGCCTTTCACCGCGACGACACATGAGTACTTGATATTTCATCACAGCGGGTGAGCCTTTCCCTGTTCTCCTCTAACTCCATTTTCACCATTTATACAAAAAGTCATACAAAAATACCCCGACGTTACATTCAAAGAGGGAATTTCTGAAAAAGTGCTCTTGCATAACTGATCATGTTTGTCACTTTTCCTTCTCTTTCCGTCTCTTCAGGTAGTTTGTTTCTGAACACAAACCACGGAAGGGGGGCGGGGGGTTCACAGTATTGGGGTTAACAGTTGGTGGCCAACTCAAAGAAAAGTGCACATCTAGTTGGGACAGATTGTTCGGGGCGTGCAAGTGTCTCTCCATGCTGCCAGGGGGACAGCAGCTGCCAAGAAGGGGGGAAGCAAGGGGGGTCGGGGGGTGAGAGGGGAGGACAATACTTCACAGTAAGTGGGGTGGTGGGAGGGTGTTGATAGAAACACTGGCTCGAGGTTGCTCTAATCTAAAAGGACGTTGGCGGAGTCAAATATCTGAGCTGTAACCAGCATCTAAGACATTGCTTTTCTTGCTTTTCAACAAACTCCAGCTATTGTCGGGGGGGTGCTGGGAAGACGAGGCGAGGGTTGTTCTGGGGGGGGGGGTTCCGGCGCAGCGAGCTCTCATGCCTCCATATACTGGGGAGGGGGCTCCTTAGGCGGGATGGCCATGACTTCCTCATAGGGCGGCAGCAGAACCTGAAGTGGAGAAAATCCAAAGACTGGTCAGTTTTCAAGCATTACAGGACCCTTCACTGATAGGACCGACAGCAGGTTGAAAGCAGGAAGAAGACGAGCTGTTTCCACTTTACTCATAAAAAAAAAGAAAAAAAACACCTTTTGTAAGAACTTCATAGCTAAATTTTTGAGAGAAGATGAATAAGAGTAGTTATTGGGTGTCCCTAAAAACATACTTAAAACTCTTGTGTTCATAGCAGGTATTATTCATCACGGTGCTAATGGAACTGCTTTGTCATATTGAGATACAAAAAGAAAAGCAAACTTACAAAATGCTTCCTTTTTGACTAGTCACTTGCTAATCAGACTCGAAGTCCTGTCATTATACTGAAGGACAGATGGCAATTAGTGACTTAATATGGATATAGTGAAAAGAAATGTCACATCCAGAGCAGTATGAATAATGTTCTATACCCGCCTCCACCCTCCATCCCCCAAGCTTTCTTGCTCTTTTCCGACCCTATAGAGGACGTCACTGGCTGCGAGGATAACGCCAACAAACATGCCTCTGCTTAAGCCAGATTGCCTTCTCTCTATCAGAGGTCTTTTGCTGTAGATGGTGTTATAAAACCAGTCCTGCTGCTAATTCGGGGAGAGAAAGAGAGGGGGGGGAGGGGGGGGGTGGATATGCTCCAAGGG
>CAAKHD010013687.1:74436-91386 GCA_901007705.1 Fistularia tabacaria | reverse complement strand
GCAGCATGCCGTGGATGGTGTTGGAAGATGGGAGGGAAGCGGAGTGGGCGGAGGAGGGGGAGGGGGGGGGGGGGGGGGGGGGGGGGGGGGGGGGGGGATATGCTCCAAGGGCATGGAAATGTGAAGCAGCCAGGGAGGCCCGGGGAACATATCACAGTGAGGATTTGAAATGAAGCAGGCAAGCAGACAATTATGTAATGTGTTCAAAAGAAGAGATGATGACGGACAGTGATATATAAAAAAAAATGGGGGGGGGGGGTGAGAAGAGGGAGATATTCTAATGGCATTTATATAAAAGCATACAAATAAGCAGCTGGGTACTTGAATTTTGAGCCTATGAAAAGCCATTTAGATACACTGTTGGCTTTTGAATGGTAAAAATAGACGTAGCTCTCTTTTCATTGAGCATACATGCAGAGAGAGAAAGCACTAGTCAAACCATGTGCTCTCTGTTCAGGTCAGTCATGGCATGAATTTAACCTGTGAAATACTAAAGACTGTAAATGTTTTGGGGAATATACTGTTTACTCTTAATGAATTTGTAGAATTGTCTATCTTTTATGGAATCTCCGTAAATGTTCAGCTTCCTCTATGACACTGATAAATATATGCACTCATTCCCCCTTTGCAAGAGTTTATAACATTAGGTAAAGAGGGAATTAAAGGCTTAAATGAAGATTATTTGGTTCACACATAGTGTTTCAGATCTCCAGGTTCGATAGTGATTTTAAGATTTTCCTTCTTTCTCATCTTTCAATTGTTCTTCGTGGCTGATCAGCTTTAATTGTGCATTTATTGATTTCATGCTGAATTGTTATGCTAGAGATTTTTTTATGAAAAAAATAAGGTTCAACATATTCCAAATGGAACAATAATAGGGAAGTGAATCCAGCATTAATTTGCCAATTTATTAAATATGTTCTGTCCCCTTACTGGTGAGCTGAGTAATAGCATATACCAAAAATCTATCAATATCTTTTTTGAACAAATTTCTTTTAAACATGAACTTATTGAATTTGGAACACTTGTTTAAGACTGTGATGACCATTTAAAGCAATCAACAATTTGGTATTTTATAAATTAGGTTTCATTTTTCTTAAACAAAAAATAAATACATAAATGAATAAATAAAAGAAGTTCCTCAGGGGACAAAGCACACTGTTTGAAAACATAATGATGTAAGACAAAATGATGCAGGACTGCATTTAATGCGCCTGCAGGTAGAACTGTTTTGTTAGGTGAAAATTTCAGCTGTGAACCATGGCGATAAAGTGACAGATGAAGCCGTGCATGGTGACGACAGCGTGTGCAAGACAGATTAATGTCTTATGTATCAGTGTGGAGGATTAGAGCGCAGACAGATGGAAACAGTGACTATGGTAAAGCCTCTCAGAGAACCCATGAGTCAACACTGGGGTGGACAAGTGGACAGAATACGGCTTGTTCCATCCCACCGGTCACACCTTAAGATGACCTCAAGCAGAACCTATGCTTCTACCAAGATCTTCTACTACCCTCGATACTTAAAGTAATTGAAATTACACTAGTAATGTTTTTATTAAGTTCTTCACAATTTTCTTCCATCATATATTTTATTATAGAATTTAAAGTACAGAGAAATGTGACATGTGTGCTTTGGGTCTAGACCTTAGCTGCCCCCCCCCCCTCCACGCTGCTTTAATAACATTTCACAATAAAAAGGGCCACCTCTTACTTGCGTGTTGGAATGCCCAACACCTAGTGCACTCTAAACACCTGGCTTGATTGTGTTCGTGCTGTGTGTGTATGTGTAGTAGTGAGCTCATACAATTATCTTCCAACTCTATGTTTGAACCCAAAACACCAAAGACAGGTGGAAATGACATGTTATCATTAATCTTTGTTTAATGTCCATAATCAAACAGATGCTGTACTTTTTGCAACTCAGCTTGCGGCTCTATAGCGCTTCCATGTTCAGTGTGACACCATTTATCCTTGGGATTGGATTCAAAGCTTCATAATGTGCAACTTCAAGGTAAGTAAGAACGTTTTTTGACTCCGCTATTGGAGAATATAAGATTATGGAATTGTGCTTGATAGGTTCCCCTTATGTAAACCTTCAGCTACAGGTCACTTGAAATTATGCATCTTCTAATATGGTGAAGGTCCACACATAAATTACATCACTTAGGACACATTAAGAACTAAGTTACAGTGGATTGAAAGAGGGACCACACTAACCTGAACCCCTTGAAAGAGCTAGTCAACACTTGACTGTGAACGAGATGCACAAATGAATCTGCTGCAGAACTATTTCATCACCACAATGTTCTATTTCAGAATTTAAAAATGCCAAATAAACAAGTTTTCAAAGTTATGTTTCAGAATCTAAAATGCCAAATAAACAAGCTTTCAAATTCACCTGTGACATTATTTCTCTCCAGTCATTCGACATCGAGGAGTCATTTAACTTCTCAAGTTTGTGGTTGGGGTTAGTGAGGCTCTTCACTATATAGCATATATAACGAAACATTACTTTTCTGACCATATTTCAGACTCTAAATCGATGCTCATAACACACTTTATGCTACATCATGGAAATGATGCAATTAAGTTATAAGTGATGGCTAAAATCCTTACCTTGAAGATTAAGTGGCACCAACTCATGCAACTGTAACTATAACATATAGATGTCGATGTGCATGGGTTGAATTTTGAAAACACATTTTCAAATTACTTGTAAGTTCTGTCATACTGTGCAAACTATAAGCTAAGGGACAAAAAATCTGTTCCTTGTTTGAGTGTTTATATAATAATCAGATCATAGAGATGGCTTGTCCTTGAGCAGAAGGCTGCAAGGCGGTGGCCGGGGACTTACCGTGGTGTCATTGGTGGTGACATAAACTAGGACCTCTGTAGTGCCTCTGCCGCTCACATATCTGTAGCAGTTCCAAACGCAACCAATCAGGTAAGCCTGCAGACAGAGGAGAATAAAAAAAAAAAAAACATGACGACCTTCAGCAACAATTTTCATTATCATTGAAGGTTCTTGCTGTATCCAATTCATTTGTCAAGGTTAGCTGTGACAGCCGGTTCTTCAGATGGCAATAATAAATTCTCTTGTGAAGACATTTTAAAAATTCTACACTTGGATCTTAGTGTTCAGAAATTCAGATGCTATCTCAGAGTCCAAGATACCGGATGGTACAGAGAGTTTTCGGATTAACGTAATATGAATAATCATATCCATAAAAACAAAAACTTGGGTGTTGGAATTATTTGATCTTCGGTGCATGACTCGAATGCATTGTTGACTTTTACCTTTATATGACAGCATTTTCGGACATTAACCCCACACAAGTGTCGAGCCAGTACATCCTGAAGATTCTAGTGAGTGATACACTGGAACTTTGTCATGTGTACATGGACTTGTAGAATAAAAATATGACTTCCAAAATTAACAAAACCATGATAGGAAAATCCTATAAGTGGGGTGTAAACAAGTTAATAGTTTCCATTTCTGGCCTTCATGGGAAATGGACAAGTTTTATCTCCCGATGCTTCAATTGCCATCATAGCCAGGGCAACCCACAAGCCTGGACTCAGTGCGGCTTGGATGTGAGACTTGGTGGGGGAACAGGATGTTCATTCACTTTGTTAGTGTAGTGTGAGCTCAAAATTGCAAGCAGAAAGCCAATGGACCGATGAGTGAGCCAGTTGAGCTGCAAGCCCATCAATGTACCATCTGGTGTCCTGTCCAACACGCTCTAAACTCAGGTCAGATTAACAAGACTGCATCGTTGAGTCTGAACTTAGTGTTAAATCTCAAAGCACACAACAGACTTGACATGTAAAAAACATGGGTTTATTGTCCTGAATAACCATTTTGTTAGTGGGCAGGCAATGCTGTTACAAAGTTTCTGTTTTATAATGTCTCTTTACTATCAGCTAAAATCACCTCCAGTGGGGCGGGATGTAACGTTAATGCTCAAGCTCATGCAAGGAGCTCTATGCATCCTTTATCTGACACGGATTAAACACCTAACAGTTGGCTGTGTGGGGTAAACAGTTAATAAACAATAAACACTGAAGGAAACCAGTAGATGCTGCACTGTGAGTGTATCCCTTCACCGAAAAAGGGAGATTCTGAACTTAAAGATTGTGTGTTATTATGTGCAACCGTCTAATGCAATGAGTTTGGCTACTCGCATCCATACAGTAAAGCACTGTTTGGGACAAATCTGTTTATGAGTCCAGCATTGTGGTTTCCGGTGGCTGCTTTCCATCAAAAAACTGATCCCCTTCTACGGATATCTGCCCAGAACATTTTCTTCGATTTGTGCTTGGAGGAGAAACGATTTGATTTGATTGTACAGATGACTGCGGCTTCATATCCCATGACGTTGCAGAGCCCCAGAGTGTATCTGCGTCTGGAGAATCATCCACGCGTGAAAGCGGAATTAGCTTGACCGGAGTTTTCTTGTTGTTTTGACCCGTTGCTCTCTAACTGTGCCCTCGTCACATGCGGAACATTGATAATGGATAGGTTTCCTACACGCCATATGCTTTATAATGAGCTGTGCACAGAGTGAAACTGATTTAGCTTCATTGCATTGCAATCTGATGAACAAATCTATAAAAAGTCAGCTACTGTACACTTCTGAATGAGCAATGTTCAATGAGTGTTTTTCAGCTGAAATAATATGTTGCATCTGCAGTTGCCTCAAGAATTTTATAATCTCATAGAACAGATCTGATGTCTGATAAGAGCTAGTATGGAAAACTATCAAGATATAGAGAGGCCAGATTTTTTTCAATGTTAATATACAGTGCATCATCATAACTACCTTAATATATTGTTGAAATGTTATTAATACCTTTCTGACTATTTCTTGGTAATGGATTACTGATTGTTAAAGGTGACTGCTAGCTAATTTCCTCATTGCACTTTCACGTCATTCTGACCCTGGAGCGATGCATAGATGGATGCATGGAAGGTGTACTCTGACCCGTTTGCCGTGAAAATCGTTGTCAATAATGCAACATAATCCTGGCAATCCGAAAATCAAAAATGAAATATTGCAGTTGAAATACATTTGATAACAGGCAATAAAATGCCCAGTTGGATCTGTTCAAGTAAAAATTCCTGGACCAAGGCAGATTGGAAGACCCTTAGTCTTACCTTAAAGGAGAGGATGCAGCCAATGAAGAGAAGAACAGCAAAGACTAGGCACATATTGTTGGTGGACATTATGTCCTCTTTGTATGGGAAAGTCCCTGGCTGCAGGGGAGAAAACAGCAGACAGAAACCAATATTAAATTTAACAACTTAAAGAAGTGAAATAAAAATACCCAAACGCAACATAAGACAGGAAGAAGTAAGTTGGGTTTCTTGTCCAAATCAGAAAAATGTGACCTTTGCTTGCTTAACATTGAAGAAGTCTAGAATAGACGCCTAATCTACATAACTAAGACTGGTGTTCATGCTTGGGTGCCCCTCTTTCACTGAATGCCTCTTGTTCAGTAGTGTTACTCAACACATGCTCACCCCGAAACTGCCTAGAGGTTATGTGATAATCAACAACCTTAGTTTTAAAGCATCGAGTTTACAGGAAATTATTTGTATTAAAAATTAAGAACCACTTGATATAAACAGCCCTGAATTAATCGGACAGGGGGACTGTGAGGTGGGAAGGAGAGCTCACCAGCTGCTGGAGGTAGTCCTGCACCGTGTTTGGGTAAACCACGACACTAATGGCTACCAGTGTGTTAAGGGCAAAGTCGAAGATTTGGTAGCAGAAGAATGGAATGATCCAAGCAGCATGTTGCTATTTGAGATATTGGAGAAGAGTGAGAATGAGTGAGTGTACAAGATCAATGATTTTGTTTATAAATCTTTTGGTGCTGCTGCTGTTTTTGCATTTACCTTGTAAGCACCATATGTTGCCATGCCACATATGAGAATCATAAGTAGGGAAATTGCAGTGGCAATGCAGATATCTGCAGAAAGAAAAAGAACAATATAAGTAAGGAATATAATTTACTCGTAATATACAGCAGAAAGCACATAATTATATATTTTTTCTGTAATTAACTCATGTTACGTTTTATTATTTGTTTTGTTTTACAAACAGAGTGCCTTGACTAACCTCGCTATTTTGGGCTCTGAGCCTGGCTCTCACAAAATACGGGTCAGCAACACATGGGTAATTGTTATGCAAGAGGTGCTAAATCAGACAAAATGCAACCCGTTTCTCATGTTCATCTTCGAGGGGTGACAACCGAGTGACGTTACACTGGTCC
Organism: Fistularia tabacaria; assembly: GCA_901007705.1. Classification (NCBI taxonomy): domain Eukaryota; kingdom Metazoa; phylum Chordata; class Actinopteri; order Syngnathiformes; family Fistulariidae; genus Fistularia; species Fistularia tabacaria. Next base: position 85,104 of record CAAKHD010013687.1, on the reverse strand, counting down.
GTGTAATGGCAGCACAGGGATTCACTGTTGTGTGGCAAAGGCAAGATATGTGTATACGCCATTCAGAAGAGTAATGCTCCACATCACGACTGGGACAAACAGAGGTTGGGTTTCACAGACAGAACATCTGAAAAACAGTCTGGTATGGGTAAGAGTAATTACAGTATTTTTCGACCTGGGCCTGATTTCACCCTGTCCTTTGGGGTGAAATGATTAATGAGGACCTACATTTTTGGAGTATGTCCAATTGGAGAGAGAATTGTCAAGACTGCAACCCAAAAGCAGCTGTATCAGAATCCTCTGGGGCATCTGTTCACATTAAAACACATGCACGACAAATACAGTTTACTTCCCTAAAAGGCTTAGGTAACAGTTGTGAGCAGCAGACGTATCATGGAAATCCCTACATAGACACAGGTGAACTGAGTAAACAAGATTTATAACCGATAAATGTCAGACATCTCCTTACTTACAGAGATGGATATTGAGATATAAGACCTGACAATATGTCACATTTAGCCATTAACAAGACCTGCCCTACAGCATTTTTCTTCAGGAGAAAAATGATTTATTCATTATGTAGGAGGGTTGATCTGATTAAAAGAGTCATTTCAAGCTGCAGAGTAAGGAAAGAAAGTTTTCACTCCTGCTGTTCATACCTGATGTCAATGAACTGAATCTCAGTTACACCCAGATACTTAATCTCCCAACACAGACAAAAAAAAAGACACTGGAAAATCCACACTATACATAGACAATTCATGCACTCAGGCTGACCCAATAATGCCTGATGTCTATGAATATGAATGATGGTGGCTCTGATGCCATGAACACCAGCTTGACTATGCACATTTCCTATTTTCCACAACCTGAGACTGACACTTTTCTCGCGTCAACTATTTCAGAAGTGATGGCCATTTTAATCTAATGGAGAATTAGAGCAGTCGTTTTGCATCAGGTCAGCCAGTGGTCTGTGGTATTCTAGAGGCGACTGTGATGATGATCGCTGCTAGAGGGGATGCACTCAAACACACATGCAGTCTGACTTGTTCGGTATGCAGCCCAGCCTACTCCGCTCTGCCTGTGCTGCTAGTGCCATTCTGGAGGGAAAAGTGATGGCCAGGATGAGGAGATTTTTTTCAGCTTCAAAGCACTTAGCGGACCCTTTTAAAAGCACTCTCTGGTCTCCGATTTACACTGAATTTAATTGTAGTTTACACAAGAGACAACTGAAAGTGTCATCTGAGTCTTAAAGCCTGCATTTAAACTACAGGATTCCCCTTTCTAACTTGATAAATGTGTCTAATAAAAGCCACATTTACTGAAATACAAAAACATGCAAGACCAGTATACCATGATTTCATTTTTTTTAGTTAACTTATTGTTTTTACTAACAAGTTTGCATGAATATAATCAACCTGAGAAAACCATGACGAATGATGGACAAAAAAGATCACCATGGGTGTGTTAAATTACATCCGTAACCGCTTTATTACATAACTGTGTGGTAGGAAAACAAATTGCTCAATCAAGGACATAGACTGAATGAGGGACATGTTACAATGAGCAGATTAGTGGCACTCACTTGCATCGTCCATGACATCGATGTCGGTCCCCAGCTCAGAGCTGGTAAGGTGGTACCGGTACTGAACAGGGTCATTAAGAGCCGACAACAGGATAAGTAGAACCACTGCGTTGATGAGCTGTGGGAAAACCAGCATCACTGTCAAATGCCACACTAAAACCCAAATTACTGGTCTCTTGAATATTACTTTGGGTTTTTGTGTGTTAACGAAGTCTATTTAAAGTTATCATAAGAAATGAAAAATAAAATTTTCATACGAAAAATTAAACGTATGCATTGACTTATACTTACAGAATAATTTTTGTATTTCCAAAAAGGTCAGAACAAATAACATGCAAAGTGCATTTCTCCACAATAAAATACAATGCAATAGTGACAACAACAATAACATTACAATCAGCAACAATCAGAAGTGTGTGAACAACCATTTCTTTTGGTAAGATGAGCTCTATGCAAAGCAATATTTGCAAAAAGATATATTACAAGTATGTCTAACAATGGTGAACTGTGCAACCCATATTGACAGTAAAATAAACACACAGATGGTTCATAGTATGATGAGAACACATACTGGATATTTCCGAGCCTTTGCTCTCACAGGAAGGACAGACAGGAGTAGAATGTGATGCTTGCCTTGTGCACTTCATCATCATCAAACTGAGATATATGTATATATATGTAGATATATATTTTTAGATATAAAAGATGTGAAAGGCAATTTTTACCGAATGCATCCAACTATGCTTCTTTACCTGGGAAAACCTTTACTAAATTGGTGACCTTTGAAAATGAGAGAAAAATTAAGAATTTACTCTCAAAAAGATAGACATTATCTATCACTTTTCCATCCCTAAGCACATCTCATGACATATCTCGATTAAAAGAATGACCTGATGATTATATTGATATATATTGTCTGTATCAGCTAGTATTATATTTATCTCAAGGGGACCTGTGAGTCAAATACAAATAAAATCCCCCTGTGTATGTCAATGATATTCCACCCTATAAAATGTGCCGCAATAAATTCCTAATTATAGTGGGGGCTTAAAATACACACAACGTCACATCTCACCGTTTATCGTTTGTATTACAATTACAAAAATCTTATTGTTTATTATGAACAATTGAAATGTCTAAATCCTCGGGTCTGTTAAAAAGCCCGACGCAGTCAATTTAGGGAAGTTGTTTGAATACTTTCGAGACATTTTCCACTAGTTTTATAAATATTTTCACAAGAAATGCACGGATGACTTTGTTCGGAAAGACATGGGGGCGGGGAACTCGGCGAAAGGTCGGGGATTTAGAAAGCTTAAATCCTGAACTATGTATAAAACTTGAGGTGATCCTGTGGGTAAAAACAGAAACAAACTCTAAATTTAACTTTAGCCGGCGAGAATGTAGGACAAATCAAGAGAAAGGGTGAACTGGGACTATCAATCCGCCACAACCTCAGTTTGCGGCGGCTGGAAAGGGACGCAAAAACAACACACTTCTCTCACTGTTACATTGACTGGGATGAAAACGGGCGCTCGAATGGAGGGGGCGAAACCCCTAACGCTGATTTTTGGAGCGAATACATTTCGGAAGTCGAATAAAAATAATCGCCATAAATTAAGACGGGAAAAATAGAGACGGGAGCCCAAAAACAACCAGGGAGAGCAGCGGCTAGCTAGCTACTTTACCATCAGCACAGCGCAGTGACACCTGCCAGTTATCCGATGTTTGTCACGTCGAACATCGGTTTGGGCATCCTTATAGAAGGCTGGTATTAAATAATTATAATAATATTTGTATTAAAAAGGTGACTTACCATATACCATATTCCCAGAATGATGGTGCCCGTCCGTACATGGCAGCAAAGGCAGCAACTCGTCGAATACCACCGGTCCCACGGCGAAATCATCATTGGTCTTACAAATAATGACAAGCTATTACATGAATGCTGCCGGGATTTTTTTTTTTTTTTTTTTTTGCAAGTTTGCGATACTCTTATATCTTCAGTTTTTAAATCTGGAAAAGAAAAGGTGTTAAGCGTCCTTGGAGCGAGAACTGACACATTCGGCGTCTGCTTTTCCGCAAGTGGACTCCTGGCAAGCACAAGACCGTTAATCTGGCTCATCCGGAGTCACGTGGCCGGAGGAGGGTTTTTCTTTTTTTTTTTTTCCACGCAGCTCCGAGTGGCTGGTCAGTGATGGATGCAAAGTGCCTCACAGTCACTTCCACCCTGCCAGTCAGTTAGGATTGCGTTGCTACCCCGTTTTTTAACATGATAGAAAAACTGTCTAACCTCCATCAGCCCTACGAAATAAAAAAAATAAACTAAAAAAAAACTAAAAAAGAACTGGTATATTGAAAATTTTCCCGCTCTTCATACAGCAGCTGTTACTTGAGCCTGTTGGAGCCCAAAGGCGAGCATTCCAATACTATGAATAATATTTATCTGTATATTATACTATTAAAATAAATGCAGCAATGAATATGAAGAAATACAAACTTATTGTTTTTTTTACATTTATTCAGTTTATTTCTAGAGCAGAAAGGGACATAATTTGTTGTTCTGTGGTATCAGTAAAATTGGCTTATTTAAACAATGTCATTGTTTGATAGATAGACAAAGTATCACTAGCAGCAGATACATCTTGCTATGTGACACATCCCACTCTGTCTCACTGGCCAAACACCCTAGACCAGCCTGACAGATGGGGGGATTTTTTCTCTCCATTCGTGACTTAATACTGGCTGGACTGCAACCACTTTAACTACTGAAATACAATCTACTGGGAAAATCTCTATGTGAACAATCCATTTCTTCTCTTTAATAGTAGCTCAGTAGCTCAGCTTCTGTAACATACATTGCGTCACAGCAGTGCAGAAATATTAAACAGATGTGTCACAGTGCCGAGAGGCCACTCGAAAATTGACCAGAAACACAAAGCCTCATAATCCTTTTTCCTCAGTGCTGCTGGGAAACAATTAATCACAGATGTGTATTTGGGTGAACAGACTTGTTAGTTTGAACTTTTTCTATTCATTTCTGAAAATAGAACATATTATGTGTTGTGCTCCACAAGGGTTTCAGACAAGTGGAGTTTTGATCGGTCTTTTGCTAAATGGTATTAGTGTGTGGTTTTCAAAGCAGCACTTTGAGTTATTGCAGTACCATCCATTAGAGCAGGGCTTCCCAGAATGAGGGACATTTGTTCATACGATTGTCTCTAGTGTTTTAGAGCCATGACAACTATTGATGTATAACACAAAACCAGAACAGAACCCCCAAACTTCCAAAAACTAAAGATAAATCGAGTATTTTTGGTAAAAATCTTGTTTTTTGTATTTTCAATAATTCTCTCATGATTGTTTTTGCCTATCTACCAATCGGCGTTTTCATCAGCAAAATCAGTTCTGAAAATTGCATCCCAATACCAAGAAATTACTTGAAAATCAAGTATGAGAACAAAAGATTAATTTTGCAGGAGCTTTGACAAAGATAATAAAAATAGATTAAATAGGTTTCATATTGAAGTGTTTGAATGTCTCTAACCTTTGTACATGATAATAAGTTTTGGGATGGTAGAAGTCACAACTCTGGATTATTTATTTTGAGCTCAGGAACTGAAAGCTTTGAGGAACTTGCATCAGAAGTGCATCAGTTCATAAATAAACGAGGAAACAGACACAACAATGACCACAGCGGGTGGCCCTTTGCTGCCCTACTGATACCCCACCTACCCAGGGAGAATGGAAAAAACGTGAGCTCTCTAAAGTGAAGGTGAATGGCCAGTGACTCAGAGATTGAGGGAGATTAAAAGCTTGTAAATCCTACATGAACTGAGCACCAAGGGATGGAGAGGGATGAGGCGAAGGAGGTCAGGCTCTGTAAGCGTGCCACGCGACTGCCTCGCCACATTGACTGGGCATTGGGACGGTCACTGCGACCAAGGCCAATCAGGATTGGCTGCTGACATAGTTTTGCATCATTACACAAAAGGAATATTCCAAGCATCAAAACCCGTTTCTATTTGCTGAAGAAAAATGAACAAAAACACAGGGAATGATTACTGTAAAGCAATTTTGCATCAGTGTCGCTCATGTGGATTTCGGCTGGATGGAGTCTCTCTAATTCATTGTTTTCAGGGATATTTGAAACAAAAATTGTGTTTAAGAAGTAAAATAATAAGTGTTTATCCCAGAATTACTTTTACCATGGAACAGGCGCACACTGGTTGCTGAAGAGAACATTTCTGGGTGCACAGCAGCCATCCTTCAAAACAGGAAAATAGTTACTTTCAATATTTTTTGGAATATTTCTCAGTGATGTCTTGGTGAATTACTTATTTTTTCAGAAAGAAAAAAACTAAATTTATTTTTTGAAGAAAGAATAATTAGAATTATTTTTCATTAAATAATTAAGAATTATTTCTTGAAGAAAATCTAATGACAAAACAGCAAAAAAGCTACTAGCTATACTTTCAGAGAATAGAAACCAAAACTGAGATTGATGAGCTGTTGAGATGGAAATAGAGAAATAGAATTACACAGAGCCCCTTCACATCCATAACAGGAGACATGCTTCATTTCAAACAGTTCAGATGGAAGAAACAGTGTGTGTTAATATCAAGCATCTCTCATTTATTTTAAATTTCCAACATAGAAATATCATTTGTACCTCATTAATAATGAAAATCATTCACAAAAAAACATTTCCTAGAGACAAATATATAAATACATTGATTGAAGTAATTTAATCATCAGTAAAAATTAACCAAAAAAGGCATTTGCTGCCATGGCAACATTTAATTTAATTTTTTTTTTTAATTATTAGTTCTACCAATATCAATCTACTGCCACTTGGCTCTTTGAATACACTCAAAAGCCTACCAACAAATTTTCCACTGAACTGGATGCCCACAAAAACTCTCCTTAGAAGGAAGCTATTACAGTATTATACACGGAGTGTTGCTCCAGGACCAGCTACTAACAATTAAAGCAATAGATCATTCATTGAAATTCATGTACACAAGTACTATTACCAAAGTCATGCAAGGAGGAATTAATTCTGAAATCAAAACTTACAATTGGATGGAAACTCCCCAAAAGTTTGCCAATGCACTTTATACACAACTACAAGTTAAGGCAATGGAATCAAATTCCTGTAATATAGACTGTACGTGTGGTTTAAAACCAACTTTGATGTAGAATTAAAGCTGCTCCGCATCATATGTCTTCATTCTTGATTTATGTCAAAACATGTTCCATCATAAATCCTGGAAGTCTGCTGCAACCATCCGTTATAATCTTCACATTCAGCGAAAAAGGTATTGAAAAGCAATTCATTGACATCAAAAGGAAATCAATACAGCCTTCAGCACAGTGCAGTCACAGAACTGGAAAAAGCCCTTACAATCTGTACATATGGCCCTGGCTTTTTCTAGCATTGACATCGGAATTAATAAAAAAAAGTGCAAAGACATGATTGTAGAAAAATCAATGGAATCTCTAGTCTGATAAATGAAACGATAAAAGCAAACCACTAATATTCTCTAGTGCTACTTGAAATGGACAATCCTTTAGCACCACCTGGTGGTCTGTATCAGTCATAATGGATTTAAAAAAATCTGTTTTAGGGCTTCCTATGACATTCCAACATCATGACAAAAAAATAAATTAAAAAAACACTGACTGTATATAGTAACTTAATAAGCTCTCTGATGTTCATCTTTATATCCAGCATGTTCCACATACTCACTATAGTTTCAACAGAGTGCAGCTGACACCATACATGTTAGGCGCAAAGTGGAACAGCAAAAAGAAAGGTGAAATAGGGTTAGCTGAGGAGAAGATACTTTTTCCTGTTATGAGAATTTGTTACTGCTGCAACGGCTTCTAATTCTACTCCGCAAAAGCTGCCATTCCTCCTCAAAGAGCAAAAAACACAGCAACAGGCAGTGAGTGGTCGGAACCCAGAGGTGTTCAGGGGAATATCAGTCAAGCTTGGGTTTTTTTGTCAAGTCTATCTCAATATTAAATGTCAAAGTTGGTTTGAAAATTACTGTTACTTATCATTCATCCAGTCCAAAAAGGCTGTGAGTCTCTGTAAGAAACTGAGCATAAATACAAACATTATACTCTTGTTGGGAGGGGCAAAGACTGATTTCAGTTCAGCCAACAGGAGGCAGGTCTGACAATAAACCTGGATTTAAGCAGGTATAAAATGCACAGCAAAAATGTAAACACTATATCAAGACCCTTGGTTTTTGAAACCATGTTGAGCCTCAGTGGTGGAGGGTCAACAAAGCCTGTATTACAAGGTTAAAGAGCTGTTCTGTGCACATTCCTCTCCTCCAGGTTCTGATGCTCTACTGTCAGTGTTGACTGGCTGCATCATTTCTCGGAATAGAGCCAGTTCAGTTTCAGAAACGACTAGTGTCTAGTTCCTTGCTGTTAAGATTCACACAGAGTTGTAAAAGGAAATCCTTCAGTTTAATGGTGGTCTTCTCTCGCCACTTTAAAGTTCCATTTAAGTCCTTGTCTTGAGGCCAGACATCAGGACCAGACCCCTTTGTTTTTTGGTTTGTTTTTCCAGAACGTGTTCGGTCTCCTAAATTGCCCCACCTGACAGAGCAGTGGAGCCACAAAAGCACTTTGGAGTTTTGCAGTGCATTAAAACTACTGAACACTTGATGCAGTTCCTTAGTTGACACTGCTTTCCTTGCACCTTGTTTTATTTTTTTTTTTACTGCTATCATGTCCCATTTCGGTCTGTTTGATTTTTATTGTGTATTTCTGGAGAAGGGCGCCTGAAGCATTGCATTTTATACCTCTGTAATATCTCTAAACAAAGAATGACAGTGAACCATTTTAATTTAGTTATGTCTTCGACTTCAAACAAAAATAGCTGAGTAAAGAAAGAGATTAGAAATTGTAATAGGATAGTGCAGGGTAAAAGGAAATTGCAAAATTGGGTAAAAGTACGATGTCATTAATGTATATAAAAGCTCCTTATATCAGAAACTGAGATGCATTGAGTCTCGATTTCTGGTTTCACAATCTTAATAAAATAGGACAGTGAATTTCCTGAATCGTCCCACTACATGCTACCTGGATGGATCCATCTTTGAGGAAAGCCTGCCAAGGAAAAGACAAAGAGGCAATTTTTAACTAAATAGACAGGGACTTTGGAAAATACCTGTCAATTTAGGTAATGCCGGCTTAGCTGAAGCTCACTTCACGGCAAACAAGGGTAGATTACTGTGCATGTTTTTCCTCTCGGTGCACAGTTATGACACCATGTCGTATTAAGAGGGGACTACAAAAAAATCCCAAACCAGCCTTTCAAACCAACTGAGACCAACACTCACATGCACTCACCTTTTAGTGACTCATGAAGGGGTGGCAGCAGCTCAAACTAATAGTGCAACATTCCAGGATCAAAATTAGAAAAAAAAAAAAAAATGTCGAAAAAGTAATCAAGAAAACCCGCTTTATATTTTTGGGTGAATGATAAACATACACTCTATGAGGATGCCATTAAACATTACATAAACATGTATCTCCACTGCAAGCTCTTTGCAGTCTAGCAAATAGTGCAAATTAGGTAAGAGTTAAGTCCATAGGACCATGTGATCGATACAGACTGCTTGTGATCTTTTCTGTCTCAATAACTGATAAAGAGTAAGTGTATCTCTGAAACTGGTCATTATTGCATGTGACATTAAACAATCATTTGCATAAGGTTTGTATGGACCTGTGATGTGGCTTCATGTTTCCCTTTGTAACTTTTTCCTTTGAGGTGGCTTGGTGGGGTCCACCATCTGCTCAGACTTCTCTGCAGGGAGAAGGAAAAGAATAGAGAGAGAAAAGGGGAAATGGGTTTTGATCTTGACCATGCTTTACATAGCAAAGAGGATACATGTGTACGGTGTTTTTTTCTCTTGACATAAACATTTCCAAAAAAATGAGACAGTTGGTGAGGTTGAGTTGATGGACTTTTGATCACTACTTTCAACCACCTGTATTCGATCCTTTGGTGAATTATAGAGGAAATTACATGAAAGACACGAAACAACAGGATAAAGACAAACAAAAATCCTTTAAACACTGTTGTCATTGTGAGTGAGGAGTTAAAAGAGCTGGAACCTACTCTGGGAGGATATGTTCAGATTTTGTTTTTTGCTTCCCACCACAGGAAGCTCTTGGGATTCAGTCACTGCCCTTATCAGAGGGGCTGTGTTTCCTATCTAAAATCAAGCAAATACAAAAACACAAACAAAATTCTTTGTATGATATAGAAATAGAAATCTCTTATATGCTTTTAAGAAGCAAGATAGCTTGGCTGTTTGTTACCTGAGCCTCAGATGTGGCCTCTTCTTCAGTTTTCTTCTTCTTTTTTCTCTTCTTCTTGCTTTTGGCAGCTCCCTCAGCAGAATCCCCAGTGTCCTTCTCATCCCCTAAAACCTAAACAACAAAAACAGCAGTCAAGTTTTGAGGAAACCAGAATGAACTATGGGGTTTGGAATGCTTTGCTAAATTCATTTTGAAAGTAATGTGTTTTCTGACAGCAAACTTTTGTTGTTAGTCATTTTTGTACAAAAGAAATTACCAATTTTATTTATTGACTTAACCGATGTCTAGAGCACCTAATGTCTTTGAATTCATAATAGCGCTTTCACTCCTCCTCTATACTCCCTGGAACGTCTGTGGGAACTGGCTGTTTCCAAAGCAGTATATAGGACATTTAATTCAAGGACATTTTAGGCAGAATGTCAGTGGGTGATTCCAAACAACATAACACTTTTGTCATGAGGCTTGAAGCAGAAATAAATCTAGAGTTGACACAACAAGAATATTCTCTGTTTATACTACACCAAAATAATGAAATACCTACTTAATGTTATGAAGCTTTTCAAGTCACACACACACACACACACACACACACACACACACACACACACACACACACACACACACACACACACATTTGGAGAAATCAATACAAAGATCGTCTTGGATTGGTTTGGCCGAGACAGCCCTTGCTGGGGACAGTCTAGTCCTTCTACAAAAGTAAGTGCGCCCCTGCCACC
>CAAKHD010013687.1:44801-74416 GCA_901007705.1 Fistularia tabacaria | reverse complement strand
CACACACACACACACACACACACACACACACACACACACACACACACACACACACACACACACACACACACACACACACACACACACACACACACATTTGGAGAAATCAATACAAAGATCGTCTTGGATTGGTTTGGCCGAGTCAGACCTTGCTGGGGACAGGCTGGTCCTTCTGCAAAGGCATGGGTGCCCCTGTCACCGGTGGCTCCTCATAGTTCCCCCAGTGCTCGATGGGGGCGTTCCAGTCAGAGCTGGGGTCCACTGCTGCAACCCCATCTTGAGTAACATCACATAAATGGCAGTTAGCACAAAAAGAAAGAGGTGTAGGCACTTCTGTATCATACCTCTGATGGAAATCATAGAGAATATACTTCATTATACTTAATCTGAAGTATATTGTGAAGTTCTTTCCTGATCTGCAGTTATTTAAGAAGGTACATTCTGAAGACGGTGTTTTAAAGCACTCACTCATCCCGGACCACTCGTCGTCGACTTCGGCATGGCTTGCCCACGGTAGCTCGACTGACTTTGACATTTTGTCTACAGAGAAAGGGAAGCATTAGAAGGAGGAGGGTAGAGCGTGGAAGATACTGCTAACTGGACATGTCTTGAAATGATGGGTCCAGATTATTGTGTTCATGACTGGTTGATAAAGCTGACGATTTATCACAGTTCCAACCTGTGGCGTTTAGTCCGAGCATGGAGAAGGAGACTGGGCTAAGTTTAGTCTTGATGCGGCCATCAATGCTGGTCCAGGCTGTGGATGAGAGCAAACAGGAAAGAGAGATGAACCTTGCTCTTTGAGCAAAGATTGTCAAAGTTCATCTCTATTCTTACAGTGTAATTTTTTGGTTAAAAGTTGGTGTTAAAACACTGTGTTTTAGAGTCATTAGGAACACGTAAACTTAATTCTTGGTTGAATTTTAAAGAGAAGCAACTTTATTTTCAACATTTTGTCTTTAATCTTTGAACCTCTCTTAACCTGCTGAAGTGTCAATTTAGGAGTACTTATTGTTGCTGCTAAAGGGTCTTGGAGCTGTGGCTGACTTGATCAGTGTGACTTCCTGCTCTGTTCATCATGAACTGTTTCTTCGAGAAGATAAATGATAAGGGCACAAACTAAAATTAAAAGCATGCCATAGGTCATGGTGATACCTTGTGTCTCCCCTCCCCAGGACTGGGGTTCAGCTTGAGTCCTGTAATGTTGAGAAGGCGGGATGGTACCCCACTTAGTCCCCATCTGAGCTGGAATCTTCAGGGAAAGGTCAGACCACTCTCCACCATTGACTGAGGTGTCCTCCCTTCTGCTCGATAACACTGGGTAGACGGGAAAATTTGAATGGAGTCAGATGAGTGAATTTTAAAGTTCTTGGTCAGTGCAGTTAATTAATGCACACACAAAACAGTTCTCAAGTTATATTTACTGACATGTCTTCAATCTGAAAGCATTAAAAGCTTTAATTTCTTTGTGAATGTAAATGAATTAGCTACACGGATAGAAGAGCAGATCACATGTTTTTTGACATCACAACATAAAAAGATAATGGTGGATCTCTGTCTTTACCTGGTTTACTTGCTGTATCCCCTTTAGCAGATGATCTTGAATTCAGGGACTCTGAAAAAAAGCATTGAACATGACTTGCTTGAATTAATTATAATAGCACTCAAAGTTCGAGTTCCTCTCAACTTGTGAGTTCGGATAAAATACGACAGTCACATGTTTCAACACAGTTAATAGGGGTGTACAGGTTCCTCCAAAAGTATCAAGACATGGCTTCTGACAGAATCAATCAGGACAAACCTAGAAGAGATTACCTTTTGATATTAAAATATCAATGACGATGTTCATCTTAAACATGACATACTCTGGGTTAGTGTTACAATTTGAGAAAATTACGATTAATAATGTTTTTGGAGGGACTGTTCTAATCTAGGAAGTATTAAACAAAAGTCTGAGATACTTTTTTTAATGCCATGTATCTGTTACAGTGAATGGTGGGTTTCTAGTGTGTATGTGGTAAGTAGCACCCTGACTCCGAGCCAGAATGGAGACAGTCAGCCATTGACGACAGAAGATAGCATCCGCCATCAGGTAAATCTATTCCCAATATAAGGCTTTCTTATTTTTCCCCAATATGACTGTGTGAGATTCAGTAAGTCTATCAGGAACTCTTGTATGCACTGGCTGAAACAAAATACAAAAAAACATAAAAATAATCCCATCACTAGTATGTTGTTTCTATATCACCATATTATATCAATGTAGTGACTTCATTATTTGAAATATTCATACTGTTGTGCGAAATAGCACCAAATCATTGAATATTTGTTACATTGGATGCATTCTGTTATGAATCAACAGCTATTAAGAAATGAAATAGATGCATTGTGCTGTTCACCCCTAACAGTCGGTCAGGTCAGTACCATGACTTCCTCTTTTCTTCTTTATGTTTGTAGGTGCTGTGGCCACAGTTGACTCCACATGGGTCTTGTTAGCTTCAAACCCTCCAGGGCTACCAGATGTCTCAGAGCCCTTGTCCTTCCTGCGCTGCTGTCTCTTTTCTCGATTGCTAACTTTGGTCTCCCATGCACCTGGTTGATGCACAAAAAGACTCTTCGTAAAATTGGTCGGATTGTTGATCATGAATTATAACAAAAGGCTGGCGAGAACAGGAAAAAACAGTTGAAACACAGAAATACAACATTGAAATGGTTCAAAAGGTTGTCAAAATCAGTTTGAGATTGAGAAATTAAACTGAAAGCAGTTGGGTATTACCATCATCAAGTTCCTTTCCCTCATTTGCGAACACATGCTGGACTGGTTTTGCAGCTGCCTTTGCTTTCTTTTTCTCCTTTTTCACCTGGACTGGAGCCTGTTTATCTGGTGCCTGCAGATGCACATGAAAATATCATTATAATCACCATTTTTTTTAAATGTGCAACATTTCTTCATGGCATGGCATAAAGAGCTTTGTGTAACTGCCAAACCTTCTGGGGTTTGACTGGTAGGGACTGCTTGGAGACGACCTCAACCTCCTCCTGAGACACAGTCACTGGTTGTCCATTGGACTGGGTCTTCTGTGTGAACATAAAACAATGTCTACTGTAATACTGTTATGATAAATAATAATGATACATCTCAACTTAATGGTTGCTTCTAGGGGCTTGCACTTTGAGGAAATTCTTTCAAGTTGTTGAATGCATGGCCCTTATCCTTGTGCCTGACACATAAACAAGACAACCCCATGGCAACTAGCACTGTCCACATGTGTTAAAACTAATTTTATCAAAACCCTTCCAGCGTGGATGAGCAGTGGTATTTCAAATCGAAGTTACAATATTGACAGTACTTCTGTTTTAACAGCTACCATTAGTTAGCGAGAAATCATTTCACGTTGGATAGCGATGACTTTCTTATTTCATTCTGACATTTCGAACAGGATTGTTCATAGTTGGCTGAGGGATTTTTTTTTTTATATCACACAAGAATTGACACTGACGTCAAGGTTTGTTGATTAACATTAGCATCACCTGCTAACTGTCGGAAAACCGAAGTATTTCTGTAATAGCGATGAAAAAACTGACAAACGTTTGGTTAACTACTTAAAGACCAACACGAACCTTTTCGGGTGCTTTCTTTTTGTTCCTCTTCTTCGGTTCCTCCGATTTAACCGTTTTGGCGAGTTGGGCCTTGCTAGACTCACCGCTGCTGACGTTGACGGGGGATCCCCGCTTTTTCCCGACGAGCAGCCCGCCGCAGACAGCGGCCCAGGACAGACCGAGCAGCAGCAATAGACCGACAGCGGCCGTCGTGAGCATTAACCACGTCGGGTACTGTTCGGGTTTCATACCCAAATCCACCCCGAACTGAGCTGTGAAATACGCTTGTCCGGAAGACAGGAGGTCTTTTAAACGACCGGAAAGCAGCTCGGCTTTTTCCAGCGCGAAGCCCCGCCAGTCTCCAGCCATCTTCACAAGTCACAGAAAACTAGCAAACAGAGGCCGCTTCTGTCAGCGGTCGGGGGCTAACGGAGGAGTGGCATAGTTGGAGTGTTTCCATCTTCGATTATTGACGTCCAAAGTCCTTAATGTATCCCAGATGAATTCACCTTTCTTTACCAATATCTTGTGCAGGGTCTTTCGTCGTTGTCATTTATTACTAAAAATCGTAAAATCAATAGTTCTTACCAACGAATCACTCACTTTTACATTACAGAACAATTTTCACTTTACAAAATGTTTTATTTTGCATAATAGAAATAGAACATTAAACATACGTTTGAGAGTTAGGTACAATACGTCTCCTTAAAAATGTACAAAAGTTGAGCCATTTAATCTGCTTTCACCTGTAACTGAAGTCATAAACCAACAAGAACTCCAGTTTCCTCTATTGTTTCCCGGCAAATGATTTGAGGTTTATGTCTGTGGTGGAAATCTATTGTGGATGGATGGTACCTTTTCCATCAAAATTCTCATTGCTGCAATATTTTAATTTATTTTTTTAAAAGTTGTAGAAAGACTGCTGACCTTTTTGCATGAAAGGATGTAAACCAACAAAATATACAAGTCAAAGCTGACAAATAAGTGTCATCCCAATTTTCAGAAGTCCGCGTCAAGAGTGAATTCACAGTCCATCATGTTTGACATGACTCCAAATCTCTGGTACTCAGCTACTCGTTTTTCAAAGAAATTAGTTTTTCCTTCCAGTGAGATGGACTCCATGAAGTCAAACGGATTCTCTGACAGGTAAACCTAAAACATGGAACAGAAAAATTATTTACACAATAAAAACACAAAAACAAGTAGTAGTTTGAGCAGCACTTTAAGTTTTAACATTACAGCAATATTTTTATTGCATCTTTTGCAAAGGCTGTAGATACTTTCACTGGATCTGGTACTGTAGTAAAGCCCCAGTCACAATGCAAAGGAGTAAAATGAGAAATTAATATTTAACTTTACTGGAGTTACTTTTCAAAATGGAACAGATATACCTTGGCCAGCCCAAGGTCTGCCAGAAGACGATCAGCCACAAACTCAATGTACTGCTTCATCAGACTGCAGTTAATTCCAATGAGATCCACAGGCAGGGCCTCCGTCAAGAACTCCTATATAATCAAATATTTTATATATGCATATAATATGCATATATAAAATCACATGTTCTTAAGGACACTACATTTTCGAAAACTCATTAAAAAAAGAAAAAAAATACATCAGCGAACCTGTTCAATGCTGACAGCTTTGAAGATTATGTCTTTCACTCGGTCCTCTGATGGCTTATTCACAAGGTAGCTGTACAGCAGGCAGGCAAAGTTACAGTGCAATCCCTGGAAAACACATCAGAAAATGTTATGAAAAGGCTTGGTACTGTACTCTGAACAGCTTTAAACAATCTTGACGGCATTTGAATGTCAACTTACATCTGGTATATTCATGTATAATTGCATCAATATGAATGTAATAGATATTGGATATATAAAGATAGAATAACTTGCAACAACCTCAGCTGTGAGGCAGTTGCACCCTTTAGCAGACTTGGAAAAACTTCCACTCACATGATAAATTAAGAGTTCTGAGCAAGACCAATGAATATTAATTTATCGTACTCGTTACCTTCAACAAAGGGGTGGTGTTTTCAGTACCATGTGTGGTAGGTCTACCCTAATGACATTTATGAAGACCGGTGGAATGATGGCTCATATGTCAACTTAATTTGATTTTTATACTAATCAATATCACAGTGTGAATGCTTAAAATGTTTTTTGCCTTTAATGAAATTGGGACATGGAATGCTAAAATTAGGTCCGGTATAGAGGTTGTCTAAGCAAATTAGTACTGTCATCATTTTTTATAAATCTATACTTTATATATATTTTTTTGCATTCATTTTACGTACATTTTTTTTAAACAATAGGTTTAGTAAGTAGAAAAGACCTTCCATGTTAAAGGCGTTACTTAGCTACAGATGAACGGAACACTCGACACAATAATTGCACTGACCATGACTAGGCCAGGTGCCTTTAATAACAAATCAATTTCCCCTGGTTTCCTTGTTTTATGTTCTTCCAGATGTTTTCAATTTCTTAGACTACACGCCTGTTTGCCCCATCACCTCACCTCATCCCGGCTAATCAGCTCATTGGAGTATGTCAGACCTGGCAATAAGCCTCTTTTCTTCAGCCAATAGATGGCAGCAAATGAGCCAGAGAAGAAGACCCCCTCCACTGCTGCAAAAGCAATGATTCGTTCGCCTATGGGCAAAAACAAGCAAAAAAGCATTGCCCACTGGACTCGGGGCAGAGATAGCTCTCTCTGACAGTCTTTAACGCAATGAGATAACTCAGATTGTCAATCTTTGTTTGAATATAATGTCTTTCTTACCAAATGTAGATTGGCTGTCATTTATCCACCGGAGGGCCCAGTCTGCTTTCTGCTTCACGCAAGGCATGGTTTCAATAGCATTGAATAAGTAGTCCCTGAAACACATGCAGAGTGAGCTACTTAATGCCATTCCAAAATTGTTACTTTGTACTTTTATAATAACTTAGTGAGCCAGTCGGTTAAAATTTAAGAATAGATTAAAAGAAATAGTTAAGCACTAATACAAACCAAAAGAACAAAGGAGTGTAGAAAAGACCTTTGGTTGGTCACATTAGAAATATTTTAGCAAAATGAACCCATTACAAGAATTGTGAAGACTTTGTAGGTTATTCACCCATGTAAAAAATAAAAAATTTTTTAGCAAACATGTCAAGTAAACATTTTTTCATGGTAGGAAAAAGAGAAGTATAATTAATTGAGTCATGCAATTAGCCATTGCCATGAGCTAACATTAAAAATTCCAGGATTGTTCAGTTAAACCGTTAACTGAATGTAGACATAATTTATTTGATTAATTCTACCTGTGGTTTTCCTGTTTTGACAAGTCAGAATATCTACAGTGAAAATGCTTGCTGTTGTGATCATAATTTCAGGGCACAGCTGGGGATGTAACCGAATTTGCCAAAACCCGGTGAGGGTGTACCCACTTAGGAGCAGGTGCATTTCTTGGTGTGTAACAAATGTTCTGGCACTTGGATACCATGGCACCATTTTCAAATCAAACATACTCAGCCAGCTTTCAACCGCAGCAGCTGAGGATTTGGCCAAAACCTTTGCCAAATAACTGTCACAGCACGGTGTGGTGACTACCACTGCTGTATATAACTGCCACAATTTTTGTTGTGTTTGTTTTAGGTGTTTTTTTTTTCAGCTCAAACTCCTAACTGTGAAATACATCACTAAACAAATAAAAGTATTAGGCCATGCTACTACAGATGGATTCGGCTGTATTTTCAGTTCAAACTGAGATCTTAGATTGCAGGATGGGATCAGTGAGTAACTGACCTTTCCTTCAGGTCCTGGATGTAAGTGTTGATGAGCATGCTGTACATCTCTGAGTGAACAGTCTCTATGAGGATCTGGAAGCTGTAGAAGGAGCGGGCTTCAGGGACCTGCACCTCCTGGCAGAACCTCTGCACCTATTGCCAAAAAACACCTGAGCTTGAAGCATCGAAAATATCACCTCCAACATAACTGACTAAATATAGTACATGCTTTCGAATAACGAAAACAATGTGTCCTCACTGCAATGAATAGTAAAATTTTACTTTTATTTGAATAGTGGTGAGCCCTGCATTCAAGAGCCCTTTATCAGCATTGAGCTGGCTGGTTTCTTTGTTGTTTCAGTATTTTCTTGCTATGTTCACAGTTAACTTATTGCTTATTTTCCAAGGGGACAAATTGCCATTTTTCTATTGGCAGTTTCACATTTTTTTGACAAAATGAAAATAAAATAAATTTAAAAAGTTATTCAAACTCCTTAAAATTAACTCGACTCTCACCAGGTTCTCGTTCACGATGCCATCACTGGCAGCGAAGAAGGCTAAGACATGGGAGATGAAGTGTTTCTCCTCTGGTTTCAAACGGTACCAGTGCACCAGATCTTTGGAGAGATCAACCTGAAAGACATGTCAGTGAGAAAGAATAGGGTTATCGATTTCCCTTTAATAAATACAATTGTTGTTTGAATAAGTCATTTAGTTTGCCCACTGTGGTAAACCATACATAATGAAGGAATGAATCTCATTCAAATGTTATTTTTGTTTAGCATGATGTATTGTAATATCTCTTTCCTTTGTTAATAACACTTAACAAATTTGTCAAGAAATGTAGAAAGTTAAGTTAAAGATTATTTTTAGGCACATTAAGCAACTCAGTTTGATTTGCTGTATGAAATGTAGTACACTGAATATAAGTGTTTAAATTAATCTTTTACTTTTATTTTTAGGCAATTTGCTGCTGATTGCAGAATTTATCAAAAAAACAATCAGTGAAGAATTATGGAGGGAGGAATAAAAGGAATAGCTCATTGTCATTTGTCATTCAACCCCAGAGATGAGCAGAAATAAAGGAAACCCTGACCAACCTTAGGTCAATTCTTGTACAAAATTATTTTCTCGTACCGGTAATAGAAAAAACAAGAAAAAGGGATTTTTGTAATATCTTATTAAAAAAAATAAATGATTTTGTTGATAGCTGGGTTTGAACACGCACCTCCTCTACCGTCCAGAAAGAGGCCTGTGCCTGCTTGTACATCTTCCAGATGTCCGGGTACTGGATGGGAAAGACCACGAACCGTCGAGGGTTGTCTCTCAGCAACGGCTCTTCTTCTTTTTTTGAAACACTTTCAGTGTCTGACTCTTTATCTTGAGAGCTTGTCTTAAAAGAATGTAATCACACAGTCAATTATTTTGAAATCAACCGGTCAAACGGATATCCGGTCCCTTCTTATCCTTTGTACCTTGATAGTCAGAATGCCTGGGCTAGTGCGCGTGCGCGTGCGCATTATCTTCCGTAGTGGCCAGAAAACACAAGATAAAAAATATTTGTGTACAAATACGAATGTTCAGCTTAAGATGGTGAAGTGGGCCTTTCGGCTAAGGGGTCATGTAGCACATCTTCGTGGAATTTCAGTTTCGTCTTCGGTTGCTCGTTACGACCAACAACATCACCATTGACATTGAGCTAACTCGACAGACAAGGTTAATTTAAAGAGGTGAGTGCGCAGGGACATACCATCATTATTGATTGGTAGCTGTACTGTAAATGAGAAACCTCGACAAATGACAAAAAGTGTCTCGAAATAAACGTAAATAGTTCTATGATCATAGTCTCAAGTGACATGTTAATCTGTACCTCGACAGAACCAGACGCGGGTGCTTACCGAGTCTTTTGGACCGTCCTGCTGAGGGGTGTAATCAGTCCTATCCATTTCTCGGATTATCCTCCTCGACGTCGGTGTCATTAGTGCGACAGGAGACGAGCAAGTTCGGCGAAAAATCCTTATATGACAGAAGGAAACTCAGCTCTGCGCCCCCCTCAGGCCTTCCGGGAACACACACGTTTACGAAACCCTCAAAAAAAAAACAAAAAATACGCATGGTCGAGGTGGGGGTGGAGTCCCATCACTGTCTCCACGCCTACTCATTTACATGTGGCGTAATTTGTTTGTCAGGGGTTAAAGATAATTAAAAAAAAAAAAATCACAGCATTTTGATAAAGAGGGACACAAATAGAGTGAAAAAAACGTTTTATTTGACAGGATTATGTTTCTAATACCCCTCTTGTTCAGAAATGTAGGTGTATACACACTGAATTGATGTTTTTTCTAGGGTGTGTGAGCCTTAATAGCCCATTTGTTAAGCTGGAACGTTATGAATCCCCAGTCGGAAGACATCGTTAGTGCAAACCCAGCCATTGTTATTCTTCAGTTGGAACACTTGATGGAATGGAAGTGGTGCATCTTCATCTGCCTGTTGTGTAGAGAAAAACAGCAACAATAACAAGGGGGAAAAGATACTGTACATAATGTTAAAAAGGGCTGAAATGCTGAATATATACAAGACCAATATCTCGAGCATCAGAAGCATTAAAAATGGGTGGGACAATTTGACTATATTAGTTTAACAGAGGAATACACCCCTCTGTGAATTAGATACTTTTAGGTGATGCCTGTGGTGATTTCTTTCTTCCTTTGCTCCTCCATAAAGTCTTAGAAAGTGCGGTGTCAAAGTGCAATGTCCCATTGTCAACAAGGTATGGGATTTCATTAATATGGCTCAGTTCTCTGACATGGTAAAAAATGTCTAGCTCCCAAAAAAGTCAGGTCATTTGTCCCACATAACAGTGGCCATCTCAACACAAACACTGCTGTTTTAGCACAAAGGGGTTTCAGAGAGCATGAATGTCCCAGTTTCTGAAGGTGAATGGATGAATTATAAATCTGCAGTTGAACAAAACAGGAATCCAATCAACCACAAATAAAAGCAGTCAGTGTTGCGAACAGGATCTGCCTGGAACTTCATTAGCTTACCTTTAACTGTCCAAACACCATGATGACAATACTACCATCTATTGTTGGCTGAATATCTTGTCCTGTTACACTGTGTTTTATTTGGGTAAAAGGCAAAGTCTGTGGATTGAAAGAACACTAAGTCAATGATTGAATAAAGCATAACAAAATTAACTTTGCCCAATATGTGCATGAATGCAAGAAATTAATCAATGGCAGCCAGGTAAGAAACGATACCCACAACAAGTTTGTTAGCGATGGCAGTTCTCCCCTGATACGGACTTCCCTCCCATGACAAACAGGCATTCTCGGACTGAGGGATTCATAAATGATCTTGCATCAGAAAAGCAAGTTATTTTATGATGCACTCTTGTTATTCCATCAGGTAGGGACAAGTAGGGTTGCAAATAGTGCTAATTGAATGACATTACGTGAAGCAAAAGCTGCATAGCTGCAGAGCAAACTCACATATAGGAGACTCAGGTCCACTCTATTGGTGTTGTCAAACTGGTTGTAATATGTCTCGATAAAGCACTCGCCAATATGACGCCACACCTCTTTGTCTTCCATGTTTGATACGGTGTCTGTGGAAGGTAAGCGAGATACAAATACTGCACATTCACTGTATATTCATATTATTCGCTCACACAAAAATATAGGTTCATATCAAGGCTTTAAAATAACTATAATCTCGGACAATATATATCACGACCGTTAGCGTTCTACCTCATAACGAGACACATACTAAATGTTTTGACACAAAATTAGTTGAAAACATCTGACATCAGAATATGGGTCTGAATTTTGCGTACTTTTTTGTGCCTTTTCTTTACATAAACATAGCCCGATGGCTTACTTTATGATCTAGTATATTGTATTTGTTATCCAAGACTGCAATGTAATACACTGACATGTGAAAACTCGGTTTTTGTCCATCAATCTGAATTTTTAGCCTCTAGCCTTTAGTGCGGTCACTTTTTTTTTTACACGTTCGTGCAGTCAGACACGACATTTCACGATCCAAATCACAAACTCAATTCTAAACTGCAGGCTTCAAGTGTGTCTGGATCCTTCATTCAACAGCTTGAGCAACTGTGCTGACGGCTCGAAAATGGATATAAGCCAGGCTAATCGGCTAGCCTCAGGTCCGATGGACAAAGCAAACCGGGTATAAACGACAGCTCATTTCAATCGGCCCGAGAATAGGCGGAACGTCCGCCGGTCACGTTGTGGAACCACAAGCCACAATATCACATCGGTGCTAACATACACATGGATACCGTTAGCTAAATTTACTGCAACTTTTAAACAACCGTTTATCTCCCGTTTGACTTAATTAGCTCCGTGTCTACCGGATGATGAAATAGAGGACAATAACCGAGAAAGAGTACCGTTTCGATCGACCGTTTAGGTTGTTACTTTTGATTCCGCGGGTAAGCCGAAGCGGGACCTCCTCTGAGAGGCGGACGCTCCGAACTTTTCCGTTTCTTCTTCTGTTTTGCACTTGGCAACCATCTCATAGGCGCGGTCTTCTTTTGTTTTTGCCTGGCAATCAGGTTTCTGGCGCATTACTGCCACCTAGAGGATCGGAGGATGAGACGGACGACGCGCGGGGGGAGAAAAAGAAAAGGACAGGGGTAAAAACAAAAGGGAATAAATGTCTCTCAAATATCAGTTTCTCTGAGAAAAAGAAAAAAATAAGTTTCTGAAAGTCCTGTCTTTTTTTCATCTAAAGCAATATATAATTGTGGTGTAACATATTTTCATGAAACACACAAATATGCAATTATATATATTTAAAATTTGCATATTTCGTTGATCCAAAGGAGAATTCTGTTGTTAAATATGCTGCGTGAAAAGATATGATCGAGATTACTTTGAAAAAAACAAAAAAACAATCAAACACCAAGAACTTGCAGCTGTCGAGCTGTCACGGTGAACGATAGTGTCTCATACAGCTCTGGATGTTGCACTTACTTACCAGTGGAATGCTATTTATACTTGCAAAAGGACATAAAATCAAGTAATAGTCTCCAGCTCACAAGCCTGTTCTGCCATGCCAGATATTTGACATGGGGATGTGAGCTGCCATATCAAAGGGTGTGATCCAATGTTAAGGGTATTAGGCAAAACCAGACTTGTAGTTTTCGCCTAGTATGATCAAATGACCTGTTATGGCAGTTCTTGTCATAGCACTGACTCACTACAGCAATGATTTGTAGAATCAAAACTCAGACATCTACAGAGGGAGGAAAAATACAAAATTACGAGAAATTTGGAAGCATATCTCAAATACGTCTTTAATAAACTTTAAAAACATGCCCAAACCAACGTAAAACATGAAATTTTGTTTCATTTTGGCCATTGATGAATTAAATAAAGAATTAGAGCTGTCACAATAATTAATGTTATTATTGGTAGGGCAAAGGCTACATGTCTTTTCTTAGGTCCAGTTCTCTCTGCAAGGCAACATTCAAAATTCTTCCAAAACTCTTAATCAGAGTTTTCAAAGATTCAATTGTTGATTGCTTAATTCCTACCTAATTGTGCATTGAAACTCTTCAGCCATGTGCTATTTTTCTTGAAAGAAGTGCTTTTAAATACTGACAGGAAAATCAGGTTAGAAATACAGTGAATATGTTAGAATGGAAGACAGACCAGATAAGCGGAATATTGCTTGCAGTGACTGGTTACACATTACAAAGACAAATTCATTCATAACAGCGTGCAGGTCTCTACAAACCACAATAACGGGAATGTAATTATATAAAAAGCCGGATTGACTCTCCATGTGGTACGTCTGAACGATGTTATAAGTCCCTCTATAGTGCCTTTTCAGTGTCTTATTAGCAGGCGGGGTGTTTTTGTCCTTGTTGCAAATCTAACATCCTACTTTTGTTTTCGCCACGATTAGTGAAAACAACACAGATATAACCAGTGAGGCACTTTTTAAATGAGATATCATTAAGCTACAGATCAGTCCTTGTCACTGCCATAAGATCAAAACTCAGAATTTGAGAGGGTCTCCGCGGATTCATCATCCGGGGACTTGTTCAGAAAGGCGACTATTGCTTTGTTGAGGCCACTGCATGAACAGATCCTCTTGCAGTAGGTGGCAGTAAAAAGGTTGTGTCTACAGTTTGACAAGGAGGCCTCTGAGGTTCGAGTCAAGTTATCTGTTGGACGATTCCCCGTGTCACTGTTCAGGTTGTGACGTAAAATAATCATCTGTCAGAAAAACTTTGGGGATCTCTTGATGCTGATGGGGGGCTTGCCGTCTTGGACTTGCCGGTTTCTAGAGTGGGGAAAAGAAACAAAACAAAAACACACACTGTTTACAAAGGAGCTAGCAGGGTGTAAAAGACCACCGCTACAAACCACTACTAATACTAAATGGATACTTTACAAGAGTGTCGAACCATGACCACAACAAAAGCAACTATCAATCACCACTTCACATAGCCGTTTTAGTTTGTATGGATGAAAACACTAAGCATAAAATGAATACAGAGGGGAAACAGACATTTTACATGTAAAACCACTGCCCCATGAGCAAACTCTCACGTTTAAGAATCCTGGAACACTCATTGTGCGGAGTATCTTTTTGAAAGCGCCTGGTAAGGTTCCAAATTCTCCTTCGGCCTGTGTGAGCTGTTCCTCCATGGCAGTGACATTGTCTCCTACCATCTTCACAAAGCTCTGCAAGGACACATCACATCATTGAAGTGCATTTTCTCTCTCTCTCTCCTTTTTTTTTGAACTTTTTTTTTTTAAATCAAACTCATTTCCAATGAGGTTTAAGACAGATCACATTTTCAAATCGACAGATGAACCAAAATTATATGCCAAACATTAGCAAGTTTTAAATTTCCATTAAATTTGCAACTACCAGGGTTGTGGAAAATGCACTGTGGCACAATATGTTGGGATTCAAATAGTATTACTATTAGTACTCTCTTATTGTTGCTTTTTCCAAAGTTGTGGGACTAATAGAACCATAAATTGTCCTGTATCCTTTTTTCCAAGTGTAAAAATAATCAAATAAACTCAGTAATAATAATAATTGTCTGTGAGACATTGTGAAGTAGGTCACAGTAGGGCTGCAGTGATTCATTGGATTCATGGTTAATCGGAATCAGTAAGTCTCCCCATTTGTAATATTCTACAGACACTATAATAATCCTGCACAAAAGAACAGCACTGGTTTCATTTGGTATTTCGATTTCACCAAGATTTTAAAACCTTTTGTATAGTAAATCAACTTTTAGTCTGTTGTAAAGATATTACACAAATTATTAAGCAAGATGAGAACTCATTCAGTGTGCTCTTCATGCAGGTTTGGTTACAAGATGCCGGGAAATACTCTCACACAGCCAAAGAAGACTGCCTTTCAACGGTAACGTACCTCTAGCTTATCGATTCGTCTGAATATTTGTCTCATTTCATCTGACTTCAGCTGGATTTGAGGTAGGTTTTCATTCACAATTTGGGATGTATCATTGCGAATCTGGGGAGGGAAGACAAAAGGACGCATGTAAGCGGACAAGAATGAGAGACCGTGCAATCCGAAGACCTGACCAACTCACCATATCCAGCATTCCAACAAACTCATCTACTCTGGTCAGCATTTCTTCCAAGCTTTTCTCTAAACACAGGATCTAAAAGAGAAATTTTCCACACAGAAGTTCAATTTGCAAAATATTTACAGAAAAAGGCCGGCATCCCGACTCTCACATGACTAACAGGCACTCGAAATTCCCCCCTGTTCAAATGAAACTCGATAGAATGGGCTTGAATTTTGTCAGGGCGGGTGAGGGTCTGCAAGCTAGAAACACACAGGCCTTTGTTTTTCCTTCAGGGCCGCACGGCGTATCCTTGTAAACTGCCTTGTATGACATTACTTAGTGTCAGCTCTTCTACTGTGAAAGCAAGCTTGGCATGTAATCATGACCCACACAAATGGACATGGATGTTTTTTTCAAACTATTGGTTTTTGTCTATGGAAAAGCAGGAGAGACTGCACCGGAGTATATACCGATTTATATTAATTACTGCCTGGCCGTGATATTGTATCACCTCCAACATCAAAACACAACTTGTGATACACAAATGAGATGTCCACATTCATGTTTTGATCATTTTCTCGTGATGTTCAAATTAATAAAATTAACACCTTCAGGTGAAAACAAAAGTGTTAAAATATCTGCTAGAATATTTCCCAAGATCAACAACAATTAACCTACACAAAACAAGTAATTAGCATACCTGGTGGTGCTCAAACGTTGTATAAACAAAACATGTGTATACACTTTTGAGGTCAATAAGCTTATTGTTTACATTCTGCTTAGATGCATTTGAAGGTCACGAAAACGGACGTGAAGAAATTTGACCGCGGTCGATTTAGAGATGGAGCCATGCACTTTTTAGACTTAGCACTTACTTTGTACCCCCTTTCGGTACAGGAGAATGTAAATGCATTTTCTCGATATTTCGAAATTACTACTAATCCGAGACCTCCACTTGTTTGATAATGCCACGGTCGTTATCCAACCGCAGCCCGATGTTACTAAACGGACTTTCTGTTCATCAATAGAGGGAGCAATGAATGTAGAATCTAGTCAGTCTGTTGACTCGGTTCAACACAAACCTCATCTCCCGCCGTCGCCCTGATATAAGAGGAGTAACTGAGGGCGGTGTGTCTCAGGAGTTCGTCGTCCTCCTCGGAATCTTGCTGTTCGGGTTCCGCCGCTTCGTTGAGACTCGGGCTTTGTGAAATCACGTTGGCCGCTGCGCCAAAGCTGGGGCTCTGCGACACCGAGCCGCTGCTCAGGATCTCGCTTACCATCGACAGGCTACTGGCGCTTTGCGACACGATGCCGCTGTCTCGGCTGATCTCAGCGCTGGACTCCTCCAGGGGAGACAGAAGACCCACCCTGTCTATCCGATGATGGTCCATATTTCCCATAGAAGAGGAAAAAAAAAAAAAAAAAACACCAAAACCCAAACACCAACCCTAAAACACACAGACGAGAAGCTACTACCGTGTTTTTGTCCTGTCAACTGACTGGATCACGTGTATTTTGTGGAGGACGGTGGCTCCCGAGGGTCAAAACTTGCTCGAGAACGCGCCAAACATCGTAGAAAAGAGTCAAACTTCTTCTTATAAATATTGTTCATGTTCATAAAACCCAGGTAAATATTTTTGCTATGCTAATTTTTGCTTCATTCGGAAAAAGGAAATATTGTTTAATAAGCGATATTCAAGCCTCCTCAGCTTTTACATTTTGGTATATTTTAATAATTTTACGACGTATTATTGCTTTTATTATGGTGATGGGCAGTACTCCCCATGCTGTACTGCCAAGTAACACCACAAACAAACGTACCCCATCATAGATAGGCAGCTCGATGCAAGTGCAATACTTGCAGCTTCAACCAGCAGGTGGCAGTCAGTTTACTACATTATTGGAGGCATATGCACAGACCAACACAATGCCTCTCACCAATATTGTTTTTTTAAGGTTGTCTAATAATCAAGCCATTTGAAAGGAGGAGCAAGATAGTCTTTACTTAAACATGCATTTAAACACGCACATGTAAAATTATCATGGGAACTATGCTTATTACAAAACAGTAGGTTCCAAATTTTGTTTCGCTCGTGAGAATCGGTTTCATGTTTTTAGGGAGGCTCCTATTAAGAAACACATTGAAGGACTTTAACTATGGCTAGGAATACTCTCGCATGTAGACAGCCACACATCAGAATGTCAGTTTTAAGCCATTCATAGCAAACACTGGTTGTGTGACTACATGACAGGTGGTTCAACCACCTCCAAATGTGCTGATAGACTATGAAGCAGATAACTTTAGTGTAAATGATCCATTAGCTGTTCAAGCACTTTGACGCCCTGAGTAAACACAGGAGATAAACATTCATTAGCAGAGAGGTGAGAGAAATTTCTCAGCACTGAAGGGCCTCTGACCTATGACTTACTGCACGTCGAGGCTGGACATAGCAGTGGATGGTTGAGTAAAAATATCTACCTGAAAAGGCAAGAATAGTCTGGAATGTGAAATAACATTAGGATTCCCCTGATGAGGTGTTAATTAAGTAATAAGATGCTATGGGCTGGGACTAGCTGCCTGCCCCCCTGAGTACAGGGTAAGTGCTGTTGATGATGAATGAGTGACCAAACATTGAGTATCTGATATTAACAGTTTATAAGGCTTTCTTTCCAGTGACTGTGACTATATTAGGTATCATTTACACAGCGCTGTGATAAATATAAGCAAGACGGAAATGTTTTCAATGACAGTTAAAACAATTGTAATGTAAATTATAGTGCTCTTATATGGTCCATATGTAGAGTTTCCCATGTATTTTAAAATTATTTTACATATGCTGTCAAGAAGGTGCTCTAGTGCTTTTTACCTATTAATTAAAATCTATTACAAAGCCCTCAATATAACTTAATCTCTCGGAGTTGTATTTGTGCCCCGGAGTAACATTTTGACCCAAAGTAGAGTAGCGTTAAACCAGATATATCTTGATGATCATCAGTTCTTCTTTGGGTTGTTTTCACCTCCACATACATCAGCTGTCTGAACTGTGTCTTTGCTTCCTTCAATCAAACCCATTGTCACATTTATGGACCCACAGCTGTGACTGAAGAATGAAATTGGACAAACCTAATCAAGTTAAGCTACCATAAATGAAAAAATTGACTCGTGAGGCCTTATTTCCTCATTTCTTTGTCCAAAGCACTGCAAATGCTCTCACAGAATCAATGGCTAGAAACAAATTATTGTATGTGCAAATCTTTCTTTGTGATGAAGATATTCACAGCCAATATCTAGCTTTGAGCTGTCACACGAAATTGACAGAAATCTGAGACTTAGAATAATTTATTGGAACAGATACAAGGATTTCATCACAATAATCAATTCATAAAGAACAGTTTAAAAAAAAATCATACTCTACACAGCATTTATCAGAATATAAGAATTATAGATTTACTCTTTAAAACATGAATAAGCAAAACCCCAATTTGGTCCCAGTTATAAGAATGAAAAGAAAATTCAGTAAAAGTGGTCACTAAAAAAGATGTCTGGCTGTTGCCACACTGAGAATTAGGATATTGTGAACTCAATGTAATGTCTAAAAAAACGTTACTGCTCTGATCCGCAATACATACATAGTCATATAAATCCTTTGATGTAAGACAAAAAAAGCCCTTAAAAAATACAAGAACTATATACAACGCATTTTCCTTGTTTGTTGGCAACAGAAGTTAAAAATGTATATGTGACACAGTTCTGCTCTTGTTTATCTGGCCTGGCGTGTCAGTTTCAGTCTCTGAGCAGTTGGGATGTTTCTGTCCATATGTGTAAATATTATAGCGTGATGACGGTACCATCTTCTTCCACCCCTCCCCTGGGCAACGCGAGACTGTGTCGTGGATCTGTTTTCAGGGAGCTGAGGATTTTGTGCAGGCTGCCGTTGCTGTGGCGGAGAGCCGGGTTGCTGCTGTGATGCGAGGGCTGTAGGTGGGGGTGACTGTGCTGGGACTGTTGGTACTGGAGGTTCAGGTCTCTGTGCAGCTGGTAACTGAGGCTGCTGTGTTGGTGGTGGTGGGACCCTCCGTTGAGGCTTGGTTGGGAGTGGAAGGAAGCAGTGGAGACCACAGACGGGGGACGCGATGGAGGACTAGGGGGCGCGGCGGGGCCTGGCGCCGTTGTTGGTGTCTGCTGGTGCGCGCGGGATGCAGTTGATGCTAGGGAAGCGTTGGACCTTTGAGACGGTCGCTTGAGGCTGCTCTCGATGACGATATCTGCCTCATCATCGCTTTCCAGTTCATCTTGATAGCCTTGGGCTCCAGAAGGCATCACCCCTACTGAGGCCACAGACAGACTCGGGTACCCAGTGGAGCCGCTGCTATCAGACGACTGGCCCGAGCTGCCGCTGATCCTGCTACTGCGGACAACATTGTTGCGCTGATTCACAGGCTTGACAGTCACAATCAAGTTGTGGCTGTTGGCAATCATCATGTCTGTGACTTGATCTAAGGACTTTCCGGTCACCTCGATCCCGTTAACCTCCAGGACTTCGTCATTAACCGCCAGCAGCCCCGTGCTCTCGGCTAAACCCCCCGGCACCAGCCGCGATATGAAGATTCCCGGGACTTTTTCAAGGCCGTGTGGTGTCACCCTGACACTCGTCCCATCCCGGATGTAAAAGCCCAGGGGTTTGTCTGAGCCGTGACGATACAGTCGCACACGACGGTGAGATTCGGGTAGGATGTCGACATCGATGATGGAGGAGACGGGCCGGAAGTCCTGTGGCATGCCAATACGGATATGCGGCCTCTTGCGGTTCACATCGTTGTTGCGCAGAGCGACCACTGGCTTCTTCTTGCGTGTTATGGTATTGGTGCCGAAGTTAGAATAATCAACCTCTTCTGCAGAAAGAGACAAAGAGAGAAAGGAAAGGAATGATTGAGATTGCAAGGCATGGGAGCTCACGATTTGAACTGACAAGTGAAAGTCTTTCCATGCTGGAACAACAAAGATCCGCACAGCCTATACCTTTAAGTCAAACCACCTGCCTCGCAAACTCATGACCCTTTTGTTTAAATGACACACAGATGTACCTCAAAAGAATTTTCCTGTGAGAGTCCAGCAAATAATTTAAACACAGTTCTTATTACGGAGGCCATACATACACAGGAGGGCCTCCTGGTTTAAGTAATAATCATCTCTAGGAACAGGGGCCCAACTTTGATGGGAAAAATACAAGTGTTGATTCACATTCTGATACTAATGAGACTTTTTGTGTGCAAGTAGATGTCGGTGAAAATGCTGAGAGTGCAGAACATTCCTGCCTGTGCTGACAGAGGTGACCCACCCTCCTGCTACCAGGCTGCTGCTGTTGGAGTTTCCCAGTGTGCATTTCTGCACTAAGACAGCACACATTCACATACTATTCTCATTTTGAAAATAGGACTCAAAAGAAAGAACAAGAACTACAAGCAAACAGTGTTCCGAGACCTCATGAGCGATCTCACAGGAATAGAAGACAATGCAATGTGGGAAGAATAGGCATCTTGAAGAGAAGCCGCTCTTATTTTCCATCCAGATGCAATCAAGTAAACAATAGAAACCTTCACAGAGCACCAGATAAAACAGTGGCTGCCAAACATGCATTTGCACCCCTTTAGAGAAAAAAAGAAAGGAAATAAAGACCAAGAATACAAGAAGACTGTGTGAAGTCACTATTGAGAGAAAGTCTGTCTAACATGCACTGGCTTGTGGAGGGTAGAAAGCGGGGGCATGTGAGGTGAAACAAGGGATATTTTCCATTAAAAACCCAAAACGAAACTTGATAAGTCTCTAATCTTCCTCTCTCAGGCAGACAGGAAACCTGGACACAAAGCATAAAGTGACAGGAAACACTGGTCTCTTGGTGGGAGCATCATCTTGTACTTCTACGGCAAAAACAATGAGTCATCTTTACCCCCCCCCCCCCATTTGGGACACCTGCTGTATGAAATTGTGCGGAGGTGTGCATCTTCTGTTGAACACACAGGCATTTCTGGCCTGGCCCCCAAAGTACACACAATGGAAGGAGAGAGCAGTGAAATGAACTGGGAGTTGGCAAGCGGAGCCAGCTGGCTAGCCATCCCTTCAGCCTCAGAGGACTATGGACTTCAGCCATGCAGCTCCCTGTGCAATGCCGAATCATCAGTAATACACAAGGTCTTCCTGAGTGCAAATGTTGACTAAGCAAAGGCATCTTAACACTGCAGCTTTTAAAATAAGTGGGTATTAAGGGTCTGGGGAAACCGGGCAAAATGTGCTAAATGTCCTGGGGATGGCTTACTCTGTTACTGGGTGAGAGAAAGCAGACGCTTAGGTCTGCACTGACAGTGACCTCGGTTCACATGGGGATGTCAGCAATGGCCGTGTTGAGGGGAAAGATGAAAAAAACCAAGGGTGATAAACAAACCAAGTGACAGCCAGCTCTGCTAGGTGCTTGCAAATCCACTTTTGCACAATTTCCCTAAGTATCATCAAGCCACAGTGATATGCTTCATTTTCTGTGCATGGTGGGGCAGAAGGCGTTTCATTGAATCCAGACAAGGGATTTGCTACAGAGATGGAATTTCTGTCTTGAATGCAGGTCTCCCTGAGTGGAACCATATTGGAGTGAATCGCTGCAGGATCTCATTTACAGGTCTTGGGTGCAACACCTGTCACACACATCCTCACATTATGCCACTTTCAGCCAGGAATCATTGGTGCACAGCTATAATTACGCACACACACACACACACACACACACACACACGCACACGCGCACACACACACACACCGAAAATTCACACAGCTGTTTTGCAAATCTCTATACAAAGCCCAAGTTGATGTAATTGCAAAAAAAAAAAATACCCACATGTAAAACACAATGTGCTTGATATCCAAGTAGCCTTTGAAGATGAAAGGTTTCAGTTAAGCGAAGCGGGACTTAATTACTGATTTAGGACACAAATGGGAGATTTCCCGGCCTATATGTGACTGCAGTTGGACAACTGGCACCTGCCGAAAATCTGTTCGTTCATTCAATTCATAGTGTCTATCCATTGTAGAGGTAGGTTTTTTTTTTCAGATTTCAGAGGAATTAAATTTACTAATGCCCTCTGTCTGCAGTCCTGTTCCTTGTCCTGCATATTGGATTGGTATTGACCAAGTTAGATCTTAAGTGATCGTATCAGCATTAATGAACATAAATCAAAGCTTGATCCTTTGGTTTACATTAGCTTTTGAAAACAAAGTCACAAGCCAACCGGCGATTTTCCTAAAATATCTATTTGGTGCTTTTCTTCTTGTTTCGAACCTGAATAAAGACCAGACATCGCTTATGATCGCGCAGTTTGAGTAAAAATGTGAGCGTGAGCCTGCCCCGCAGACAGGGTCTCAAACAGCTTTGAAACTGGTTGCCGATGAGCTCTAACTCATTTATATGACAATAGCGCATGTCAATCGGTGCTGTGCAACTGATATTTTAATCAAATCTGACATGTAAAAGTGCATATCTGTTAAAGTGTTCAACGTTGGTTCTGGCTTCCTGAGGTGTGAGGTTGGTGGTTTGTCTGGTTGGACGGTTTTGGGAGCAAGCATTTGGACACGAGTATTCTGTTGATTACTACCTTTGGTCGGTGGGAAATGGATACAAAAAGTTTTTTTTTTGTTGTAATATCAGCATCCCTAAAGTTCAACATGCTTTCCATGATATATTTGGCTGAAGTTATATTTCCCTGGGAGGTAAAACCCCTGGAGCGCCATCACAAGGATAACAATATGTGGATATTCTAAGCAGGATAAGAAGTACAGTCACAGAGAACTTGCGGCAGCACAAACCTGTCCTGGGGTTAAACCTTCTGAGGAGGGGGTTTATTGAAATTCAATTTCATCAAAGCCTATCATTACAAAGATAAAACAAAACGCAGAATTAAAAAGAAAACTGTGCTGTCATGGTGCATATACAGGCCTGGCAAAAACTCAAAGAGGGTGTGTGTGCTCCTGTAAATCTTGAAAATTCAGCGCTTCAGAGCTAACTATCTCTGAACTGAGCAGGAACCCTGCAAACTATGTTAAAATCATAGCTGTGCGTAAAAAAAAACAAACAAAAAACTATCTCTTACAGATCAGTAATTACCTCAAGAAACCGACAGACTATAAAATGTCAGAAGTAGCGCCTTTTTTCATCCTAAAACTAAGAGAACACATTCCAGCCGATCACACAAAGGTTATCTTAACAACTGCTGACAAAGTTAATCCCACACTGAAGCATGATGGGTAAGCCAAAGTGAACCCGTTGATCAAAGACCGTCGGGGCATTTCCAGGCATCTGCAGGCTCAACAGCCCCTCCGAACTAAAGCCTATTAGAAAAGCTTCTTGTTCCAAGTAGTTGAAATTCAATATTTCCATCATCAAATGTAATTTGCTGATCAGGGTATGGAATATAAGACGACAATTTAGATTATACATAATCTGTGAACAATAATTGTGCACAGAGCAAGTATGCGCACACCGGCTTTTTGCGTTTATCTTAATCTGCAGTTTGTCCTAAACTTAAGGTCAGGCTATGAGAAATCCAACTAATAGCTATCCTGAATGCTGACACAGAGGGAAAAAAACATTCACTCGCTTAGACAACATTAAACATCTGCGGTAAAGAGTATCTGTGAGTGTAATGCAAGACAGAAGTACATCCAGAAACTGACAGTGGGAAATTCAGCTTCTGTTTTACACCGTTTCTTGCAGCCGAATGAGTCAAAAAAAAACAACCAAAAAAAAAACAAAAAACGATGTAAAATTACAAGTACCGGAGTTGAACCGAAGCTGGAGGAGGACGGAAATGCAAACTGTAGTCATGCATCCCATGCTGTGAGAGGAGAAGGGTCAGGAGTCAAAGGGCAACTTTACAAGTGCCTGCCTGCCTGACACTTGGAATGTGGGGTTAAATGTTGCATCTCTGAGCTGATTAAGACCTGCGTGATACTGGATTTCTCTAATACATCCTCCAATATTCGGAAGGAAGAAAATGTTTCCTATATTCTTTGACTAAACAGTCCATGGTGCCGCCATAATTATCTGATCAAAATTAAAAGACGTTTCACTGAAAATAAGAAAAAGAAAAGGTTGATATTACAATCAAATCTTCTTCTTTTCCTCTCGGCTTTTCTCTTCAGGGGTTGCCCCAAAAAAAAAAAAAAAAAAAATCAACCTTCTTCATCTAACCCTAATCTCTGCATCCTTCTCTCTCATACCAACTAACTTCATATTCTGTCTCAGTCTGTCCATAAATCTTTTCTTTGGTCTTCCTCTGGACCTCCTGCCAATTACAATCAAGAGTTGGACTTAAATAAAAAAAAAAAAAATCAAAATTGGATGAGATTGAATGCCACGGCATGTATTAAGTCAAGATCTCTAATATAAATATATACTTTTGAAAAACATGAGAAGCAGACCGGGGGTAATAGGGCTTATTAGGGCGCGTCTGGTTCTTACTTGCTAGTAAATGCCCCATGCTGTTCCCGTGCGTGCAGAGAAAAAAGGGAGGGAAAAAGGAGGAAAAGCAGCCTTTGTTCCAATCCGACACTCTCTTGTATCTAACCATGAAAAAAAGTCTCTTTAAAGTCATGCTGCTTTTCTGCTGTATCTCATAAAACTTTTTTTGTCAACCATTAGAACCCCTTGTGCACACTCGCTCCTGGCAGAGCTTCACACGCACCCTACCGACTCAACAGAACCGTGGACAGAGATGATGGAGACAAACAGAAACACTCACTTATGTTGACACAATATTCTTTGAATTAATATATTTTTTAATCCTTCTATATGTGATGCAATGAGAGTTATTCACTGGGAATTGGCGCTTGCCAGTGCGAGTGCTTACAAACACGGAGTGTTATGCAACCCAGCAGCAATAATACGGCTTCAATGCCTTTAGCCAAGTAGCAGCAGCACAATCACCAAACTGACATTCACACTAATGATGTCTGAAGGGGTTTCGGAGCCTTCTGCCTCGTGTGAAATTTTATGCCCAGCTTTATGAAAGTGGCTGAGGCGTGCTCGTGATATCCGCGGCAAAAGGAACTATATGGGAACAGATGAAAATTTTGCAATTTGTAACACCAGAATTAACACAATCACAGCTTTTAATGAAAGAATAAAGAACAACTGAGCAATGACATTTTTCATTTGTTCCCTCATAATACTTATGCTTTGTAAAGTTTATGACATTTTCAACACTTTTTTTTCCTTCTTCAAAATGATGATTCCTCCCCTTTTTTAGTGCAAACCACTGAACCAAGAGGTCGAAAACAGGTGATCTGCCTAAATTTTCAGGTAGGACACTCAAAGTCCGACTGCGCCTTTTTGCATTTAATAATTACAATTTGACATACACTTTAACCTATTTTACACCACATCTATTTTATAGCAAACCACTGTCATACCCCCAATAACCTCATGATAACAGTGTGTGAATAAGCTTTAGTGAAGTTTAAGTTTTGTTCCAACTCCAGTCATAACAATCTTGTGTTTCTGAGTTGGAGGCAATGCCATCCGACAATGTGCAAACAGCTTTGGTGGTGTGGTGTGACCCCCTGCTCGTGGTATTTTTACTCGCTGATATGACCCAGACATAACAGCCCAAGTGAGGAATTCACAGATGACTGAGGTAACCAGGCCAAGAAAGACCACCAAAGAATCGCTGACTAATGGGAACAATGGCACTTATGAAATTTAAAACAATTGCCGTGTTATATCGTTATTAAAATAATTTTGGTCTTGATGAGTTTTTTTTATCCTTCATTTTCACAGAAAATAAAGCATCTGTAGAACATGACTTTTAGGCCACGGCATCTGTGCAGAACCGCAAAGCCCAATTTATACATTTAAGTTATGACACAAGCACACTAGTTAAAAACATGAGGCTGGAATCTGGATGTTGCACGGCAGCCATATTTAAACGGAAACATTATTCAAGCCTTTATGCTAAATATGCAATACTGCACCCTCAAAATAATTTGAGTCTCAGCTCTAGAACAAATGAGACGTTTGATTTCATTACTTAGACTTCGGGACCACTGTTTTATCTGGTCAAAAAAACAACAGCAAATATGATGGCGCCAGATATGGAAGCCTTTTCAGTTAGAATTTTCTGTGGGTAGGATTGTGATTAAAGGTAAACTTCATGGTGTATGTTGTTAGGTATTGTGTTTTGGCACCCATAAACACAGCTGGATGAGATTTTCAATTCCGAGGTTGCTGCTGTGCGTTTCATTCCAGCTAACAAACAGTGAGGTTATAACGTTGGTTCTAATAGGCTCGATGGAAGCAGCCGTTGACTCACAGATGACTGACATTAAAACTTCAGGGTCTTGTCTTATTGTGGATACATTCTCTCGGTCTTCATATGATTATAATACAGCACATTCTGAGATGCTGGAGACTGAGATGTTTTATTATTACCCTCTGATGCTACTAATATGGAAAAACATTTTGACATATGCTTGACGTAAAATGTACCCACCGCAGACTGAAACTTGCTCTTGTTAAGTGCCATCACAATAAACCATAAGATTCCTTGAGGGAGTTTCCTAATTGTGTAAAACACAGGTTACTGATACTTTGATTTAAACGACAATTTGTACCCTCTTAATTAGTGATTTTTGGAGTCGCTGCTAGCTGTATTTTGTTACTTTGGACCAGTTAACCCCCCCCGCCCCCGCAGTGAGCCAAGCTAACTGGCTGTAGCGTCAGATAAACCACTCAGACTGTATGCTAAAAATTAACACTACCTACATTTACAGTTCATCTATCCAAGTCACATTCATGTACCCCAACAACCCTTCAGTCCCCCCCAATCCTGTTTTTTAGCCAAGCGTGACA
This sequence comes from Fistularia tabacaria, assembly GCA_901007705.1. Taxonomy (NCBI): domain Eukaryota; kingdom Metazoa; phylum Chordata; class Actinopteri; order Syngnathiformes; family Fistulariidae; genus Fistularia; species Fistularia tabacaria. Next base: position 47,567 of record CAAKHD010013687.1, on the reverse strand, counting down.
AAGTGCTTAGTGGCAGTGGAGGCCATAGCCAGTGAAGAGAGGGGAAGAGATGAGGCACATAGAGAAAAGGGAATAGTGCTTGCATTAGATCACTGGATACTGTGGCGGACGGCTTCGTTCCTGGACCCCAAAGAGCCGACACGCACGCACTGGAAGGAACCATAACGCTAACCCTTTTACAAACCACCAGAAAGATGACATCGGGGCAGACTGTGATGAAACACAGTGTGACAGAGAAGGGCTGGGTGGCAACGCTGTACAGTAGGCGGCCGCTGAAACCCAGCCTGCACGCACATTTGCATTCTCTCTGTGGTGTTTGCATTAGAAAAGACGTGTCTGAATGCAGCTCAGAGCTTTGTGGTGCTTTCCCTCAATAGCGCAGGATCCGAAATACCTGGGTTTCCTGTCACTCCAGTGGTTTCAAACAACACTTCCAAATACAATAAAATAAGCTGAATTGTGAATTTTCTGAAACAAACAGGCCTTTCTCTTCCATAAGCCACATGTGGTGCCTTTAGCTGTCGGGCAGAAAGTTCACCTTTTTCATGTGGAACCCCGTCCAACTGGTGTTACACATAGAAATCTAAGGAATAACCCCAAACAATCAGTATTCTTGGACATGTCCTCTCCTATCTGTTGGGGACGGCCGGGAAGTCTGCGTGTTCAGGCGCCGGCTGCTGCCAAGACGTTCAGCTAACACTAACATGGAAAAAGATTCCAGACAGAATAAAGAAGAACTTTTTTTTTTTTTTTTTTTTAAACATGCAAACATATTTCACATTCTTGCACGGATGGTTGAGGCAGGGCCTGGATGGAAATTTGGAGAAGCTCAATAAACTTACAAGGTTGTAATCAGCAGTTGTTCTTGAGCTTTCGGTAAAAAGTTAGTGGAAATTTAACTGATCTGTAGTTTTACGTCAGACCGACTAGTCACCCAACGTTAACAGACAATTTCCTCTAAATACATCTATTTTTGCTATCTGACAATCAAGAGGCAACTTCGAAACGAGAAATCTAAAAAGAGTGAGTAAATTTTCCGAGATGACAGAATTATCAAATTCAGGAGACCAGTTTCCATTATAAGTTTGCCAAATTAAAATGCTGCATTTAAATGCACAAAGGAAAGATCTGCCAACACCGTTGTAAGAAAGTGCAAGTTATGTTCAAGGTACGCATGTATTGCACAGAAAGTTCATCAATACTTTGATAGTATTACCATCAATCATCCAGAGTTCTGGAAACTGAAAGAGTGGGAAACAAACCCTTAAGATTTTGGATTATTAAGTTTATAAAAATCACCCTATCCTTGGATGAGTTGCTTTTAAATGATGAGATGAACAAAAATCAAAATAAAATAAAGTAAAACCAACAAACCAAAAAAAACCTCCACAAGTTTCTACCGGGTTGGGCTTAATTCCCCCCCAAAACCCCCAAAACGATACATTCTCTAGTTTTTCTCACATTCTCTTCCATTAACATGTATTGAAAAAAAATCTGTTGAACACTGAATAAAAGGGAAGGAATTAGTGTTTTCATCCTAATAAACATAATTCGTGCATGAATATCAGCCCTGAAAATTGGTTATAAGCCACGCTGACTCACATGTGAAAAGCTCATATGTGAAGAAGCAGAGCTGCTTTTACTTCTAAATGAACTTTTTGCTAAAGATACCGTAGTAAAACCAACTTGACGGTGGATTTTCGTATCAGACTTCAAGGTTAGGTTTTAGTCTGTATTATAGTCATTAAAATCCTCCTGCATTAAGAAAACTGCAAGAGAAAAAAGACCAGTGTTTCTTTTTCTTTCCTAAGGAGAGCTCTAAACGTTTTGCGTGCATGTAGGTTCTGGGAGGAACTTTACATGCTGCTCACTCTCTCTGCACCCCCCCTGTTCCTTTGCTCCGTGCACTCATTTCCCTCACTGTTACCGCGGCGCGCAGAGGCCTGCGCCTGCACATCTGGGACGACTTAAATGGAGCTGCCATGTCTGCTTGGCGCTGCCTCGGCCTGCGTGGTCGGCCCAGGGAGGAGTGACAGGTCTGAGATCCGCTGCAGGTATTGAATGCCCCCCTTCCCTCTCTACCCCCAATGTGCATGTGCTCACAACCCCATGACCTTATGCAGCAACACTATACAAGGAGATGTTGGGTGGGAAAAAAATTACAAGCGAAAGAGGTTTAAGATCAAAAGAAAGGCATTTAAATAGAGAGGAGAAGGTGCATGCATAACCTGTGTTTGGTGTGTGTCTTCAAACTTCAAAGGAGGAAAGGAAAAAGAGAGCACCCCTCTCGCATTCCTCTAACCTTTCATTTGGAACAATCTCATATCCATTAAGTCTCCTTCGGAAAAAAACAACAACTGCTATTTAGGGTTCACTGACCAAAGCCTTACTAATTTGTAATATCACTCAGGAACAAGTAGCATCTTAGTTAGATAAAAGAGACCAGTTATTTTATTTATAGCCGGGACAAAATACTGACATGGTGTTTTTACTTAACTCCAAAGTAGACAAATGTACCCCTGCGGTGCTTTCTATTTAGTTTTGCTTGAAAGTAGCCAACTGCGTCCGCCGTTTTATAATCCAGCCGCCCCTCCGCTGATCACACATGCACCCCCCCCCCCCCCCCCCCCCCCCCCCCCCCCCCCCACCCCCCCCCCCACCCACCCACACAACCCCCCCCCCCACAACACATACACACAACCATAGTCACCCAACACACCAACACAAAAATTCCCATACAGGCCATGCATCAGCACACACTAGTAC